>ONZH01029550.1:0-533933 GCA_900303285.1 Rhinella marina | reverse complement strand
CAGCGGGATGGTGAGGCTGATAATGGCGGCATTGCCGCTGACCATCTGTGTTGACTCCTCAAAGTTGCTCAACACCTGGCAGATATCACACATCCACGTCCACTCCTCATTGTAGACTTGAGGAATCTAACTGACCTGACTACCAGTTCTGGTGGAAGATGACATCTGGCAGTCTACAATCGCTCTGCGCTGCTGGTAAACTCTGGATAACATGTTTAATGTGGAATTCCATCTCGTGGGCACGTCGCACAACAGTCGGTGAGCGGGCAGTTGTAGGCGGCGCTGTGCTGCCCTGAGAGTGGCAGCATCTGTGCTCGACTTGCGGAAATGCGCACAGATGCGGCGCACCTTGGTGAGCAAATCAGACAGATTGGGGTATGTCTTGAGGAACCGCTGAACTATTAGATTGAACACGTGGGCCAGGCATGGCACATGTGTCAGTCTGCCGAGTTGCAGAGCCGCCACCAGGTTACGCCCGTTGTCACACACAACCATGCCTGGCTTGAGGTTCAGCGGTGCCAGCCTCACATCGGTCTGCGCCGCGATGCCCTGTAACAGCTCTTGGGCGGTGTGCCTTTTGTCACCTAAGCTCAGCAGTTTGAGCACCGCCTGCTGGCGCTTACCCACGGCACTGCTGCTGCGCCTAGAGCTACCGACTGAAGGCGCCGTGCCCACGGATGGTAATTCGGTGGAGGAGGAGGGGGTCGGAGGAGGAGGAGGAGCATAGTACGTCTGAGAGACCGTGACCGAGGTAGGCCCCGCAATCCTCGTGTGGGCAGTACATGAGCGGCCCCAGGGTCATTCTCGTCCCAGCCTCCACCAAGTTAACCCAATGTGCCGTCAGTGAGATATAGTGTCCCTGCCCGGCAGCACTTGTCCACGTGTCCGTGGGTTAGGTGGACCTTCTCAGAAACAGCGTTGGTCAGGGCACGGATGATGTTTCTGTGACACGTGCTGGTGTAGGGCTGGGACGGCAACATCGGGAAAAATAGTGGCGGCTGGGGACGGAATACCGAGGGGCAGCCACCGCCATGAGATTTCGAAAGGCCTCGGTCTCTACCAGCCTATAGGGCAGCATCTCCAGGCTAAGCAATTTGGAGATGTGGACGTTGAGGGCTTGGGCATGTGGTGGGTGGAACTGTATTTCCTCTTGCGCTCCAGCGTCTGCTGTAAAGACAGCTGAACGCTGCGCTTGGGACACGTTGGTGGACACTGTGGAGGATCGTGGAGGCGAAGGTGTGGTTTTCCGGCGGGGAGGCGCTCGTGCCGGGGTCCTGGGCAGGGGGTTGACTAGCAGAGGCAGCGAGTGACGCAGGGGGTTGACTAGCAGAGGCAGCGAGTGACACAGGGGAAGGAGCAGTGGTGTGACCCGCAGGAGGTGGTGAACGGCCTTGGTTCCATTGAGTGGGGTGTTTAGCACTCATATGCCTGCGCATGCTGGTGGTGGTTAGGCTAGTAGTGGTGGCACCCCTGCTGATCCTGGTGTGGCACAGGTTGCACACCACAGTCCGTCGGTCATCCTCACTTTCTTTAAAGAACCTCCAGACTTGCGAACATCTAGGCCTCGCCACGGGAGCTTCCACTACGTGAAACAGTTGCTGCTGATGCACCAGCTCTGGCCCTGCTTCTCTTCTGGCCACACCACTGCCTCTTACAACCTGTTCTGGTGCAGCACTCGCCTCCGCCTCAGAAGCACTGTCTTCACTCGGCATATCAACCCAGCTTGGGTCAGTCACCTCATCATCCTCCGATTCCTCAGTCTGCTCCCCCCTCGGAATTCCTCCCCTAACAACAACTTCACCACTGTCTGACAACCGTGTCTCCTCATCGTCTGACACCTCTTTACAAACTTCTTCCACTAACTCAACATTGTCATCATCATCACCCCACAGACTGCGACAGTTGGAAAACTTGGGCATCGGGAAAGAGGTTCAGCAGCAACCTGAGAAGTGGTTTGTGACTCTGGGAAGGGTCCAGAAAACAGTTCCTGAGAGTATGCGGATCACATTCCAAATTTTCCTGGGAGGGGGCAGACTGGGGGAAGGAGGTTGAGGTGGAGGAGCCAGAGGAGTGCTCCCTTGGGTAACGTGGGTGGACCTGCGTGGAAGACTGACTGGTGGACAAATTACTTGAAGCATTGTCCGCAATCCACGAGATCAGCTGTTCGCACTGTTGTGGTTTCAACAGTCCTCTACCACGTGTCCCTGTAAGTTGAGACATGAAGCTAGGGAGTGTAACTCTGCGGCGTTCCACAGCTCCCTCATCAGCAGTACTGTCTCACCCTGCCCCAGGACCACGGCCTCTGCCCCCTGCAGTAATTGAATGCCCACGCCCACGCCTCGTCCTCGACCTTAGCCCTGGGGTTCAACATTTTTTGTATATAAGTGTATGATATAAAAAAAAAATTAAACGGGCCTGGTGACTGAAACCCACAACTTGTTCATCTGTAGAATTAAGTGACGTACAGAAAGTGTCACCTGGACAGTATATACGGATGGGAGCGAATGTCTGAACTGTGACACACAGAAAGGTTACACGCAGCTGAGTAAAATGGATTTGTATCACTGAGCTAAAACAACTGAAATAATAATTTTTTTTTTTATATTTTGTTTTTTTTGGGAACGTGACGTGCAGGAAATATGGTAGAACTGACTGACACCCTGTTAACGGTGGCTATTTAGTCTGCGACCCAGAGAAATGTCGCACAGAGAGTTTTCTGGATCAAGCGGTAGATGATATTGGTAGCAAATGACTTGGTTGTATTGTGTGACGTACAGAAAGTGTCACCTGGACAGTATATACGGATGGGAGCGAATGTGCTGAACTGTGACACACAGAAAGGTTACACAAAGCTGAGTAAAATGGATTTGTATCACTGAGCTAAAACAACTGAAAAAATATTTTTTTTATATTTGTTTTTTTATATTTTTTTACAATTTTGTTTTTTGGGAACGTAACGTGCAGGAACTATGGTAGGACTGACTGACACCTGTTAACGGTGGCTATTTAGTCTGCGACCCAGAGAAATGTCGCACAGAGAGTTTTCTGGATCAAGCGGTAGATGATATTGGTAGCAAATGACTTGGTTGTATTGTGTGACGTACAGACAGTGTCACCTGGACAGTATATACCGTTTGGAGTGAGTATGCTGAACTGTATCACACAGAAAGGTTACACGCAGCTGAGTAAAATGGATTTGTATCACTGAGCTAAAACAACTGAAATAATAATTTTTTTTTTATATTTGTTTTTTTATATTTTTTTTACAATTTTGTTTTTTTGGGAACGTAACGTGCAGGAACTATGGTAGGACTGACTGACACCCTGTTAACAGTGGCTATTTAGTCTGCGACCCAGAGAAATGTCGCACAGAGAGTTTTCTGGATCAAGCGGTAGATGATATTGGTAGCAAATGACTTGGTTGTATTGTGTGACGTACAGAAAGTGTCACCTGGACAGTATATACGGATGGGAGCGAATGTGCTGAACTGTGACACACAGAAAGGTTACACGCAGCTGAGTAAAATGGATTTGTATCACTGAGCTAAAACAACTGAAAAAATTTTTTTTTTTTTTATATTTGTTTTTTTTATATTTTTTTACAATTTTGTTTTTTTGGGAACGTAACGTGCAGGAACTATGGTAGGACTGACTGACACCCTGTTAACGGTGGCTATTTAGTCAGCGACCCAGAGAAATGTCGCACAGAGAGTTTTCTGGATCAAGCGGTAGATGATATTGGTAGCAAATGACTTGGTTGTATTGTGTGACGTACAGAAAGTGTCACCTGGACAGTATATACGGATGGGAGCGAATGTGCTGAACTGTGACACACAGAAAGGTTACACGCAGCTGAGTAAAATGGATTTGTATCACTGAGCTAAAACAACTGAAAAATTTTTTTTTTTTATATTTGTTTTTTTATATTTTTTTTACAATTTTGTTTTTTTGGGAACGTAACGTGCAGGAACTATGGTAGGACTGACTGACACCCTGTTAACGGTGGCTATTTAGTCTGCGACCCAGAGAAATGTCGCACAGAGAGTTTTCTGGATCAAGCGGTAGATGATATTGGTAGCAAATGACTTGGTTGTATTGTGTGACGTACAGAAAGTGTCACCTGGACAGTATATACGGAAGGGAGCGAATGTGCTGAACTGTGACACACAGAAAGGTTACACAAAGCTGAGTAAAATGGATTTGTATCACTGAGCTAAAACAACTGAAAAAAATATTTTTTTTTTATATTTGTTTTTTTATATTTTTTTTACAATTTTGTTTTTTGGGAACGTAACGTGCAGGAACTATGGTAGGACTGACTGACACCCTGTTAACGGTGGCTATTTAGTCTGCGACCCAGAGAAATGTCGCACAGAGAGTTTTCTGGATCAAGCGGTAGATGATATTGGTAGCAAATGACTTGGTTGTATTGTGTGACGTACAGACAGTGTCACCTGGACAGTATATACCGTTTGGAGTGAGTATGCTGAACTGTGACACACAGAAAGGTTACACGCAGCTGAGTAAAATGGATTTGTATCACTGAGCTAAAACAACTGAAATAATAATTTTTTTTTTATATTTGTTTTTTTATATTTTTTTTACAATTTTGTTTTTTGGGAACGTAACGTGCAGGAACTATGGTAGGACTGACTGACACCCTGTTAACAGTGGCTATTTAGTCTGCGACCCAGAGAAATGTCGCACAGAGAGTTTTCTGGATCAAGCGGTAGATGATATTGGTAGCAAATGACTTGGTTGTATTGTGTGACGTACAGAAAGTGTCACCTGGACAGTATATACGGATGGGAGCGAATGTGCTGAACTGTGACACACAGAAAGGTTACACGCAGCTGAGTAAAATGGATTTGTATCACTGAGCTAAAACAACTGAAAAAAATTTTTTTTTTTTTATATTTGTTTTTTTTATATTTTTTTACAATTTTGTTTTTTTGGGAACGTAACGTGCAGGAACTATGGTAGGACTGACTGACACCCTGTTAACGGTGGCTATTTAGTCTGCGACCCAGAGAAATGTCGCACAGAGAGTTTTCTGGATCAAGCGGTAGATGATATTGGTAGCAAATGACTTGGTTGTATTGTGTGACGTACAGAAAGTGTCACCTGGACAGTATATACGGATGGGAGCGAATGTGCTGAACTGTGACACACAGAAAGGTTACACAAAGCTGAGTAAAATGGATTTGTATCACTGAGCTAAAACAACTGAAAAAATATTTTTTTTTTTATATTTGTTTTTTTATATTTTTTTTACAATTTTTTTTTGGGAACGTAACGTGCAGGAACTATGGTAGGACTGACTGACACCCTGTTAACGGTGGCTATTTAGTCTGCGACCCAGAGAAATGTCGCACAGAGAGTTTTCTGGATCAAGCGGTAGATGATATTGGTAGCAAATGACTTGGTTGTATTGTGTGATGTACAGACAGTGTCACCTGGACAGTATATACCGTTTGGAGTGAGTATGCTGAACTGTATCACACAGAAAGGTTACACGCAGCTGAGTAAAATGGATTTGTATCACTGAGCTAAAACAACTGAAATAATAATTTTTTTTTTATATTTGTTTTTTTATATTTTTTTACAATTTTGTTTTTTTGGGAACGTAACGTGCAGGAACTATGGTAGGACTGACTGACACCCTGTTAACAGTGGCTATTTAATCTGCGACCCAGAGAAATGTCGCACAGAGAGTTTTCTGGATCAAGCGGTAGATGATATTGGTAGCAAATGACTTGGTTGTATTGTGTGACGTACAGAAAGTGTCACCTGGACAGTATATACGGATGGGAGCGAATGTGCTGAACTGTGACACACAGAAAGGTTACACGCAGCTGAGTAAAATGGATTTGTATCACTGAGCTAAAACAACTGAAAAAAAATTTTTTTTTTTTTTATATTTGTTTTTTTTATATTTTTTTACAATTTTGTTTTTTTGGGAACGTAACGTGCAGGAACTATGGTAGGACTGACTGACACCCTGTTAACGGTGGCTATTTAGTCAGCGACCCAGAGAAATGTCGCACAGAGAGTTTTCTGGATCAAGCGGTAGATGATATTGGTAGCAAATGACTTGGTTGTATTGTGTGACGTACAGAAAGTGTCACCTGGACAGTATATATGGATGGGAGCGAATGTGCTGAACTGTGACACACAGAAAGGTTACACGCAGCTGAGTAAAATGGATTTGTATCACTGAGCTAAAACAACTGAAAAAATTTTTTTTTTTTTATATTTGTTTTTTTATATTTTTTTACATTTTGTTTTTTTGGGAACGTAACGTGCAGGAACTATGGTAGGACTGACTGACACCCTGTTAACGGTGGCTATTTAGTCTGCGACCCAGAGAAATGTCGCACAGAGAGTTTTCTGGATCAAGCGGTAGATGATATTGGTAGCAAATGACTTGGTTGTATTGTGTGACGTACAGACAGTGTCACCTGGACAGTATATACCGTTTGGAGTGAGTATGCTGAACTGTATCACACAGAAAGGTTACACGCAGCTGAGTAAAATGGATTTGTATCACTGAGCTAAAACAACTGAAATAATAATTTTTTTTTATATTTGTTTTTTTATATTTTTTTTACAATTTTGTTTTTTTGGGAACGTAACGTGCAGGAACTATGGTAGGACTGACTGACACCCTGTTAACGGTGGCTATTTAGTCTGCGACCCAGAGAAATGTCGCACAGAGAGTTTTCTGGATCAAGCGGTAGATGATATTGGTAGCAAATGACTTGGTTGTATTGTGTGACGTACAGACAGTGTCACCTGGACAGTATATACCGTTTGGAGTGAGTATGCTGAACTGCGTCACACAGAAAGGTTACACGCAGCTGAGTAAAATGGATTTGTATCACTGAGCTAAAACAACTGAAATAATAATTTTTTTTTTATATTTGTTTTTTTATATTTTTTTTACAATTTTGTTTTTTTGGGAACGTAACGTGCAGGAACTATGGTAGGACTGACTGACACCCTGTTAACGGTGGCTATTTAGTCTGCGACCCAGAGAAATGTCGCACAGAGAGTTTTCTGGATCAAGCGGTAGATGATATTGGTAGCAAATGACTTGGTTGTATTGTGTGACGTACAGAAAGTGTCACCTGGACAGTATATACGGATGGGAGCGAATGTGTTGAACTGTGACACACAGAAAGGTTACACGCAGCTGAGTAAAATGGATTTGTATCACTGAGCTAAAACAACTGAAATAATATTTTTTTTTTTTTATATTTTGTTTTTTTGGGAACGTGATGTGCAGGAAATATGGTAGAACTGACTGACACCCTGTTAACGGTGGCTATTTAGTCTGTGACCCAGACAAATGTCACACAGAGAATTTTCTGGATCAAGCGGTAGATGATATTGGTAGCAAATGACTTGGTTGTATTGTGTGACGTACAGAAAGTGTCACCTGGACAGTATATATGGATTGGAGTGAGTCAGTGCTGAACTGTGACACACAGAATGGTTCCACAGTGCTGTGTGCAATGGATTTGTATCACTGAGATAGAACAAAAAAAAAAAAACAGGGTTAGATATGGCGATAGCTGCACTACTAGTGCCAGCCAGCCAAGTGACAAAAAATAAATAAATAAAATGTCTTCTAGCCCTTAGAAGGGCTGTTGGGTTCTTTGTGGGTGATCCCTGCCTAACTGAGAACTAAATTCAGGCCCTAACACTGTCCCTGAAAGGCAGCAGCTCTATCCCTAACAATATCCAGACGGCATCTGAGACGAGCACAGCGGCCAGTCGGTAGTATATTCCAGGGTCACCTGATCAGGCCAGCCAACCCCTGCTATCGACATGTAAGGGCCCCACGTGATGCTGGGTGGTACGCAGAGTCTCCTGGCTTGTGATTGGCTGTGTTTTTAGGCGCCAAAAAAGCACGATGCGGAAGTTGCCATTTCCTCGAGCATGGCGAGATACTCGTCTGAGCATCGAGCAGTTACGAGTACCCTAATGCTCGAACGAGCACCAAGCTCGGACGAGCATGTTCGCTCATCTCTAATTACAATAGTATAAAGTAACAAAAGGAGTAATGTTCACCTTGCCAATCCTCTGTCACCACCATGCTGATGTTTCCTGATTCTCTACGGTTGTCCATTCACCACAGTGATGACATATGTCTGATGCAGTCAATCACAGGCCACAGGGCTTACGGTAAAGGTGTTGATGTGTCATCTCCACAGCCAGTCATCGTCTGCCGCAGTTACATGCTGAGATGCAAACTTATGTCTAAAGCTCAGTAAGCATAGACTGGTGTGGTCTAGAGGGTTGGCATGGGAGGAGCACAGAATTGGTAAGGTAGTTTTCATTATGTTATCTTATCCCATCATGAGCTGTAAGCAAAAATACAACGCCATAGTGACCTCCAATATGCCATTTTTCGGTGGTCACTAAGGGGCCTTACAGCTGCCCTATCTCCAGTGCAGCAGAGAGTGGGGGCTTGGCTACTCCCACATGTAAGCTGTTACAGATGGAGCAGACTGCCTCCGTCTTCCATCAGCACCCCATGATTGACATAGCAGGGTGCAGATGTCTGTGCACACAGGTAGGGGTCTAGTAAAGGACCCAGGCCTGCCTCCAGTGTGTCCTAACTGGCCGTGCCTCTCTGGAGCAGCCTGCTGATGGATTTCAGTATAGCACTAAGAGTAAAATACATTGCACTGCATGAAAAATGATAAATATTTAAAAAGCGATGAAAAGATCACCTTTTATAGTCCCCTTTGGGACTATTAAATGGTTAAAAAAGTAAAAAAAAATCTTAAATAAAAAAAATTACACATTTTTTCCGTAGAAAAAAAAATTTTCAATGGAAAAAATTGTAAAAAAATAAAATTTCCTCCACATAGCAACTCACGCTACCTAATTATTATGATTTTAACGACTGTTGAGGGAAACAAAGCTTTCGAACGCAATTTGGTCCGAAGTTTAGGAGAACTTTAATTCGCAATGAATGTGAAGTTCCTCGCACTTCAGATTTTCCTACAATGGTGTCTGCAAAGAGAAAATAAGAAGCCCAGGAATGTAAGATGACCCATAATGCTGTGTAGCCAGCCAATCCACAAAATAGCCATCTCCTGTGATGTCACAGTCCTATAAAACCCTCATCCCGTGCAATCTCCGCCATTGTCCTGTGAGCTGAACATAGGGAGAGACGTTGCAGGCGCTCATGCACTAGGGACAGTGTTGCTGAAAACAATTAATAGAAGAATATTGAAGAAGAGCGTAGGGAGACTGCAGGGGGAGTAGAGGGAGAGTTATTATTTAGTTATTCTTACATTTATTTATTCCTATATCAGCAGTAAATTAATATATGTAATTAAATATCAATAAGGTGGAAGCTAGAGATGAGCGAATCATCCAAAATTCGCTTCAGCGAATGTTCGACGAATTTCTGACAAGATTCATTCTTAATACGAATTTATTCAGTCGAATCTACGTTTAAAAAACAATCGTTGTTTTGTGAACATTCCTGAACAAATTACAAACGTACAGTCAGCGTAGTTAAAAGTATGCAATACGTAAGCATTAGCGTACAAAACTGCGTACGAATCCTTAGCGTACTATTTACTCGTGAATGCGTCATATGCACGAGGCTAGGCCGCGGTGTACAGTCTTTGGAGGCAGTCCATATGAGGTAGAAAAGTAAGGTGCTGACTGCTAGCTATCCAGCTAAGTGTATAATTTACTAAAAACACAGTAGAATAAGTGCATAATAAGACAAATTGCAGTACCAGAAAAAGAACACACACAATGGGCTAAAGTGCTTGAACGTTGCTGAATCAGTAAAAACAGTGTAGCTAAAATTCAGCAAAGACATAAGTATGCAAACATTTTAGTGAAATCAATTTCACATTTGCAAGCATAAAAGGCTCAGATATACGTTTGAGTCTCTCCTGGTGGCTCCTTGGCATGATAAAACACTGTCTGGAACATATAGTCCAAAATTAAATTGTAATCCATGTGAGGTAATATTGTAATCCAAACAGGTAACGTGTAATCCACATGAATAATAGAAAATAGCAGCAAATAGAGAACCCTTTTTGCAAAGGGGGCTCCCAAATAACCTGAGAAGGGGGGAAAAGGAAAATAGGCGCGCTTAGGCACAACTGGGAATTTTCTGCGGAATCGGGGAGTCCTGACAGCCATGTCCATGTGGGTGAGAGTTAAAACAGGGGCAATACAAACTAAACAAACAAACACAAAAAGTGCCAACTAGCTCTCATCCGTCAGGTGCAGTCCATGGTGTGGCTCCCTTAGGTAATCTTGAAGTATCCTTGAGAAAACCAGTAGTTGGGTCCCTTAGATGAGGGACCTGAAGTCCTCCTCGCTTGAGCTGCTACTAAACGACATCAGAGGACGCTCCTATCTCCCTTAGGCCAAGCTTGCTGCCGTGGTGGAACTCCACTGCCATCTTCTTCCGGAAGTAGCGAAGGGGCCTTTCAGGGACTCCATGGGGGTGACTCCACCTGATCCCCCACATACAGGCTGTGACGAGGCTGAGGCAGGTATGGCCGTTTAACTGACCTAAGGCCCACAAAGTACTCCTTACCATCCTCGTCGTCTGCCAAGAAGCCAGAGCCTCGCTCGACCGAAAACCACAGGACAGTTCCCTTTTGGCGCTCCAATTTAGGATCTCCCGGTCTAAGATGATCCAGTACCTGGATTACCCAGTCCTCCATGGCATTCTTGTAATCCCAGAAGGTCTGCGCATGGGGCGTCACCTATGGTGGCACAATTGGGTTCTGCCTTATGGAAGGTGTTGTTGATCTCCTCCTGGGTGGCGAAGCGGATGCTCCAGCTGCCTCCGCCACACCAGCCACAGCAGCAGCACCAGCCGCCTCACGACGAACCACCTCACAATGCGCAGCAAACTCAGCAGGCGGTAAGGACACTTAAGGGCTGCGATTCTCTTGATTTCAGACTGTGAAACCCTGATGTCTGGAGCGGGCGGTAGTTCAGGGAACTCGTCCCCAAAGTCCATCTGGTTCCAGTTGGGACACAGCTTTTTAGCCATGCTTGCTACTTGATCAGTGTTCAGCGCTGGTCTAAACTGGTTCAGAGGAGGGTGGAGTACTGAGGGAGGAGTCTTCAATCCCTATACGTGCAAATACTTAGATCCCGGTGGGCCGGGCTGTTTTTTTTTTCCAGTTCTGAGGGGGGAGTATCTTTACTTTCCCGCTCTTGCGGGGGCGTATCTTCATTTTGCCGCCTCACAAAGAATATGTATGTTTCGTACGTATCGTACGTATCGTATATATCGTTAGCGGTCAAAATTTTGCGGAAATTTACGAATAATACGAAGCGAATCCGAAAAAATCCAGATTCGCTTCGGAGGAGAAAATTTGTAAGATTCGATACGAATCTACGAAGCGGCAAATAGATTCGCTCATCTCTAATGGAAGCCTTTATAATTCCAGTGCTAACCAAATACCATACAGTCTGCACCCCTTAAGGGGGCCAGGTCTTAGTGATGAACATCCTTATCTTCTGGCTTTACTTTTTCCAAATCATCTTTCAAAGACTCCATGTCCTAGAAAAGTCAGTAAGATGCAGAGAGAGAAGGAGCTGGATGTTCCTGATGACATATTCTCATTGATACTAGATGATGTGGAAAAGGAGGAAAAGCAGATGACAGAAGATGGGCTCCCACCTGTAGGGCAGGAGAGCGCTGGGGTTGGAGAAGTAGGTAGTGATTAATATTCTGTGTTTACTCTAACCTGCAGGAGATTGCAGGCCAGAACAGCAATAATAGGCATATCCCCCCCCCCACCGAACCAACTAAACCCCATACCAGCAACAGCCTATGTTTAAAGGTGCCGCAGGCCATTAACAATGAAGAAGGACTATACATTGCGGTCTTCATTATTAAATGAAAGGCAGCTTCAGGCTAATTTGATCACGCACAACACAGACGCTCCGTGTGGCTGCACCCTAAGGCAGAGTGGCCTGGGTACACCTGCTTAATAACGATTCGTGACAAATTAATTCATAATTAATTGAATTTCTTGGCTTACTTTGAATGATAACATTGAAAACATGTCATTCCACAGTGTTAAAAACATTATTTATTTGGTATCGCTGTAAATTTACTGACCTAGAGCATAAGGTTCTCATGTTATTTTTGCTGAATTATGAACACTGCAACATTTATAATGTATAGCTTTTTTCCCATTCCCCTCAGAAAGAGTTAATCAATGTTATATGTACCCCAAAATGGCACCATTAAAAACTACAACGTATCCCTCGAAAACCAAGCCATATGGCTACGTCAATATAAAAATAAAAAAGTTATAGCTCTTGGAAGGTGACGATGAAAAAAGAAAAAAATATATCACTTGATCATTAAAGACTACACAGTCTCACTATCCAGTCAGAGCTGCCATTGTCAGACTGTGCAGGTACACACCCCCAACAGGTTACCATTAGTGTTGAGCGAACATGTTCAGCCGAACATGGCGGTGCTCCAGACCACGCTGTATTCAGCCGAATACCGCGTGTGTTTGAGCGCCATGCTCGAGTCACCTCCCCGCACGCTAATTAGCCAATTAGCCATGTTGGCTACTGGCATTACACTGATTGGATGGCCGGGAATGCGTCATCGGGTGCTATAAAGCACCCGGTGACATGTGACCGATGCATACCGAGCCAGGGACAGCTGCTGCAAGCAGGGACAGACAGTCTAGGGAGAGAAGCACGCTAGGCAGGGATAGAAATCGCTCAACAAAAGGGCTATTATATATGGCACAAACCAATATTTTATTATTTTTGGGGTATTTATAGGTGGTGAAAATAGCACTAGGTGGCCTGCCATTAATGCCACATCTGCTGCTGCATGCTGTAGGATACTCTCTGTATACTATATACCTGACATACTTTGCTATAATTTCTGCTGTTAAGCCTGCAGTACTTCTTTTGCGTCTTGATGTATAACATTTGCGCAAGGAGGGACTTGTGTAGGGATAGATTTTCTATAGGCAGGGTTAGTATCATTGTTCAAAAGACACAAAAGTCCATTGTTAAATCCTTCTGTTTTTTTTTTTTTTTTGGTGGCAAAGTGTGCCCTGTCAGTAACATTAGATGCACAGCATATTACAACCGTTCAAAAGTCTATGTAGCTGACATCCGTTGTTACATTTAATGCCAATAATTTAGGCCGCAGTTCCTCATTTACATCTGCAGTTTAATTTGCCCAAGGAGATAATTAAACTATAGGGATAGGATTTGGGTAGGTAGAAAGATTGTTTCTGTTCCAAAAAGACCAAAGTCCATTGTGAAATACGTCTGCTTTTTTTTTTTTTTTTGGTGGCAAAAAAACCCAAGTGTGCCCTGTCAGTAACGCTAGGTGCACAGCTAATTACAACCGTTCAAAAGTCTAGGTAGCTGACATCCGTTGTTACATTTAATACTGTTAATTTAGGCCGCAGTTCCTCATTTGCGGCTGCTATATAACGTTTGCGCATTTAGAATATTGGACATTTGTTTAAATTTTTCTGATCATATAATTAATCAAAATCTGCACTACTGTAGCTGTGACCAAGTTGCATATATACAGTGCCTTGCAAAAGTATTCGGCCCCCTGGAAGTTTTAAACCTTTTGCCACATTTCAGGCTTCAAACAAAAAGATATAGCATTTTTAATTTTTGGTGAAGAATGAACAACAAGTGGGTCACAATTGTGAAGTGGAACGAAATTTATTGGATCATTTAAACTTTTTTTGTAATAATAAAACTGAAAAGTTGGGCGTGCAAAATTATTCGGCCCATTTACTTTCAGTTCAGAAAACTCACTCCAGAAGTTCATTGAGGATCTCTGAATGATCCAATGTTGTCCTAAATGACTGATGAAGATAAATGGAATCCACCTGTGTGTAATCAAGTCTCCGTATAAATGCACCTGCTCTGTGATAGTCTCAGGGTTCTGTTTAAAGCACAGAGAGCATCATGAAGACCAAGGAACACACCAGGCAGGTCCCTGATACTGTTGTGGAGAAGTTTAAAGCCGGATTTGGATACCAAAAGATTTCCCAAGCTTTAAACATCCCAAGGAGCACTGTGCAAGCGATCATATTGAAATGGAAGGAGTATCAGACCACTGCAAATCTACCAAGACCCGGCCGTCCCTCTAAACTTTCATCTCGAACAAGGAGAAGACTGATCAGAGATGCAGCCAAGAGGCCCATGATCACTCTGGATGAACTGCAGAGATCTACAGCTGAGGTGGGAGAGTCTGTCCATAGGACAACAATCAGTCATACATTTCACAAATCTGGCATTTATGGAAGAGTGGCAAGAAGAAAGCCATTTCTCAAAGATATCCATAAAAAGTCTCGTTTACAGTTTGCCACAAGCCACCTGAGAGACACACCAAACATGTGGAAGAAGGTGCTCTGGTCAGATGAAACCAAAATCGAACTTTTTGGAAACAACGCAAAACGATATGTTTGGTGTAAAAGCAACACAGCTCATCACCCTGAACACACCATCCCCACTGTCAAACATGGTGGTGGCAGCATCATGGTTTGGGCCTGCTTTTCATCAGCAGGGACAGGGAAGAGGGTTAAAATTGATGGGAAGATGGATGGAGCCAAATACAGGACCATTCTGGATGAAAACCTGTTGGAGTCTGCAAAAGACCTGAGACTAGGATGGAGATTTATCTTCCAACAAGACAATGATCCCAAACATAAAGCAAAATCTACAATGGAATGGTTCAAAAATAAACGTATCCAGGTGTTAGAATGGCCAAGTCAAAGTCCAGACCTGAATCCAATTGAGAATATGTGGAAAGAGCTGAAAACTGCTGTTCACATACGCTCTCCATCCAACCTCAAAGAGCTCAAGCTGTTTTTCAAGGAAGAATAGGCAAAAATTTCAGTCTCTAGACGTGCAAAACTGATAGAGACATACCTCAAGTGACTTGCAGCTGTAACCGCAGCAAAAGGTGGCGCAACAAAGTATTAATGCAAGGGGGCCGAATAATTTTGCACGCCCCACTTTTCAGTTTTATTATTACAAAAAAAGTTTAAATGATCCAATAAATTTCGTTCCACTTCACAATTGTGACCCACTTGTTGTTGATTCTTCACCAAAAATTTAAAATGTTATATCTTTTTGTTTGAAGCCTGAAATGTGGAAAAAGGTTGAAAAGTTCCAGGGGGGCAAATACTTTCGCAAGGCACTGTACTATATAATATGCGTAAAGCGAGCAGAAAGGGACGGGGAAGTGGGCTTGCTGCTGATGGTGAACGCAGAGGCGAAGGCTTAGGGCGCGGTGAAACTGTGCCTGCTGGCAGAGCCCAAGAGACAAAGTCATCCACAATTCCTAGCTTCATGTCACAGTTTGCAGGGCGGCGCAAGACACAACTCTTGTCGCCACACCAGTACGAGCAGGTAGTGGGTTGGATTTCAGCTGATAATTCTTCCAGTCGGGTAAGCACCACGCTCTCTTACACAAAGTCCAGTCTCAGTAGCCAAGAGTCTGGGCAACCGCATCCTCACCCTGATCCTCCTTCTTCCCTCCTTCCTCCGTGGCACGAACGCCTTGGAGGTACTGGTCTGCCCTGTCGCCAGTGTTTTGTCTGAGCGGTTATTTAGTGCCGCTGGGGGCATAATTACTGATAAGCGCTTCCGCCTGTCAACTGACAATGCTGACAGGTTGACGCTTATCATGTACCCCTTCCTCTTCTCGTCCTCTTTCTTCTCTTCCTCCATCATATGAAACTGCTTATTAGGCTGCCCTTGAAGTCCACCAGCTGGGCCTGCACCCTAATTTTTTAGCCGGTCAGCTCACCAGCTGGGCCTGCACCCTCATTTTTTAGCTGGTCAGCTCACCAGCTGGGCCTGCACCATACTTTTTTTGCCTGTCAGCTCACCAGCAGGCCCTCAACCATAATGTTTTACACGCTCGGCTCTGCTACATGTCACACATAATATTTCAGATGGTCAGCTAAGCAGCATGTCAAAAATAATTTTTAACACACTCAACTCTGCTAAATGTAACTTATAATGTTTCAGACGTTCAGCTAAGCAGCATGTCAAAAATAATTTTTAACACGCTCAGCCCTGCTACATGTCACTTATAATGTTTCAGACATTCAGCTAAGCAGCATGTCACCCTTAATTTTTTTTTATGGTCAGCTTGGCAGCAGCGTGTTAACCTTAAATTTGGGACAGTTTGATGAGCAGCAGCGTGTCACCCTTAAATTTGGGATAGTTTGATGGGCAGCAGCGTGTCACCCTTAAATTTTTTGTTACCGTCAGCTCAGCAGCATGTCAACCTTAAATTTGGGACATATAAACAGAAAAAAGTTTGGTACAGCACCTGTAGAGTGGCTGATAGTTGTCCTGGATGCACGTTCTCCCTGGAGTCCAGTCCCAAAGGCTCCAAATTTCAGATATAATGAAAGGAATTGAAGACAGCATCCATCTTATGGTGAAAAAAGATCCTCTTTATTCCATTATCACACCTCGGTACATGCTACGTTTCGGCTATACCTTAGCCTTTCTCAAGCATACATATACCAGTGAATATGCAACCTTATATACCCTACTCCCTGTGACATCACTATTGCTGACCAGGAAGTGGATGCCCACAACACAAAAGGTACACATTCAGTATTTGTTACTTATGTATATCTATCTGAATAGAATTGCTAAGATACAAAACTGTTACTATACTTAAAGGGAACCTGTCATCTCCAAAACACCCCCTGAACTAGAGTAAGTGTTGTATAGTGTAAGTGATGCTGAATCCAAATATGTAAGTTTTATCTTCATACTCACTTCCATTCTGACGCTGTGCTCTGACAAACCAGCAGTAAAATGCACTCACTGGACTCCGGTGCTCACTCACATAATGGAGAGGACTCAAAGAAGAGTCCAGTGAGTGCATTTTACTGCTGGTTTGTGGGAGCACAACATCAGAATGGAAGTGAGTATGAAGATAAAACTTACATATTCGGATTCAGCATCACTTACACTATACAACGCTTACTCTAGTTCAGGGGGTGTTTCGGAGATGACAGGTTCCCTTTAAGTATATCTATCTGAACAGAATCGGCAAGACATAAAACAGGGAAGTGTCTCTACTTATAGAAATATACACTGTATATGTTCCTCTCAAGTTGTGCGCTGTCAAACAGAGGTATGACCATATGGTGGCTAGTATTTGACCGGCGCTATTTATTAATATAGTTGATGTGATCTATATGAAGTTTCCATGTAGTGGTAGGCCCTCCCTCCTTTTTTTCCCCTTTTCTTATATATAAGGCAACATATACTATGGTAAAACCTTTTGATGTACATGATGCGCTGTATTCTCCTCCGCATAATATACATCAGTGGCAAGATGCGTTCGGGCGCTAGGCAACGCGAGGCTAACAGCCATGTGATTATCATGTGATTCCTCGGTGGGGCGTGTGTACGTAATGCGCTGCCTCAGCTGGGAGGATACATTCAATGTGCCGCGCCGCCTGATGATGTGACGCCGTTAAACAGGTGACACAGTCATGTGACCTTTGGGGGAGGCGTTCAGTGCCGTTCTCCTAGTCACTGACGCCACGTTACCAAGGAGCTAATGACGCTGGACATGCGCAGTCTGTGAAAATAGACGCGTTTGATACGGAAGTGAATGAGGATATACAACGGTATGGATAATTATGTGTATGTCTTTAGAGATTCCTTTTGAGAGGATTTATAAAATGTTAATATGAGCTATATTGGGCCCCAGATGGTGCTGTGAATAACAAATACTGAATGTGTACTTTTTGTGTTGTGGGCATCCACTTCCTGGTCAGCAATAGTGATGTCACAGGGAGTAGGGTTTATAAGGTTGCATATTCACTGGTATATGTATGCTTGAGAAACGTAGCATGTACCGAGGTGTGATAATGGAATAAAGAGGATTTTTTTTCACCATAAAATGGATGCTGTCTTCAATTCCTTTCATTATATCTGAAATTTGGGACAGTTTGATGGGCAGCAGTGTGTCAACCTTAAATTTATTTTACCGTCAGCTCGGCAGCAGCGCGTCAACCTTAAATTAAGTTTGATGGGTAGCAGCGTGTCACCCTTACATTTTTTTGACGTTCTGCTCGGCAGCAGCGTGTCAACCTTAAATTTGGGACAGTTTGATGGGCAGCAGCGTGTCAACCTTAAATTTGGGACAGTTTAATGGGCAGCAGCATGTCACCCTTAAATTTTTTTTAACGTCAGCTCGGCATCAGCGTGTCAACCTTAAATTTGGGACAGTTTGATGAGCAGCAGCGTGTCACCCTTAAATTTGGGACAGTTTGATGGGCAGCAGCATGTCACCCTTAAATTTTTTTTAACGTCAGCTCGGCATCAGCGTGTCAACCTTAAATTTGGGACAGTTTGATGGGCAGCAGCGTGTCAACCTTAAATTTTTTATCGTCAGCTCGGCAGCAGCATGTCAAACTTAAATTTGGGACAGTTTAATTGACAGCAGCGTGTCAACCTTACATTTTTTTTAAACGTCAGCTCGGCAGTAGCATGTCAACCTTAAATTTGGGACAGTTTGATGGGCAGCAGCGTGTCAACCTTAAATTTGGGACAGTTTGATGAGCATCAGCATGTCACCCTTAAATTTGGGACAGTTTGATGGGCAGCAGCGTGCCACCCATAAATTTTTTTGACGTTCTGCTCGGTAGCAGCATGTCAACCTAAAATTTGGGACAGTTTGATGGGCAACAGCGTGTCACCCTTAAATTTGGGACAGTTTGATGGGCAGCAGCGTGTCAACCGTAAATTTGGGACAGTTTGATGGGTAGCAGCGTGTCAACCTTAATTTTTTTTAACGTCAGCTCGGCATCAGCGTGTCAACCTTAAATTTGGGACAGTTTGATGGGCAGCAGCGTGTCAACCTTAATTTTTTTTTAACGTCAGCTCGGCATCAGCGTGTCAACCTTAAATTTGGGACAGTTTGATGGGCAGCAGTGTGTCAACCTTATTTTTTTTTTTTTACGGTCAGCTCGGCAGCAGTGTGTCAACCTTAAATTTGGGACAGTTTGATCGGCATCAGCGTGTCACCCTTAATTTTTTAGACGGTCAACTCAGCAACAGCATGTCACCCATAATTTTTTACACGGTCAGCTCAGCAGCAGCACGTCACCACTATTGTTTTTGCGTGTCAGCAGCAGGCCATCAATCATAATTTTTCAAGGGTGTGTCTGATGCACTCCTTTATGTGTAATAAAGGGGGTATTGAAGTGCCTGTTCCTTGTAATTTTTGGCAGCCCTTTTCCTTAGTGCATAGGCTTTATGAGTGTCAGAGTCCCACAATTATACAACAATGTGAATGAGGCCCTCCTTTATATGATATACTGGTTGTATGGGAGTGCCTCATCCGTGTAATTTTTGGCAGCACTTGGGCTTAACGTACAAGTAAATCTGTTTCCTAACAATATTTCCTGTAAAATCGATGTTATCTTGGGTTTTGGGGGGGTATTTTTGTCATTCCGTAAAAGTGGCATAATAGTCGGCCATCATCATTAAAGGGTTATTCTCATTTTAGACAATGGGGGCATATCGCTAGGATATGCCCCCATTGTCTTATAGGTGCGGGTCCCACCGCTGGGACCCGCACCTATATCGAGAACGGAGCTCCCGAAGTGAATGAGGGCGCACTGCGCATGCGCAGCCGCCCTCCATTCATTTCTATGGGCCGCCGAAAATAGCCGAGCGCTGGCTCGGCTACTTCCGTCGGCTCCATAGAAATGAATGGGAGCGAACCGCGCATGCACGGCCCGGCTCCCATTCATTTCTATGAGCGGCGCGGGGAGCTGCGCCTGGTGGTGGCCGGACCCCCGGAAACCTGGGGTCCTCCAGGCGCAGCGCTCCCCGCTCCGTTCTGGCTATAGGTGCGGGTCCCAGCGGTGGGACCCGCACCTATAAGACAATGGGGGCATATCCTAGCGATATGCCCCCATTGTCTAAGATGAGAATACCCCTTTAATAGCAGTGACTTCGGTGTCCAAGATGCATCCAGACATCTTCCCCATGCTGTTCCCTAACCATTTCTGTGGTGTTTCCACCATTTTCTGATGTTTCCCTATGGACCAGACACCCTCCCCTCATCCGAGCAGGGATCAAATACTTATTTCTCTGTGCAAAATGCAAATAAATATATAGCATTTAGACAATGTGATTTTCTGGATTTTTTTTTTTTATATTCTATCTCTCACTGTTAACATTAACCTACCCTAAAAATTATAGACTGTTCATGTCTTTGACAGTGGGTAAACTTACAAAATCACCAAGGGATCAAATACTTATTTCCTTCACTGTATGCTTTGATACAGCACTCTGTAAACAGCCAGCTTCTTTACCAATGACCTTTTGTGGCTTACCCTCCTTGTGGAGTGTGTCAATGACAGCCTTCTGGACATCTGTCAAGTCAGCACTCTTCCCCATGACTGTGTCACCTACTGAACCAGACTACGGGACCTTTCTAAAGGCTAAGGAAGCCTTTGCAGGTGTGGGTTTTCCTTGGATGTAATCCATAATCTTCAACCTTAACATAAATAAACACTTGAAAAAGTTCACTCTGTAATGACTCTATATAATATATGTGTTTTACTTTTTGAACTGAATTACTTTAAAAAAACAACTTTTTGATGATATTCTAATTTATTGAGATGCACTTGCATATGGGACATTTAGTCTGCTGGTTTGGGTACTAGTAGTGAGGTCCTGTAGCTGTAATTAATTTACAAAAGGCAACATATTAAACTGGTTGTCCAGCTTTTAAGGCACATTTACACTGAACCGACAAGCAGAACTTGTTCATTTGGGTGATCTGTGGCACCTTTACATGTTCATTCCCTATGATCTCCCTGAAAATTGGAAAGTTTAAATGGACCTTTAGATATTGATGACTAATCCCCTGGATAGGTATTCAGTATCAGATCAATGGGGGTCTGAGACATGGGACCTCAGCCAACATCAGAAACATCTAAAAGAATTATCTGTCCACTGTGTAGTAGCAGAGGCGACATACTACAGTTCAGCTACCATTTACTTCAATGTAAACCAGCATGGTGGCCACTTCACAGTAGATGGACACCTTCTTCTTCTAGCTTCATCTACTTTTGTGTTTCTGGCATCAGCAGCTGATAAATAGGGGTGCTGGCTTTTGAACCCCTACAGATCCAACATTGATGATCTAACTGTTTCAGAATGGGGTTACTAAACCTTGAATATAACTGCATATACAGTGTCTGTATGAACTGCATGACCAACCGTAACAGCCTATTCATGGCAACCATAACTAGTTGTCACCTTTAGGAATCATAGACCAATAAAGCCCATAAACGATAAAATGTAAAGACTCCACAAGTCTTCCTCAGCAGGAAATGTTGTATGAAGAAATATTATTTAATAAAAGAGTGGAATTGATCTTTAATCAGTGTTTTCTAAGTAGAGCACAGACAACATTAAGCTATTTTTATCTATATAGAAGAATATCTAACGTAGAACAGAGGGAACGCTTGTCTTCTGTGCATACAAGAAAACATCTGCTAGCATAAACAAAGGACTGGGCTTGCCTGCCATTCATTCCCACAGTGATTTAGTCTTTGTAGAAGGTATCAGAATCTAATTGTTGCAGACAACTGCTTAGCATGCTTTGAAGTCTATAGAAGAACTTTGTTTTAGTTTTATCTGAACTCAAGCTGTCTGCATCAAACTCTGCAATCAATATGAATTAAGCTGTCCTCACTTCTATTTATATGCTCTTATTACATTCGGCCGGCCTACTCATGATTTGTAATGGCTAGATTAGGTTGAATTTCAGTTTCCTTCTACATCAGAGTAGTAATATTGTAGACAAATTGTTAGATTACAACATACGTTTTGATGAATTTATACGCGTACATTGTTTTATATAGTATGAAACCAGTTCAATGGCCTAAAATAAAAAAATGAAAAAATGCAACAGTACTTAGTCCAGTGCCACTGCTGCAGTTCTCCCAATCCGGGTTTTATTTACCTGATTACAGCATTGATGTCACATCGACAACACAAGTGCTGCAGCCAATCGTTTGGACCAGTGATTGGGTGCAGTGGTCATGTGTTGTCAACATACGGTCTCTGTTGCAAGCTTGGCATTGAAAACTCAATGGCGGTAGTGGATCTACTAGGTAAGTATTGTTGCATTTGTTCTTGTAGGACATTCCCTAGCATTGTCTGCTGTCTTGCTGAACCATTTTACCAGGCTGGTAAAGTTCACTTCATTATTTTTCCCCAAAACTGATATAAAATTTAGAAGAAGTGGCTATAGTATATCAACTTTTTTGACTATTCATATATTTATATTAAAATATCCATCCAAATTGTTTGATTAAGTGTCTCAGCTTCTTTAATCATTTGAGAAATTACCAAAGTTTTAAAAATAATCTAGAACAGGAACACACATCCCTTCATCTCCACACTATTAAAATATTTTCAAAAAATCATGTGATCCCTGGTCCTCCATAGGATCCAAGCCACCATCTTCCTCTCTATTTGGCACATGTAATATTATCTACTCTATTCCTTTATTAAGCTGAGTGACTGTTTTCTCATATTACCTTTGCAATATGAGAAAACAGTCATTCAGCTGAGTGTAAAAAGCTGAGTGAACTGTTTTCCTCAATTCCAGTCTACAAAGAAATCCAAAATTCCATATTTTTAGGCCATTTTAAAGGGGATGTCCACTCCTTTAAAGGGGTTCTCTAAGTTAAATTTATTGATGACATATCCTTAGGATAGGTCATCAATATCAGATCAGCGGGGGTCCGACACCCGGCACCCCCACCTATCAGCTATTTGAAGAGGAGGCGCGCGGAGGATGGGATATCAATATCTGATTAGGGTGGGTCCATCACCCTATACCGCACATGATCAGCTGTTTGGTAGTAGTTCTGACACTGAAATTAGGCTCTAAACTGTGGATGGTTCTGGTTACTTCAATGGGGAACTACAGTGAACAGAGATGTGTAGTTCCACTGTCTATTTCCAGTGCCAAAGCTAATCCATAAGAATTGATTAGTTGTCTGTGTGTGAGAGGGAGGTGTATCAGACCTTTGCCAATCAGATATTGAAGGCCTATTCTGAGGATGGGCCATCAATATAAAAGGACTAGACAACCCCTTAAAAATAATGTAGCTTGTGCGGCCTTTCTCAAATACTTGATAAGGTCTCTTGTAGTATGCCCTCTAAGATGCCTTGGAAAGGAAAGAGTTGGAATAACAATTTATATAAATTGATATCTTGTTTAATTTCTTTATTGGCATGTTTGCCATGCTGCGGACGGACCTCCGGTCTGTCCCCATTATAGTGAATGAGGCCGGAAGCTGTTCTCCTGCCAGAACAGCCTGCTGAACCCTGCGAATGCTAATGCGAAAGTGGCTTTAGAATAATATCCAGTCATTACTGAGGGATAATGAAAACATGACCAGTTGGGGTTCATTAAGGGAGGGAACTAAGAAATGGTGATGGAGAGCAAAAAAGGGATATTGTCTAGGGATGTTATATAAGTAGGAATCAAAATATTCATATAGCCACCCACTAATACAAAGTAGTAATTCTTTGTAGCAAATAATAGGAGTAGATAGATAGATAGATAGATAGATAGATAGATAGATAGATATAGATAGATAGATGAAAATTTGCTTACCGAAATTTTTCTTTCCTTTAGTCCAAAGGCAGCACAACACAATGGGTTAATGTTTCCCTCCTCCCATCTAGGACAGAAGAAAATGATTAGTAAATCAGACTAATTAACCCCCTATAAAGGAGTGCACACCCACAGGATAGATGTGTTTTTTATCAACCAATAACTTTTACAGGGAGGGATACTTGTGCTGCCTTTGGACTAAAGGAAAGAAAAATTTCGGTAAGCAAATTTTCATCATTCCTTATCGTCCAAAGGCAGCACAACACAATGGGAATTGACAAGCAGTAATAAGCCAGGGGGGGTCCAAAATGCAGCCTAATAATCACTTGTTTGCCAAAGGCTGAATTGCAACTACCCGATACCTCAACTTAATTATTTTGTAAAGATGCATGGAGACGACCATGTAGAGGCTCTTCATATTAGATATTTTTTTATCTCTCTGCCCAAGCAACTAAGTGGACAGAGTTGAGTGTGTTGTAACTCCATCCAGTAACTGGAGTAACTTGAAATCTAGAAGCAGTATTCTTAATCCAAGCCTATTATTGGGTTTTTATGCTTCTCTATAAGCTGTTGGTCACCCGACCTGAAGGACCCTGGATCTCCAATGATCAGTAGATGAAGCTTGTCTTGATCAGCTGAATGAGGAATCTGAAAGATGAATTTCTTAACGTACATTCATGTTAGATGAGAGATCTAGAAAGATCTAGAGCAACAACCTTAAAGGAGAGTCTTCTTGATGAACCTTGAGATATGGATCTTGTATTTCCACCATCTTCTTGGCTGATGAAATTGCCCATAGAAATAAACCTCCCAAATACGAACCTTAGAGGAGCTTCTGCAAGAGGTTTAACCAGGGTGTAAAGAACAACCTGATTCCAGGCTGGAATTGGAGGCTTAACAATTAATTTAAATTGAAGAAAAAGCATGAATGCACAAAGGCATAAGTGGCAGCCCTGAAATGAAACCTAAAGTGGAAAAAGAAAGCAAAGTTTTCCCCCACCACCTGAGTCCTGAACCCAAATTCTAGGCTGTGAACTGAGCATGTTTGGTGCGGAAGCTGTAGGCCTGCTTAATCGAGAAGAACTGGCTGGACTGTATGTTCAATAATTTACTCTGGCAAATTGTACCAGTGAGGGATCAAGCCCTCCAGGCTAGATGAGCACCATGGCTATGGCCACCCATCCCACTTCCATGAACACTCAGGATATGAGGGTAATAGAGGAAAATTTGATTGAACAATTCCTGTCATCTATTCTTTTGATGGATCCACCTGATTCAGGAGCAGAAAAATTGAGCTTAGTATTGGAGACTGACCCCATTGCCTCTAAATGGGATACCCCATCTAGTGTACATATGATGCCGTTGCTGAGACTTTAACTGAGACCTACTTAACCGCTTCTCCTGAACCCTCAGAATACCTTGAACGGGGAAGAGTACTTCCCGACCAGTGCTATTGGAACAGCCAGAAACAACAACCTTGTTCAGTATACTCCGGACAAAGCCATCCAACAGGATTTCTCAAGATTCCGGCTTGACTACCACAAGATGACCCAGGCTTGATAAACCTTGGTTCTTCCTGAAACAAAGCTGGTTAGCAATGCAGAATAATGGCCAGAGCTTCTATCGAAGAGGTCAGGGAATTTTACATTTGTGGACAGAGAGGCTTCTGGGCTGCTCTGATAGCAATCTTGACCAACAAAGGAGTGGCAGATGTACAGGAGATGCTAGGGAGCCCTATTAAAATATTGCTGTGGGCAAGAGGCTGCCTGGCCTGTTCCCGTTATTCCCCGTTACTCTACTGGCCTTTGGTGATGGGACTTTAAGCATCACATACACCTCTATTTCTGGATCTGCTCAGTGAGAGCCAAGCAACCAGTTCCTAGAGTCTACCTGGAATCTAAGGGTCAGTGAATTGAAGATAAGAAAAATATGTTGAGTGCCTGCACTGAGAACCTGAGATGGGTAGCAGTAATGTGATATAAGTGAATATGGAATCTAGGCCATAAAAACGACCTGATGGTGCATATTGATAGAAACAGCAAATTAATCAAACTTTTTCCGAGAAGGTAAATGATTAGACATGTCAGGTCTAACCTCCATCATACCATTGGTCTCGGTGGTGCAAACCCTCTTTAAAATACCCAGAATTCACTGGGATAGAGGTCAAGATCTTACTAATAAGACACTAAAGGTCTAATTATTTGCCTTAGGGGGCAATATCCACTAAAGATAGTAACCTGGATACAAGATTCTATCCAGGAGACTGACAAAATACTAAAATTATGATGTCTCTGTTCCATTCTAGTGCTTGGAGAGCCTGAAACATAGAAATACTCTTCTATCCATCCCTCAGAGCCCCTCTAGGAGGTCTTGGAATGAAAAAATTAAAATATGAAAACTAGCCTAAGAGGAGTATTGTGGAAAAAAGCCCTCTGTAACAACATTAGAAATGATTTAACGAGGAAAAGAAAATAGCGCTAACAGAATGTCCGTATGCACAGTGTGTGTCCACGGGACCCACATAAGTAGGAGGTACAATAGGGCCCATACACCCCAAAAAATTTTTTACCAAATGTCACGTAATTGTAGATTAAAGCGGACACATTAATAAATGGAACCGAGACACCGAAAGACACAGGTGATGACCACCTCTGTACCTAATCCACGGAAGAATGTAGTCCCACCATTCCATATTGCGGACAAACTGGGCATTACCATATAGGGCAGGACTTAAACCCTAGACTCCACTGCCGCAGCAGCATGCACACTAGCAGCAGCGCTTAACTAGACTCCAATGACCGGCGGCAGCAAATGCAGTAGCAGACCACAGAGTGGCTGGCGGCAGCATATGAAGTAGCAGACCACAGAGTGGCTGGCGGCAGCATATGAAGTAGCAGACCACAGAGTGGCTGGCGGCAGCATATGAAGTAGCAGACCACAGAGTGGCCAGTGGCAGCACACATGGTAGGCCACAGAGTGGCCGGCGGCAGCATGCATGGTAGGCCGCAGAGTGGCCGGCGGCACCACGCATGGTAGGCTGCAGAGTGGCCGGCGGCAGCACGCATGGTAGGCCGCAGAGTGGCCGGCGGCAGCACACATTGTAGGCCGCAGAGTGGCCGGCGGCAGCACGCCTGAGCAAAAGCTTCTGACCGCTGAGAAGTAAATCCTTCCACAACCTCTGCACCACACAATTGGTGCAGACATTACCTATATTGTCCACAGTTGGTGCAGACATCTTCAAGATTCATGGATTACTCTGCAGAGTTCTGTATTTGTAACATATCATTCCGCTCAGACATACAGTCACAAAAGAGCCGCTCCAGGACACAAGATCCTTAAGCTGCTGTGATCACGCCATTCTAGTGCTTGGAGAGCCTAAAATATAGAAATATGCTGCAGTAAATCTCATACCATACAGATCACAGATGTAGCAGAGCTAAAAATGACATCAAACATGGTAGGCCGCAGACATTAGAAGTTTAGGAACCTCCGGTGCATATGAGAACTTGCCAGGACACTCCAGGATAGATCTCTGCTCAATCATCCCATGGAACACCCGATGGGGAAATTAAGTCTGGAAACCACTTCCAGAATAGTCATGAATGCAGTTAATTCCTGGAGACCACCTCCAGCTCTATAACCTGCATATAACTCTGGATACACACTTCCAGATCAGACATGTTAAGCAGTTAGTCAGGAGACACCTCCAGCTCTATAACCTGCATATAACTCTGGATACACACTTCCAGATCAAACATGCCAGCCGTTGGTCCAGGAGACACCACACCGAACAATCTTATGGCACTTCATGGTATATTCTGGAGACACTTCCAGTTATATAATATCAGGCTTGACAACCATACTGGCCTTCACAGCAGCAGGAGCCTCTGTATGTGTGAGCTTCCTTGTCCTAGACAGAAGAAAAAAACACATCTATCATGTGGGTGTGCACTCCTTTATAGGGGGTTAATTAGTCTGATTTACTAATCATTTTCTTCTGTCCTAGACGGGAGGAGGGAAACATTAACTAATTGTGTTGTGCTGCCTTTGGACGATAAGGATAGATAGATAGATAGATAGATAGATAGATAGATAGATAGTAGAGATGAGCGAATCGATTTGTCGATTCGTTGATTCGTATCGAATCTTGGGATTTTTTAGCTGCGAAGCGAATCCAAATATTAGGTGATTCGCTTCGGCTTTGTACGCATTTGCTACGTAGTTTGTCCTATAAACTATACGCTATTGCTACATATAAGTTTCTGTATACGCTGTTGCGTACGATTTCAATTCATTAGCGAACTTTTACTGTTAGTTCGTTTATCGTACGCAAAAGCCTGGGAAGAAAGCGGTCACCTGACCTAATGGGCATGGCTTGCTCTGATTGGCTCAGGCTCGGTAAACCAGTGACGCATCACTTCTGCTGCGACTGCTGAGACGAGTAGAAGCACTGTGTGTAAAGTTCTGAGATTCTGAGACCTGTTTTGTGAAAATTGGGGTGTAATTGCTCTGGGAATCCATATTACAGATATCAGGGCAAGTGCAGGGCCAGTTCAGGGCTAGTAATTAATCATGCAGGGAGAGAGAGACGGGGAGAATAGGGACAAAGACCAGCTGCAGGGCCACAGATTGAATTGAAAAATGTCTGGAATGTATAAGCAAAAGGGGTCCAGTTCCAGCCAGACCTCGAGCTCTAAAAAAAAAGGAGAAGGGATACCACAGGGCAAGTGCAGGGCCAGTTCAGGTCTAGTATTTAATCAAGCAGGGAGAGAGAGACAGGGAGAGATAGGGAGAGACAGGGAGAGACAGTGAGATACAGGGACAAAGACCAGCTGCAGGGCCACAGAGTGAATTGAAAAATGTCTGGAATGGATAAGCAAAAGAGGTCCATTTCCAGCCAGACTTTGAGCTTTAAAAAAAAAGGAGAAGGTGGGACAGGGCAGCAGTACCAAAAGACCTGTAGCTGGAGCATCTACTAGTAGTATTTGCAATACTTGGCCATTGTTCCACCAGGCTAACCCACCGAGGTGCAAAATTGTAGTGGAGGAGAAAGTAGATGAGGTAGTGGAGTGGATGGCACGCTCATCTCAGTCTCAGCCAGATGATCTGCTGTCATCTGCTGATACAGTATCCATATGTAGCCAGGAGTCAGACTCGTCCTGCTCCACCATTCCACTGAAGCAAACCCCTTCATTTTCTGCCACCTCTCGGGCTTCAGTGCTCCCTCCTAGTGGTGTCCCTTCTGCAATTTCTAAAAAAAGAAGCCACCGGAGCCCACCTTATAATCCGGCGGTTATAGAGGACAGCCTTCCTGAGGATTTCTTAGAGGGCAGTCAGAGTTTGGACTGCCCGGAATTGTCAGTTGGTGGGGAACAGCCTAATTTGCATTCCCAAAAATGTGCTGTGGAGGAGTCTGATGATGAATCTGATGTGTTAAACCGGAGGACCTGGGAAGCGGATCGGGCTGGTGAGGAGGATTTGAGCTCAGAGGAGGAGGGTGGTACTAGTAGTGGCAGTAACAGAGGGCAGAGGCGAGTTAGGCCCAGGGCTAGTGCTTCCCTGGGAACTAGCGAGACCCCAAATATAGTGGCGCCGGCACCAGGGTGTAAGCGTGCAAGGGCTACAAGCTTGACCAGCTGTGGAGGGCACACGTCGGGTGTGTGGAAGTATTTTACCACTCTGCTGGGGGATAGCTGTATGGCCACGTGTAATTTGTGTAAACGTGGGAAAGCCACAAATGTTGGGACCACTGCTCTGTGGAACCATTTGAAGCGGCGTCATCCTGGCAATTTAGAGCAGCCCATTAATACTAAAGAGCTGGTTACTTCTCCCGGGGTCCCTTCTGTCAGGCAGGCCGCATCCAGGGCCATAGCTCAGCCCACATCCCGGTGTGTAACTAGTACATCCACCTCATCGTCGGCCAGTGCGTGCATTTCTCCACCTCCTCTTATTCGGCAGCCGTCCATTGCTGAGTGCGTGGCCAGGAAGCAGTTTTACGCCACAAGTAATCCAACAGTGTGGAAACTGAATGGTCACCTGACAAAGTTGCTGGCTGTACAGTCTCTGCCGTACCAGCTAGTTGACTGCCCAGCTTTTAGGGAGCTAATGGCTTGCGCTCAGCCATGCTGGCAGGTCCCTAGCCGGCATTACTTCTCCAACAAAGCTATCCCCGCCCTTTACTCCCACGTGGCTGAGAATATTGGACGCTCCCTGCAGCTGTCTCTCTGTAGCACGGTGCACGTCACTGTGGACACCTGGAGCAGTGCTTAAGGCCAGGGGCAATACATGTCCTTTACTGCCCACTGGCTGAATGTATTTAGTGGCAGCGAGGCAGGAACCCCCCAGCAACCCGGTCAATTGCTGTTGGCACCTCCACGTGCTTTCCAGCCAGGATTGCAGCAGACCACCCAACAACTATCCACTTCCACCTCCACGGGCAGTCCACCTGCTGGAGCGTCAGGGCAGCAAGTTACCCCCGCTCCTTCATATCACATGTGCCAGGTGAAACGCTGCCATGCAGTGTTAGACTTAGTTTGTCTTGGCAGTAGCAGCCACACAGGCCAGCACTTGCTGCATTACATGAAGCAGCAAATAGCGCGCTGGCTGACTCCACGGCAGCTGGAAGTGGGCGGTAAGAATACTTTGGATATCGCCCACTGACAGTAGCTGCAGCATGGGCATGTCTTTGAGTCTGTGTGTAGAAGGAGGAAGCGCTAACTATGAAGGGGCATATAAGGGTACTTTCTTTCGAACTAGTGCATTTGCATGACACAAACGGGAGAACGGCCAGCACCATTAACAATAATGACTAGAATACCTTCACTTAAAGGGGTTGTCCCACGAAAAATATTCAACAGTTTTCAAACCAGCACCTGGTTCTGAATACTTTTGTAATTGCATGTCATTAAAAATTTTGTACAGCCACTGAGTTATTCAATAAAATCTATCTGTATAGGACCATTTAATTTCTTATTTCTTTGACCTATTCACTGAGCAGACCGCACATGCTCAGTTTCAACTTTTAACTGTCTCCTGAGCTGTGATAGGCAGAGCTGAGACACGCCCCCTTAGCTGCAGCAGAAAAGACACTCCCCGAGCTGTCAGCTTGATATAAATCTAGCAGATTAATGAATGCGGAGATGTCTGGATCCATGTGAGGTACTAGGCTGGTTCTAGCTTTGTTAAAAAGAGGTTGTCGTGTACTATATGATCTCTGATTTTCATTTTTTACATTACTCGTGGGAGAATCCCTTTAAGTTGTTTGGGTCGAGAGATAGAAGCGTTGCCTAGCATGAAACAAAATTACTGCAGCGCACTACGCATGACCACATTGTCCTTCTATACTTTTTTTCATTATTCACAGTGACTGCTGGTATATATACAATACAGTACACTATTTTTTTAACATGTTTTTACTTATCAAATATTTTGTTACTTACCTGCTGGATCACCTCCTTCTTATGCTGGTTTGGATGGCGGTGTGTGCCATCGTAATCCTCTCTGTCCATTACCCGGATCAGGAATTTCAGCTCTTCAGAGCTAAATGATGAGGATCGCCTGGATGCCATTTTCGAATATTCGCTCTGCCTCTGAGGAGAGCACGCCGCAGCCTCTCATCGTGCGTGCCTGCGTATTACGTTATCGCGTAGACAATAGTACGCTGAGTATTCGTACGCTATTTGCGTACGTCTTCTAAAAAGTAGCGTAAATTTTTTAAAGGAACGTTCGTTATTAGTGTGCGAATGTTCGCTAATAGCACATAATAACGTATATTATTATATACGAATCTTAGGAAAACTTTGGCGAATGTTCGGCGAATAATTTTTTGAATGATTCGCTCATCTCTAATAGATAGATAGATAGATAATAGATAGATAGATAGATAGATAGATAGATAGATAGATATATGAGATAGATAGTAGATAGATAGAAAGGTAGATAGATAGATAGATAGATAGATAGATAGATAGATAGATAGATAGATAGATATAAACATAGTAGATAGATGGATAGATAGATAGACAATAGATGATTAATAGATTGATAATAGATGATAGATAGTAGATAGATAGATAGATAGATAGATAGACACATAGTAGATAGAAAGATAGATAGACATGTAGTAGATAGATAGACAGACAGACATTATGCTACAAATGCTGGCTATGCATAAATATTTCAAGATCTTCAAACAATTGCTTTCTCCATAATACTTCACCATGCTGTAAATAATAATTGGCCAACAAATGATAAAAAAAAATCCTTCAAACAACAGTTTAATCATCCTTTGTCTAGCCTCTGACAATACTATGTAATAAGATTTTTAATGCCTTCTTCTACCTCTAAGGTATTATCTGTATGAATGTCTTTTCTCCATAATTTGTCTTAGATATTCTAAAGAATCTCTAGATTAGAGCTAAAGCCTCATCCCCACCACTGCACAGACTTATTATTCATCTGATGTATGTCAGACCTCAATTACCTTTTAAAGAAACTATATTTGCCAGCAATGGATAGGGAAAACTGTGAAGCAGTGAAAATTTGTTTTTCTCTGGTTTAATATTTAAAGAATGTGTTAAAAAAAAAAAGAGTGAAAGCCGATAACTTGTGTGAGCCCTCTGCTGAATTCAGAACATAGTGAAACCTATTTCCAGAAGATAAAGTAGAGCGATAGTGAGACTTATGGGAATTCCCTATCTTGTCTGAGGAGGTGTGTCACCTTTCAATAGAAATGGCTTTTGCTGTGCACTTTTGCTATTACGGTGTATCTGTAAGAGCTTACTACAGAATATATGCACAGAATAGAGGTGTCATTTTGACCTTACTGTACTAATAACTTCACATTGTAAAAGTATATTATTCATAATTTTCTATGCTTTTAGCAGAAAAATATATGCCCGAGTCACAAATATTATATTGCACATTATTTCTTTTCCAATATCACTACCGACAAGTAAGGCTTTTTTATTACTGCATTTTATACACCTTTACCTAGTTACACAGAGATCATTTTTTTAGAAAATTCCACATTATGTGGTGCTATATTTCACCTATATTTCAATTTACTACTTTTGTGTTAATAGCATGAATTTTACAAATGGACTAAAGTCAGTAGTTGAGAAAGAAATACAATCTTCAGTTCGGTAGTCAGGCTGACAAGAAGATAGAACTCACATTCTGGCAACCTATGTAGGACTTCTAGCAGCCCTATCCACTCAATACCATATATCAGAAAAATCTGCTAGCAAGTAAAGGGATTGTCCAGCCTATGCCACCCTATACCCTGTTCCTATGCCACAGTCCTGTTTCCTGTCATGAATACTGATGTCAGTGATTGGCCACAATGTTCATGGGACCAATCCAGTTCCAGTCTGGGGCTGTGGTGCAGGATCTGGGAGAATGTGGATAGGTGAGTATTTGGTTGTATTGGGCACAGGTTTCAAGGGTTAGGTTAGTTGGCTCCTAGGCCAGAGAAACCCTTTATTGCTTCCATTTTCTTATATAAAGAATCCTGATGTTCTGGGGCAGTAGAATAGTGGAGAGGACAGGAAAACACTACCCTGACTATGAAGGAGCTATGCCACAGGATAGGGGATAACTAACTAATGAGGGGGTTCCGATTGCTTGGACCTCCCACCCATCTTTAAGAACAAGTGTCCCATATTCCTGTCCTGATGAAGGGGCAGGCCAAGTATAAGCCCTGCTGCATCATTTATTCTCTATGAGACTTCTGGAGATAGCCAGGTACATGCTTGACCTTCTGCTCCATCAGGACAGGAACATGAGACCCCTATTTTCAGGATCAGTAGGGATCCCAGTGGTTGGAACTCACCCTCATGATGAGTTAGTTCTCCCTTATCTTTTGGATAGGCGGTAACTTTCATACTTAGCAAAATCTTATAAATGTCTGTAACACATCTAAGCTTTGGGCACCATTCACTGTAGAGTTATTAACCCACCAAAAAATCAGGAGTTTAAATGTAGCCATACGAGATACAGAGGTGGGAGTCTCATCTAGGCCCTGATGTCCCAAAAGGCATTACCAGACATGATTTTATTTTATTGTTTTTAATGCCACATAGGACATGTTGGAGCTGGAAAGAAATATGACATAAGATGTATTTTTGTATTAATTGTTTAATCTGTACTCCATTACTCTATGTATTTCTTTTTTTTCCTAAAGAAATTAAACCCCTATATGTTTTCAACATATGTCCTGCAGTTTATTTTAGTAATTGAAGACAATAGAGTACAGATAAAATACAAAATTCAATTATAGATGGAAGTCAATGAATTATTTTACTTTATTTCTGAACTCTTTTGCACTATGGTAAGTGCATCATATTTTTCTGTTAGGAACTGATATCCTTATCATTCCTTTATACTGAGGCCACCTGTTATTTGATAAATTTAGTCAATTACATATTGCTAGAGAGCTCATACTGTATGAATTGAGGAGTGAACATTGTCAGAATTCATCAAGGTTTGAAATTTATATAGAGAGGTACAGTAAGCAACACGTACTCATTTGAGTCAGTCCCTGTGGTTTTTATGCCACAACGATCATCTTTCCTTTCCAAAAACATGAGTATAGCAGATGGCATCATGGTTTTGCTAGATTTTAGAGTGGCATAAACACCTTTAAATCTACTTATTGTCATATAAATTGGCCAGAAATAATGCTGCATGCACATAGAAAGATCAATGTGCTGTACGTGTTGCAGTTGATCATGGTTTTTATACAATTAGGATGCTTGATGGTCACCATCATGGGAAGTAAATTGATCATACCAACCCTCACTTGTTCAGAACTAAGGCCTCTTTCACACGAGCGTCGCGGATTTGTTCAGGATGCGTTGCGGATGCGTTGCGGATGCGTTGCGTTAAAAACGCGCGGATTGCATGCGGATGCAATGCGTTGCGTTGCGTTTTTAACACAACCCTATTTATTTCTATGGAGCCTGGGCTGCGTGAAAAACGCAGAATATAGAACATGCTGCGTTTTTCACGCAACGCAGAAGTGATGCGTGAAAAAAAATGCTCATCTGAAAAGCCCCATAGAAATGAATGGGTCAGGATTCAGTGCGGGTGCAATGCGTTCGCATCACGCATTGCACCCGCGCGGAAATCACGCTCGTGTGAAAGGGGCCTTATACCTATTAACTTTTTGATAGACCCAACAAAACCCTATAACATTTAGCTTATAGAACATGCATACAAGACAGTAGAAGGACTAAAATATGATCATGAATTGCAATGAGTATGTTAATAAACGAGAAGAAGACTAGCGGCGGGTTAATTGCAGCAAGGGCAGAGCACACAGAGATGATAAATGAATGTAGTAATAGTCCAAACAAACAGCCGTGCATTAATTGCTATCAGCATTACAAATACTCAACAATGCTGAACATGAGAAGAATTTATCATGCATGAAACCAACCAGTGGGGGACAGAATGGAAGCTGCTATTGATTAATATCTATACTAATATAGGTACTTAATAGCTAAAGGGACACAGTCACTAAAAGGAAGTATAAGATAACCTATTGTATGCATTACAATATTAGTTTTTATATATGTACTCTTGTTTTATTAAACTGTGTCGTACTGATATAGTCTTATGAGTGGTCATGATCAGAACAGCAGTATCTAGTTGCTTCTAAATTAGTCTCCTCCAGCATAAAAACATACTTGTACCTTCGTACAATGGAAAGGTGATGACCACCACTTTATTGAAAAACATTTTTCGGTATAACGAGGGCATTATGAAAACATATTAAGACCTCATTCCAGAAGTCTTTGACAACATAATTAAGTGTAATACCCAATCCCCTTAACTCCAAGGTGCTTTAATAACTCTAGTGTTCCTTAAAGTCGACTAAATTAAACTCACATGGAAACCCTGACTGTTTCCCAGGGAGACTTATTTTACCGTTAGTAAGTATCCCAGAATAACAGTTTAAACCATAGCACCAGTATAAATTAAAACATCTTCACTTTTTGCATTCATGGACCTGCTGAAGGATGCAGACATGACCCACATCTGTACAGCACTAATACATTTCCTTATAACATATTTCTAATGTTTTAACCCCTTAAAGAGAATCTGTCACCAGTTTTATGCTGACCCCACTTTTAAATCCTAACAGCTCAAGTGCATTCCAATGAGTCCCCATATTCATGAGCTCACAGCTCTCATGCCCACCTGCCTCTGATTGACAGTTTTTTTTTTCCATGAGCTCATGAATATGGAGACTCATTATTATGCATGGGAGCTGTTCAATACAAGATTTTGGCAAAACGGCTGGGTCACTTAAAGAAAGCGAGCCAGCATTTTTCTGAGGGGATCTGTCACTTGTTTATGTTGCCCTCAATTAGAACACCATAAATCTGGTAACAGATTCCCTTAAAGGGGTTTTCTGAGTTATATATATTGATGAACTATCCTCAGGATAGGTCATCAATATCAGATCGGGGGGGTCCAACACCCGGCACCCCCACCGATCAGCTGTTTGAAGAGGAGGCGCACGCCGTATCAGCGCTGCCTCCTCTTCACTGTTTACATGCTGGCCGTAACGGGGTAGTGGTGAGTAGGTGTAATTACACCTCACCGCCCCACTCATTTCTATGGGAAGAATCGCTTCCATAGACTTGTATGGAAGAGATTCTTCTCATAGAAATGAATGGGGTGGTTACGGCCAGCCCGTTACGGCCAGCATGTAAACAGTGAAGAGGAGGATAGGTCATCAATATATATAACTCAGAAAACCCTTTCAAGGACTGAGCAATTTTCCAAATTGAGTGGAATTGGGGAAAAATGCTATTCTACCATCCTTTTATGGGTTTCCTTTTTATAGCTTTCAATACATAGTAAAACAGGCCTGTTACCTTCATTCTATGGGTCAGTATGATTACAGAGATTCCACATTTTATAGTTTTTGCTGTGTTTTAATGCTTCATAAAGAAAATGTAAACTTTGAAGAAAAAAAAAGATTTTTTTTCTATGCAACCCCATATTCTGACTACCATAACATTTTTTATTCACGTTTATGGAGCTGTGTGAGGGCTCATTTCCTGTGGGTTGATCTTTAATTTTTATTGATGCCATTTTGGAGTGTGTTTGACTTTTTGTTCCATTGAAAAGTAGCTGTGACAGGTCTCAGATCCTTCAGTAGGCCCTAGGCTGTCACAGCAACTGAATGGCTCCCAGTACAAGGGAGGCATTCTGGGTTTCACTGCTCAGATGTGGTGGTCACAATCTGAGGGATTAAATGCCTGTGATCGGAGATACCGCCTATCGTAGACATTGCCTCTGGGTGTCTGCTGTTTAAAATCGCAGAAACCTGGCCGCTATGGCACTCGCTCAGCTTCTGAGAGGGCACCATGTTTAAAGGCATGGATGGCAGTCATACTTAACGGATTAAAGACTGATCACCACCTAATGAAAACCAGCACTAGCCAGTCTGAAATGTGGAAAAATTACAACACCTCATATAATCAAAATAAACCACAAACAATTCTTAGACAAAAATGCACCCTGCACTATGCATAGTTTATATTTTGTATGACATATAATTCTAACATCATGTCCTAGTTAAATACCCACTTTATAAATATGAATCCATATAAATTGGTGGTTACAAGAGCAATACTATTCCTTACATTTTCCAGTTTCAATAGCTTCTAACTAATACCTGCTCAAAAAAAGCCTCCCTCTGGCATGCCTGCTCATACTAACAATGAAGGCACTTTATAAAGGACAAACTCTGTCACACTCTAGTTGGAATGATGGTGTACTCGAAATGAAAAGACTCTGCTGAGACACACCATAATAAGAGGAGAAATCATATGCTCCGTTTCAGCATTGCTTCATTCTTGTCATAGCATAATGTATAGTACTGTGGATGTGTTTTTCCATCATCTTGACTTGTGTCATGTCTTGGAAATACAATATGCTAACACAAAGCTGTTTGAACAAGACAAAACACTAAATTGCAGGTGACATCTTTCTATCATAAACTGCAAACATCCCACAAGATCTGCAATTTTGGAGATGTTCTGACCCAATAGTCTAGCAATCAGAATTTGTCTTTTATCCAAGTCGCTCAGATCCTTAGACGTGTCCATTCTTTTTTTTCTAACTTAACGTGTTCAAGAATTGAATGCTCATTTGCAGTCTAACATCCCACCCAAAATAATATTCTCTTCAATTGTCAGTGGTTTTAACCCATTGGCAACTCTCACTGTACATATATGGTGTTACGAGCAGTGACTAAAAGACCAGTGCTGTACATGACAGCACACTGATTGGGCGGGTGCAGGAGCTGAGTGTTTAATATGGCGGTAACAGTGTTTTCACTAATGCTGGCAGATACAGCATGCTTGGCTGTCAGTAATAGCTGGGCCCTTGCTGTGTCCACCAGCATCAGTGGAAACACTGATGGCGGCATATTAGCCCCTCATTTGTCGTGGTCAACGCTGACCGCAGCATGTCCTGGGATTGCAGAGGGAAGGGGTTCCCTCTTTGATGCCATCGGCCCACTACACTTCAATGACAGGGTGCGGCGATGACTGCTAAGGCAGCTCAAAGCATTACACAGCCTGCCAGTTATGGAAGTTTATGAGGTCTAGACCCCAGGCTGGGTCTCATAGGCACACTGTCAGCTTCATGTAGTGTATACAATAAAGTGTATTGTAATGCATTGTAGAGGAGCTCAGACCCCCAAAAGTTGAATTCCCATATTGGAACAAAAAAAATGGAGAGAAAAAAGTGTTTTACAAAATAAAAAATAAAAGTTTTAAGTAAAAAGAAAAAACCCTTACCTGTGACAAAGTCATATAAATAATAAACAAAAATACAAAAAAGAAGAAAATAGACATACAGTATTAGGTATTGCCGCGTCCGTAACGATTGGCTCTATAAAAATATCACATCAGATGAACGCCGTAAAAATAAATAAATAAAAACAGTGCCAAAACAGCCACCTTGTTTTTTGTCACCTTGCCTCACAAAAAGTGTAATACCAAGCTGTATGTATGCCAAAATGGTACAAAATGGAAAATGAGCCCACAAACAAGACCATGGTCATAAAATAAAAAAAATGGCTTTCAGAAAATGGTGACACAAAACCAATTTTTTCTTTTCAAAAAAAGTTATTGTGTAAAACTGAACAAAAATAAAAACTAGACATTAGGTATTGCTATGTGCATAATGACCGGCTCTATAAAAATATCACATAAACTACCTTGACATATGAACGCAGTAAAGAATTAAAAATGTTCAATTTTTTGTCACCTGTCCCACAAAAAGTGTAATAATGAACGATTAAAAAGCCATTTGTACCCCAAAATGGTACCAATGAAAGTGTTACTTCATCCCAAAAAAATGAGCCTCCACACAAGACAATAGCCAGAAAAGTGTTGAAAAAATATATCCATTCAGGATATGGCAACATTTAAAACTTTTTCATTTCAAAAAAGTTTTTATTGTATAAAACTGAACGAAAAAAAAATAGACACATCAAATATCACCTTCCCTTTAGGCCTTAACTGTATAACAGACATTTTTTTGTCAACTTGCCTCATAAAAAGTACAATATTAAGCATCACCTCATCCTGCAAAATCCAAATGGTGGTCTTTCCCTTTTGAATCCTACGACGTACCCAAACAGCACTTTAATTCCAGATTTATGGCATTTCAGTACCCACTAGAACCCGCCTAACAATTTAAAGTGTGTTGTGTGTCTTAGATTACATGAGCGGCGCACAGCATACTGGGTACTGAAATGCCATATCTGTGGAAAACGGCCCCCTGCTCATTAATTTCTGCAAAACACCTGCGGCGTTAAAATGCTTACTCTACCCCTGAATAAATACCTTGAGGAGTGTAGTTTCCGATATAGAGTCATTTCTAAGGGGTTCCATTTATTCTTTCACCCCACATCCTCTACAGTTGTCAGCACAAGATGAGTAATCACATTGGGCCACAAATGTACATGGTGTTCTTTTACTCCTGAACCCTGTTGAGGGATGTAGTTTCCAAAATGGTGTCACATATTGGAGCCTTCCGCTGTCAGTGTCTCTTCAAACACGACATGGTGTTCATAAACCATTCCAACAAAATCTACCCTCCAAAAACCATATGACACAACTTCCATTCTGAGCCCTGCCTTGTGCCTATACAACAGTTTATTACCACATATGGGGGGTTTCTATAACCTACAGGGTAATAAAATCTGGGAAATAAATATTCAGGTTTGTCTGTTAAACCTGTCTGCATTACAGGAAAAATTAATCAAATCTAAAAATCTGCAAAAAAAAGTGACATTTTGAAATTTCACCTCAATTTACCTAAATAGTTTGTAAAATCAGTTTTGATTCATTTGACATCATCACTTCACTGCGTGAGATTTCGCGCGGTGTCTTCATTCGATCAACACAATCAAATGGATAAAGAAATATTTTTTTAACTGATTAACCCCTGAAAGCCCTCAAGTTTATCTCAGATGCTGCGATCAGTGATGAACATGGCATCTCAGGGGCTCAATGACGGAGGGCAGCGCCATGTCCGTTCCCCATCATTGCAACCCAATACAATACAAAGAAATGCACTGTGTGACAAAATAATTCATCATTAAGCGAATTTATTTGTGAAATTTGGCAAAGCAGCTTAATTGATTTTACCATAACTTTGCAGTTGGTTTGGTTGATTTGATGCTGCGGCTTCTTCAGCAGGTCTCCCCAGTAGTTAGGTGGAAAATTGGATCTAAAATTCTCCAGCTTTCTACAGCACAATTGCCACTGCTTGTAAATATACCCTAATGAAGGTTCCCAAGGAGTGGCAATGGTATAACTGCTCTTTTTAACTCTTTGATTACAGGATCCAGACAGATGGGCATTATTTGGTATATATGTTGTATGAAGATAGTTTTGCTTGAGTTTCAGGTAGAGATGAGCGAATCATCAAAAATTCACTTCGGCGAATAATTGATGAATTTATGACAAGATTCGTTCTTAACACGAATTTATTTGGTCGAATTTGCGTAAAAAAATAATCGTTTTGTGAACATTACTGTACAAATTACGAACATACAGTCTAAGCGTTGTTAAAAGTACGCTACTGAACTGAATGCATAAGCATTAGCGTAAAAAAAGTGCATACGTATCCTTAGCATACTGTTGACTTGCGATTGCGTCATAGGTACGCACACGGCTAGGCTGCGGCATACAGTCCTCAGAGGCAGTCCATATGAGGTAGAAAAGTAAGGTGCTCACTGTTAGCTATCCGGCTAAGTGCATAATTTACTAAAAACACCATACAATAAGTGCATATTAATAGGACACATTGCAGTACCTGAAAAAGAATACACACAATTGGCTAAAGTGCTTGAACATTGCTGAACCTATAAAAACATTATTGCTAAAATACTGCAAAGACATAATTATGTAAACATTTTAGTGCAATCAATTTCACATTTGCAAGCATAATAGGCTCAGATATACGTTTGAGTCTCTCCTCATGGCTTCTTGGCATAAAACACTGGAACACAGTCCAAAATTCAATTGTAATCCACGTGAGGTAATTTTGTAATCCAAGCAGGTAACGTGTTATCCACATGGATAATATAAAATAGCAGCAAATAGAGAACTTTTTTGCAAAGCGGGCTCCCAAATAACCTGAGAAAGGGGGGAAAAAGGAAAATAGGCGCGCTTAGGCGCAACTGGGAAATTTCTGCAGAATGGGGGGGAAGTCCTGATAAGCCATGTCCATCTGGGTGAGAGTCAAACTGGGGGCAATAAAAACAAGATAAACTATAAACAAGTGCCAACTAGCTCTCACCTGTCAGGTGCAGTCCATGTTGTGGCTCCCATAGGTCCTCCAGAGGTGTCCTTTAAATCAGCCAGACTGACAGCCAGTAGAAGGGTTCCTCAGATGAGGGACCTGAAGTCCTCCTCGCTGGAACTGCTACTGAATGACATCAGAGGACGCTCCTGCCTCCTGTAGGCCAAGCTGGCTGCCGTGTTTGAGCTCCACTGCCCTCTTCTGCCAGAAGTCGGAAATGACTGGGTCCGGGTGGTGGTCACACTGGTGAGCGCTGCAGCCACTTGCGCCTTCACTTTTCTGCATACTCCTGCCGGGACAACAGGGGTAAGGACTTCTGGCTGCAGCAGTTGAGGCATGGTTGCACCCAGGGAAGAACCGCCAGCTCCCCTGGCTGCTGCTGACTTCATTTTCCTGGGTAGTTGGTACTGGATCACCGTGGACTGGAAAGCAAAAGATGATGTCTTCAGCTGACCCAGCTGAAAGGACTGTGATGGTGGTGGTGGTGTTATTCCAGGGATCAGAGGCTCCGACTGTGGCTTCTCCTTGAAACGGAGGATGCCATCTGGTGACTCCTGTAGGCAGCGCACGCGTCCTTCGCCTGATGGTTCCTCCGGCCATACTTCTAGTGCTGATGCAGGTACCAGGGGCTTAGACAATAAGGTAACCCCAGTAGCAAAGGGGCCTTTCAGGGATGCCATGGGGGTGTTAGCGTTCAAAATTTTAAGAACATTTACGAATAATACGAATCGAATCTGAATAAACCCGGATTCGCTTCGGAGTAGGAAAAATGGAGGATTCGATACGAATCTACGAAGCTGCGAATAGATTAGCTCATCTCTAGTTTCAGGTAAAGTGTACGAGTAAACAAGTGAGGTTAAAATACTTAAATTACTTAACTGAATACAGCCAAAACCTATTCTAAGGCTTTTTTTCCCCTGACCTTTCTCCTTTGCTGGTTCAGTTGCCTCAAGCTTTACAAATCCGAGCTGATCCAATGTTCTCCCCTTCAGCTATGCTTTTGGAAATGGATTTAACAGGTATGCCATTACAGCACAAGAGATGCTATTAACTCACACCAAGAAGACGAGCAAACTACTTTCTTTAGCATTCTGAAAGAGTGTGAAGGAGATGTATTTTCTACAAATCTGTCCATACTACTGCTGTTATAGACCTTACGCTATAGTCGTTCAATTACATACATTTAGCATGTTACAGTAGTCCAGTCATGTAAAAAAAAAAAAGGGAGGTTTTCCCGTAAAACAAATTGAAGCCCTATGTTTAGGGGTGCCAGTGGTTGAACTGTTTCTTCAATAATAAGCTAGGCACAGTGGCTCTTTGTGAGAGATTTATCAAATCTGGTTTATAGGAAAGCTGGCTTAGATGTCCATAGTAACCAGTTAGATTCCACCTTTAATTTTTCAGAGCTCCTTTGGAAAATGAAAAATGGAATGTGATTGGTTGGGCAACGAAGCCAGTTTTCTTTTACACAGGTTTTGTAAATTTCCCTCTGTGTGCTTACAGAAAGAATAAGATATTTTCAATAGAATATGGCAGCCCCCCAATAAATCCTGTTAAAATGCTTCCACTTCATATATGATGTCTTGGTAAATTTGCTAGTATTAGGATATTACTGTTCCCATAAAATCCATGTAGTGCAGATCTCTTGCACAGATGATACTCTAGGGGGAGCAAGGAGGGTGGTTAATATTCTCTACCTCGCGTACATATTTCTTGCAGTGAGATTTTAGATTTTGATAACAGTAACAACAGCCAGTATCTGTCAAAAGGGCTCTTGAGTGTGACATATTCCTCATTCATATTGTGACATTAATATGTCTCATCACCACAGCTACATTTTACCAAATCTTTAATAAGATAAACAGTATATTTTCTAAATGTCCATCATCGTCATCTTTGTTTTGAAATCATAACAGAGGATTTCTTGCTATTAAAGTACAGCAAAAACAGTCCAAATGAGCATCACAGGATGAGCTCCTACTGATATACAATATATTTCAACCTGCAACAGACAGAAATGTCTACCGTGCCCACACAAGAAATATTTAAAGGGGTTGTCCCACCAATAATAACCTACAGTTTTCAGACCAGCACCTGGATCTGAATACTTTTGTAATTGCATGGAAGTAAAAATGTATTATAGCTACTGAGTTATACAATAAAATCTGTCTGTATAGCGCCACCTGCTGTTTGCCCTTTTTCTAATTTTTCTATCCTGCTGAGATGACAGCACATGCTCAGTTCCATCCTTCAACTGCCACTAACTGCAGCAAAAGGACACTCCCTCTGAATAAGGACATGCCTCCTAAGATGCCAGCTTGAAATAAATCTAGCAGTTGAATGTGGAGATCTTTAGATTCATGTGAGGTATAGGGCTGGGATAACACCTTACATATTACTAGGAGGACTCAAAGTATTATATCAAGCTCTAAATTCCTAAAGCATCACATGGCAGGTAAGTATTCCAAATCCTGAATCTTTATTATCATTTCAGACAAACACACACCCAATGGGATAAAAAACATAGGACAAAATTATAACAATATTGTAAATGATGGAGGCTATCCCAGAAGAAGGATGTTTGAACTCTGAAGAACTAGTTCCTTCTTTAAAAACGAACCCAGAAAAAAAATGTAAAGGGGGACTTTGAGCCTGCACTAAAGAGAGCCTCAGGTTCAATCTGAATGCTCTGGTGATAAAAGTTCAATTTGGGCTATATGTTCCCTAGTATGATATGTAAAGCTCCTCATCAAGGCTTTACAGGACTATACATAAAATTAATATTATGCTGGCACACTCAAGTAATATTCATCAAGGTAATATTTGTTTTTAGGTATATGGGAGCACAGTGGTTCTGGCATTGATTTTGGAACTCTGTGTGCTTATATATATATATATATATATATATATATATATACACATACATATACATACAGTGCAGACCAAAAGTTTGGACACACCTTCTCATTCAAAGAGTTTTCTGTATTTTCATGTCTATGAAAATTGGAGATTCACACTGAAGGCATCAAAACTATGAATTAACACATGTGGAATTATATACTTAAGAAAAAAGTGTGAAACAACTGAAAATATGTCTTATATTCTAGGTTCTTCAAAGTAGCCACCTTTTGCTTTGATTACTGCTTTGCACACTCTTGGCATTCTCTTGATGAGCTTCAAGAGGTAGTCACCTGAAATGGTATTCCAACAGTCTTGAAGGAGTTCCCAGAGATGCTTAGCACTTGTTGGCCCTTTTGCCTTCACTGTGCGGTCCAGCTCACCCCAAACCATCTTGATTGGGTTCAGGTCTGGTGACTGTGGAGGCCAGGTCATCTGGCGTAGCACCCCATCACTCTCCTTCTTGGTCAAATAGCCCTTACACAGCCTGGAGGTGTGTTTGGGGTCATTGTCCTGTTGATAAATAAATGATGCTCCAACTAAACGCAAACCGGATGGAATAGCATGCCGCTGCAAGATGCTGTGGTAGCCATGCTGGTTCAGTATGCCTTCAATTTTGAATAAATCCCCAACAGTGTCACCAGCAAAGCACCCCCACACCATCACACCTCCTCCTCCATGCTTCACGGTGGGAACCAGGCATGTAGAGTCCATCCGTTCACCTTTTCTGCATCGCACAAAGACACGGTGGTTGGAACCAAAGATCTCAAATTTGGACTCATCAGACCAAAGCACAGATTTCCACTGGTCTAATGTCCATTCCTTGTGTTCTTTAGCCCAAACAAGTCTCTTCTGCTTGTTGTCCTTAGCAGTGGTTTCCTAGCAGCTATTTTATCATGAAGGCCTGCTGCACACAGTCTCCTCTTAACAGTTGTTGTACAGATGTGTCTGCTGCTAGAACTCTGTGTGGCATTGACCTGGTCTCTATTCTGAGCTGCTGTTAACCTGCGATTTCTGAGGCTGGTGACTCGGATGAACTTACCCTCCGCAGCAGAGGTGACTCTTGGTCTTCCTTTCCTGGGGCGGACCTCATGTGAGCCAGTTTCTTTGTAGCGCTTGATGGTTTTTGCGACTTCACTTGGGGACACTTTCAAAGTTTTCCCAATTTTTTGGACTGACTGACCTTCATTTCTTAAAGTAATGATGGCCACTCGTTTTTCTTTACTTAGCTGCTTTTTTCTTGCCATAATACAAATTCTAACAGTCTATTCAGTAGGACTATCAGCTGTGTATCCACCTGACTTCTGCCCAATACAACTAATGGTCCCAACCCCATTTATAAGGCAAGAAATCCCACTTATTAAACCTGACAGGGCACACCTGTGAAGTGAAAACCATTTCAGGTGACTACCTCTTGAAGCTCATCAAGAGAATGCCAAGAGTGTGCAAAGCAGTAATCAAAGCAAAAGGTGGCTACTTTGAAGAACCTAGAATATAAGACATATTTTCAGTTGTTTCACACTTTTTTGTTAAGTATATTATTCCACATGTGTTAATTTATAGTTTTGATGCCTTCAGTGTGAATCTACAATTTTCATAGTCATGAAAATACAGAAAACTCTTTGAATGAGAAGGTGTGTCCAAACTTTTGGTCTGTACTGTATATATATATATATATATATATATATATATATATATATATATATAGTTTTTTTTCCTTCTAGCTGGTGTCCAGAGGGTGTGGGAGGGTAGGGTGTGCTGTATAAAACTTTTTATAATGTGTTTTATAAATATGGTGTTAACAGTGATTAAATGTGAAATAACGATTTAAAAAAAATAATCCTGATTTGCAAAATTATGTAATATTATCACACAGAATAGCATGTATGATGGTCCAATAAAATATATCTATTTTATAGACACATCTATAAATATTACAGTATTATAGCCTAGTAGAGAACCATGTCACCACTAAAATTCACCAAACAACTCCAGAAATCCACAATGTAACAAACAACTGTATGTCCTACATGGATGACTTTATTGCACACAATCTAATATACTAACATGGCATGAGATAGCTTGTGTGCACCTCAAATTCCAAAATTGGGTCAATATTTTTAAATGGGCATTGTCTAGAGATTAGCAAATTTATTCTAAACATACTGAATTTTTCCAGCTGAATCTGAAACTTTTGTGATTCAAATCAGATGAATCTGTCCAAACAGAGGTCACCATCTTACAGGTCAGAAGACAGAAAAGAAGGCATTCTCTACCAAAAGATATCATGGTTGGACCATGTTTTAATTAAAAATAAAAATCTGACAGTGCAGTGTGGATCAGGTTTCATGTTGCTTTTAGAGTTTTATGGGATGGGAAAGAGAAAGATGCAGAGTGAGACAAGGGAAGACACACATAGACATTGCTGCAGGATATAACATGTCTTCTATCTCACTCCTGTGCTGGATTCACAGCTTCACTGCTCAGTACCACTGTCTTCCAAACTGCTGTTTCTGAGTGTGTGCTACAGAGAGATAGTGGAGCAGTATCTCCTGGCTTCTATGTGTGCAGTGTATGGGAGACATTGTAGCAACTAATCTCCACTTAGTAGGTCAGGGAAAACTGATAGACTCTACAGTACACAGGTGAAACTAGTGAAAATACAAGTCTTATAATTGTTAGATATAGTGATATTCCTCATGTGCACACATATAGCAGCTTATTCTGAAATGTCACCTAAAACTAAAGGTGCGCATTAACCCTTTAGGGGGTTGTTTGTACAAATTGATAATGAAGATCATAGTTTATTTACCCACTGAATGATTCCTTGGGAATTTATAGGTTGATATGCAGTATATTTGGCTGCTTGCTAAGTACAACAGCACTGGTGCTTCCCATGGCACTAAATTAAGATCATGTTTGGCTAATCAGGCTGCTCACACAGTTTGGCAGTGAAGGAATATATTGATTTATTAAATGTTAGTCTTGGCTTTCCAGCAGTAATTGTTCTATAATCTCTTTACCCAGTGAAATATTTTGTCTGGTATCTCGTAGGGAAATTATTAAGGTTATTTGTTTCAAGTAAAATGGTGTTTGTGCAACATGCACAATTTCAAAAAAGGCTGTTTACTTGCAATAAATTGACTATAATATGTCTATCCTATTTGCTTGTATTTCTGTAAAGTATAGTAGCCCAGCTGTTTAGTATATGGGGGCTACATACTGAGAAGATGTTTTATATGTAAATATGTTTCCATTGCCTGTCCTCAATATCTTTAAAACTTTCTGATATATCCTGCTGCATACTTTAGACTCCTACTCAAGACTGTTACATACAGTATGTGTGTGTTTTGTTTTGTTTTGTAAATGCAGACTGTAAGAATATACAAATGCTACAGAATCTTTTTTTTATAATATACGCTTTATGAACAGTATTGAGCATATCTCTTAATCACAGACTTTCGGGAGTTTTATTCAGCCCCATTGGCACAGGTGTATAAAATCCAGAACCTAGCTGTGCAGTCTGCCTTTATAAATATTTGACTCATTTTAAAGAGCTTATTGAATTTGAGTGTGGTACTGTAATAGGATTCCAGTACACGACTGCAACAAGTCAGTTTGTAAGATGTCTTCCCTCCTAGATACTCCATGATAACTGTCAGTGATATTATTACAAAGTGGAATCCTTTTGGAATCCACAGAAACTCAGCCTCAAAGTGGCAGCGTACATAAGTTACAGAGTGGGTTCACCAAGTCGCCAACGCCCTGCTGGCTCAATAACAGCTAAATTCCAAACCTCCTCTGGCATTAACATTAACACAAAAAATGTTTACCGTGAGCTTCATGGAATGAGTTTCCATGGCTGAGTTTACAGTCATGGCCAAAAGTTTTGAGAATGACACAAATATTATATTTTCACATGATCTCCTGCCCTCTGGTTTTTATGTGTGTTTGTCAGATGTTTTGATCACATACAGAAATATAATTGCAATCATATTATGAGTAACAAAAGCTTATATTGACAGTTAGAATGAGTTAATGCAGCAAGTCAATATTTGCAGTGTTGACCCTTCTTCTTCAGGACCTCTGCAATTCTCCCTGGCATGCTCTCAATCAACTTCTGGACCAAATCCTGACTGATAGCAGTCCATTCTTGCACAATCAATGCTTGCATTTTGTCAGAATTTGTAGGTTTTTGTTTGTCCACCTGTCTCTTGATGATTGACCACAAGTTCTCCATGGGATTAAGATCTGGGGAGTTTCCAGGCCATGGACCCAAAATCTCTATGTTTTGTTCCCTGAGCCATTTAGTTATCACCTCTGCTTTATGGCAAGGTGCTCCATCATGCTGGAAAAGGCATTGTTGATCGCCAAACTGCTCTTGGACGGTTGGGAGAAGTTGCTCTCGGAGGACATTCTGGTACCATTCTTTATTCATGGCTGTGTTTTTAGGCAAGACTGTGAGAGAGCCGATTCCCTTGGCTGAGAAGCAACCCCACACATGAATGGTTTCAGGAGGCTTTACAGTTGGCATGAGACAAGACCGGTGGTAGCGCTCACCTCGTCTTCTCCGAATAAGCTGTTTTCCAGATGTCCCAAACAATCGAAAAGGGGATTCATCAGAGAAAATGATTTTACCCCAGTCCTCAGCAGTCCACTCCCTGTACCTTTTGCAGAATATCAGTCTGTCCCTGATGTTTTTTCTGGAGAGAAGTGGCTTCTTTGCTGCCCTCCTTGAGACCAGGCCTTGCTCCAAGAGTCTCCGCCTCACAGTGCGTGCAGATGCACTCACACCTGCCTGCTGTCATTCCTGAGCAAGCTCTGCACTGCTGGTAGCCTGATCCCGCAGCTGAAACACTTTTAAGAGACGGTCCTGGCGCTTGCTGGTCTTTCTTGGGCGCCCTGGAGCCTTTTTGGCAACAATGGAACCTCTCTCCTTGAAGTTCTTGATGATGCGATAGATTGTTGACTGAGGTGCAATCTTTCTAGCTGTGATACTCTTCCCTGTTAGGCCATTTTTGTGCAGTGCAATGATGACTGCACGTGTTTCTTTAGAGATAACCATGGTTAACAGAAGAGAAACAATGATGCCAAGCACCAGCCTCCTTTTAAAGTGTCCAATGGTGTCATTCTTACTTAATCATGACAGATTGATTTCCAGCCCTGTCCTCATCAACACCCACACCTGTGTTAATGGAGCAATCACTGAAACAATGTTAGCTGGTCCTTTTAAGGCAGGGCTGCAATGATGTTGAAATGTGTTTTGGGGGATAAAGTTCATTTTCTAGGCAAATATTGACTTTGCAAGTAATTGCTGTTAAGCTGATCACTCTTTATAACATTCTGGAGTATATGCAAATTGCCATTATAAAAACTGAAGCAGTAGACTGTAAAAATTAATATTTGTATCATTCTCAAAACTTTTGGCCATGACTGTACATGCAACCCTTACATCGCCAAGCACAATGCCAAGTGTCAGATAGAGTGGTGTAAGGCATCCTGCCACTTGACTCTGGAGCAGTAGAAATGTGTTCTGTAGAGTGAAGAATCATGCTTATCTATCTGACAGTATACAACCCTGGCAAAAATTGTGGAATCACCAGTCTCTGAGGATGTTCCTTCAGTTGTTTAATTTTGTTGAAAGGTCACAGACATGACAAAAAAACTAAAGGCATTTCAAATGGCAACTTTCTGGCTTTAAGAAGTACTAAAAGAAATCAAGAAAAATAATTGTGGTAGCCAGTAACAGTTACATTTTTAGAACAAGCACAGGGAATAAATTATGGAATCACTCAATTCTGAGGAAAAAATTATGGAATCATGAGAAACAAACAAACAAAATAATACTCCAACACATCACTAGTACTTTGTTGCACCACCTCTGGCTTTTATAACTGCTTTCAGTCTCTGAGGCATTGACTTAATAAGTGACAAACAATACTCTTCATCAATATGGCTCCAGCTTTATCTGATTGCTGTTGCCAGATCAGCTTTGCCAGTTGGAGCCTTGTCATGCACCATTTTCTTTAACTTCCACCACAGATTTTCAATTGGATTGAGATCCGGACTGTTTGCAGGCCATGACATTGACCTTATGTGTCTTTCTTCAAGGAACGTTTTCACAGTTTTTGCTCTATGGCAAGATGCATTATCATCTTGAAAAATTATTTCATCATCCCCAAACATCCTTTCGATAGATGGGATAAGAAAAGTGTCCAAAATGTCAATGTAAACCTGTGCATTTATTGAAGATGTAATGACAGCCATCTCCCCAGTGCTTTTACCTGACATGCAGCCCCATATCATCAATGACTGTGGAAATTTGCATGTTTTCTTTAGACAGTCGTCTGCATAAATCTCTTTGGAACGGCACCAAACAAAAGTTCCAGCATCATCACTTTGCCCAATGCAGATTAGAGATTCATCACTGAATATGACTTTCATCCAGTCATCCACAGTCCCCGATTGCCTTTCCTTAGCCCATTGTAACCTTGTTTTTTTTCTATTTAGGTGTTAACCCCTTCAACCCTGGGCCTGTTTTCACCTTTCTGCCCAGGCCATTTTTTGCAAATCTGACATGTGTCACTTTATGTGGTAATAACTTTGGAACGCTTTTACTTATCCATGCCATTCTGAGATTGTTTTTTCGTCACATATTGTGCTTCACGACAGTAGTAAATTTTTGGCAAAATATTTCATTTTTATTTTTTTAAAAATACCAAATTTACCAAAAATTTCCAAATTTCAATTTCTCTACTTTCAAAATACATAGTAATACCTCCAAAAATAGTTATTATTTTACATTCCTCATATGTCTATTTTATGTTGGCATCATTTTATAAATGTCATTTTACTTTTTTAGGACGTTAGAAGGCTTAGAAGTTTAGAAGCCATTTTTCAAATTTTCACAAAATTTTTGCAGGACAAGATGACAGTTTGATTGGTACCATTTTGGGTCAAATACTCCTTTTTGATCACCTGCTATTACACTTTTTGTGAGGCAAGAGGGAAAAAAATGGCTATTTTGGCATAGTTTTTTTAACAATTTTTTTACAGCATTTGTCTGGGGGGCCAGCTCATGTAATATTTTTATAGAGCAGGTTGTTACAGACGCGGCGATACCCAATATGTCTAACTTTTTTATTTTTGGAAAGTTTTACACATTAGATTTATTTTTGAACAGAATAAAATCTTTTTTTGTGTTGCCATTTTCTAAGAGCCATATTTTTTTTTATTTTTTGGGCGATTGTCTTTGGTAGGGTATCATTTTTTGCGGGACGAGATGACGATTTTATTAATACCATTTTGGGGTAAATACGCCTTTTTGATCGTGTAGTATTACACTTTTTGTGGGGGAAGGTGACCAAAAAATGGCTGTTTTGGCACTGTTTTTATTTTTTATTTTTTTACTGTGTTCACCTGGCGGGATGGATTATTTGATATTTTTATAGAGCCGGTCGATACGGATGCGGCGATACCTAATATGCCTACTTTTTCTTTTTTTTTCTTTTTTTAACAATTTTTTTTTACTTTATTAGGGGGAAAATGGCGTTTTTCTTTTTTTTACTTGAAACTTTTATTATTATTTTTTTAACTTTATTTTTTAACTTTTTTTCACCTTTTTTTCAACTTTTGGGGGTCTGATCCCCTGCACAATGCATTACAATACTGTTTAAAATTCTTTATTTATAGATTTTATATACCAGACATCAAAAGGTAAATCAGCACTCTCACAGGAGAGCTATACATAACTCAAAGACATAATACTCAGAAAAGGTAAACTGAAACATAAGTACAGAAAAAAAACGATGGTCTAAACAGACCCAAAGTCAGTTTACCATAATGACAAGCAAACAGAAGCCCGTAAAGGCCAGAAGAATCTAAAACATGGTGAGATCAACTTTTAGACATAGAAAACATAGGGAATCAACATGAGGAAGGGAGAGGAACATACGGAGAAAATTGAAGAGATGGCACCATGTACCGAATCCCAAAATCGCCGGACCTTTGAACACTGCCAGAAGATGTGTAATAAAGATCCTTCTGCGGAATTGCAGCGCCAGCATAGAGGCGAGGACGTAGGGAACATTTTGTGCAAGCGAGTCGGCACATAGTACCATCTGGACAATATCTTGTAGCTAGTTTCCTGAAACTTACTAGCTATACTAGCTATGGAGGATTTATGAGCAAAGCGGAAAAGCCGAGGCCACTGATCGGAGGGGATACCAATACCCAGGTCAGAGATCCATTTGTCCATAAAGGGAAGTCTGTAATCCAAGGGAGGGAGAATCACGGCCTTGTAAAACTCCGACAGAGAGTGTCTGTAAATCCCTGATCCAATACACACCTTCTCAAAGGGTGTGAGAGACCTATCATATCCCGGGTCTGAGGGAAGCGATGCCAAAAAGTGAGATAGTTGCCTAACCCGCCAGGACCCCAGGGCACACAGATCTCGCAGATCCGATAACTCCAAATGGTTAAGCCATCTGCCAGATTTCCTGAAAAAAGGAGCTCTGCACTTCCCATTCTTAAACCAAGCCCCAAAAGGGCCTGAGGTACAGCTCGCTGGAAAGTTCGGGTGTCCAATAATCGGGAACAAGGGAGAAGGAGAAAAGGTGTCTAAGTGAGCGTATTTATAGAATTGAGAGAGCGTGGGCCCAATGGTCGGATGCGTTGCAGTAGAGGAGGAATGAGTAGACCGAGCCCATGGCAATATAGCCAACGGGGACCGAGAGCTAAGTTGTTCAATAGAGATCCATTGTTTAAATGGAGCATGCCTACACCAATCCAAGATACGTTGCATTACAATACTGTTGTATTGTAATGCATTGGCTGTAAGTGTATTACTCACAGTAATACACTTACAGCCTGCTTCCTGTGCGATCCAGGGGGCTGGATCGCACAGGCTCGCAGGGATGGCAGCCACGATGCCTAAGGAAGGCATCAGGCTGCCATCCAAGCCATTGGGTCCCCGTCACAGCAGCGCGGGGACCCGATGGCCCCCCCGCTCACCATCCTGAATATGCGCACACCTCATGTGCCGCGGTCAGCGCTGACCGCGGCACATGAAGGGTTAATACGCCGGCATCAGTGTTTTCACCGATGCTGGCGCATTCCCCAGGGGTCCGGCACCTGGGCACTGCCGGACCCCCGCCGCTGATCGGGCGGGCGCAGCTCCTGCACCCGTCCGATCAGCGCGCTGTACATGTACGGCTCTGGGCGGTAAGTCATGTCCCGCTGCGCCGCACATATACGGCGCTGGGCGGGAAGGGGTTAATGATCGCTTTCTTTTAGCTTTTCTGTATGTAAATCCCAATTCCTTTAGGCGGTTTCTTACAGTTCGGTCACAGGCGTTGACTCACATTTGTTCCTCATTAGTTTTGTTGTACATTTTCTGTTTTTAAGGCATATTGCTTTAAGTTTTCTGTCTTGACGCTTTGATGTCTTCCTTGGTCTACCAGTATGCTTGCCTGTAACCACCTTCCCATGTTATTTGTACTTGGTCCAGGTTTTAGACACGGCTGACTGTGAACAACCAACATATTGTGCAACACTGCAGGATGATTTACCCTCTTTAAGGAGTTTGATAATCCTCTCCTTTTTTTCAATTGACATCTCTGGTGTTGGAGCCATGATTCATGTCAGTCCACTTGTTGCAACAGCTCTCCAAGGTGTGATCACTCCTTTTTACCTGGATACTAATTTAATCTGATGCAGATGTTATTATTTGTAACGAAAATTTGCAGGGAGATTCCATAATTTTTTCCTCAGAATTGAGTGATTCCATAATTTATTCCCTGTGCTTGTTCTAAAAATGTAACTGTTACTGGCTACCACAATTATTTTTCTCGATTTCTTTTAGTATTTCTTAAAGCCAGAAAGTTGCCTTTTGAAATGCCTTTAGTTTTTTGTCATGTCTGTGATCTGTTTTTTTCAACAAAATTAAACAACTGAAGGAACATCCTCAGAGACTGGTGATTCCATATTTTTTGCCAGGGGTTGTAATGGATCAGTCCGGTTATGGCGAATGCCAGGAGAACATTACCTGTCTGGCACATTTTGCCATTCTAAAGTTTAGGAGATAATGCTGTGATTAGATGAGTTTAGTGTTGAAGAACTGGCCTGCACAGAGCCCTGAACTCAAACTCATCAAGCACATTTAGGATGAATTAGGATCAAGGCTGCAAGCCAGGCCCTCTTATCCAACATCAATGTCTGACCTCACAGGTACAGTGCTTCAATAGAAACCAATGAGGTAAATTCATTCCACTCCATTCTCAATAAACATTATATTGAGGAAGAAGTGCCAAATTTATTAGATGCAGATCTGTTAATAAATTTGGCTCATATTTTGGCAGTTTCTATGACAGAAAATTAAATCTATGCCAGCTAGAGTGGTCTAGTTCCTGGCATAAATTAAAGTTAATCTGTCAGGCCCTGAGAGGCCAGACACACTCCCAATAATCCCTTAAGTGTCATGAGGTCTGCAAAGACCTAAACCGTTGCAAAATATTTGGCAATGAAAAAAATTTACTTTTTTATTCCAGAAAACTGACTCAAAAGGCCATGATAAATTCCTGTCTATGAGATGAATCACAGCATCCATCTGAGTTCTTCTGCCCTTTCATTTCAGTGATTGTGGTGATCCTAGTACCTGGACCACCACCAATCAAAACTTCTGACATTTTTAACTTTGTGTAAGATAAATGAAGCTTTGATCCATGTAAAGATATATTGTGAAATTAATTACTACTGATTTTTGTGTGTAAAAGGGAAACGGTTGTAGACATTAGTTAAAAAAGCAGATAACTACTGAGCTCAATACATTTACTTACTCTATAAATATATGAGTATATCAAGATCACATTTTCTTCTAACTTTCAAAAGCTGTGACTTTATTTCTGTTTATAAAGATTAGCATCCTCTGCCCATATGGTGCAGAGTGAAGTGAATAAACTCTTGTGTAGTATCGCGGCAATCATATTTATATTTGTTCATTTCTAGTTTATTGCATGTAATCCTCTTCTCTTATAAATACTATGAGTGCCATTCAGCAAGGCAATGGACATTCGTAGTTCATCTCTTAGCAGCACAGAAAGTAGCCTGGAGGGAAATTGTTCTTAATGCTGACTGCAAGTGAACGCACTTGTTTTTCACTGCTCAAGTGATCAACAATTCTACAAGTCTTAACTGCAAACCAGAACCCAGCATCTTTTGAAAATTGTGCATCACAGAGCAATTATCATGCAGAAAGTATAGCCAAGAGCAGAAATATTTTCTCCTTAAACTGATATGCACAGCATTTACACCTAGAATGTACAAAAATGCTGCAAAGTGAATGTCTACCTTTAATCTCAGACAGGTCAAGGATCATTTTTATTTCTTAATATATCCTTTTATAAGTCGTAATTATATTTTCTTATACATAGCTCCAAATTCCCTGCTTCTCTTCCCACTGCCATGGCAATAAATGAAAAACTCCAGAATGCCTTTATCCATCATTACAAGAGAATACTAATTTTTACAGCTTTTATTGAGGTCAATAATTAATATGTATATAGTAAGGTTCCTCTCCTGTGGATGCACTAGTGGCAGTCACAACACTATAGCTGCAAAGTACCTTGGATTCCAGTGAATAATCCATATTTAAGCTCTTTACCTAGGGTTGTGAGTACTACTGTATCTCTAAAGACAGTATAGCCACTGCTCCGTAGGGTTTATCACACACTTTTTCCATAAACAGTATACATACTTCCAGAGGTCTCACGTGAAGCTCATGGGCTCCAACACAGAATCTGTAGCTAAGACATGCACTAACCATGATTAATGTATGTATAGTACTAGTGTTTTCTTATGTGGCCCCAGGGCCAGGTTGTGACTGCTACCTTTGTACTTCCTACAGCTATATCCCTATGTACATGTGCAGATCTATATTCCATTACTCCTGCTTTTGTCTAAAGGTACCCACATATTAGACCAGGGTCCAGTAACCTTTGTCGCTCTAGCTGTTGTGAAACAACAATTCCCAGCATGCTCCATTCATTTCTATGCGAGTTCTTAGAAGAGCAGAGCAAATATGCATGTTGGGAGTTGTAGTTTCACAACAGCTGGAGTGCCAGAGGTTGCCAACCCTTGTATTAGACAAACCCACCATTTTCTGCAGGACTGGTAAACAATCAAAGGTGTATAGGGTCTTCCCAACTCTCCACTGACAGATGATGTTAGGGGGAGAGAAGGATCGGCCACATTAAATTGCAGTGCCCAATCCAATTGTTTTCCCAGGGAATAAGCCACCAGAGGAGTCTGGCAGCAGTTTAACACTCTCTCCTCATTGATAACACATACATGGCCAAACAGAGAATATATTTATGTATAGAATAGTCAGCTATGGCCAAAGTGCTTGGTTGACGGTTATTGAAGGTATATGGGCACCTTAAGTTTTGAAATATTTACTGCAATTTAGTAGTTCTGTCTTTATATCCAGAAATCTTAGAAAAAACTTTGCTATGCCTTAGACTCATCCCATTTATGTTCTTAGATCTAATATGAGAAATTGACATCTGTGGCTCAGAGTTGCCAACTATCCAGAGATTTATAGACGGTTTGTAAAAATAAGTAACTTTTTTCCTGTGTCTGTGAAAAAAATAGATATGTCTGTGATTTTTTGAGGCTGGTGATACTTGACTTGATTATTTTGGTGGTAATTATCATTTTACAGCTCACAGTAAATTCAGGTAAAGAGTCTTACCAGTATATTGAGCTATAGACATGTATTACTTATGATCTTTGTCATTCATTATCGTTTTCAAATTTGTCCATCAAAAATTGTCACGACAGGGGAACAAGGGTTAGTCTGAACCCCACCTCTTTCCCTGCCTACTTACAGTAGATGCCCTAGGCGGCAAAACCGTAACTTGGAGACGGTCCCTATGCTGAGTACGTGCACAGGGTAGGGAAGGGGAACACAGGGAAAGACGAACACAGACGGAACACAACACAATACAGAAAGGTCAGCAAGCCAAGTCAGGAACAGGAGGTCACGTCAAATACCAAGGGGAAGAGCAAAGAGTAGTCAAAGTCCGAAGCCAAAATCCAATATACCAATAATCCAACAGCAAGTCCAACACACAGCACTGATCCTAGAAGACAAATCACAGGCAAAGTGTGAGGCAGCTGCCATCTTTAAATAGCCCGCCCAGGATCATGTGATGTGACCAGCATCACATGACCTGAGGCTGAGCAAGCTGTCAAAACCATATGTAAAGTAGCCATGTGGTGTGATCAGCACCACATGGCTAAAAACCCAACAGATAATTAACTGATGAAGTGCTGGCTGACCAGACTAATCTGGTCAATTCCCTACCGCTCGTCTCTAGGGGGGCGGAGAGGTTCGGCGGCGCTGCGCGGCGGGAGCGCGACGCCGGCCTCCCATGACAGTACCCCCCTCTTCACGAGGGGCCACCGGACCCTTACCAGAGGGAGCTGGTTTCTCGGGATGCTGCAGATTAAATTTTTTACTGGAAATACTGGAAGGAGTTCCGAACCTTTCTCACGTCAACAATATTAGCCACCTCATGTTCCGTTTGTCCTGCCACCTCAACTGGAGACGGAGGCTGTTCCTCAGGACCCACGGGAGCAACATAACTCTTTAACAAAGACTTGTGAAAAACATTTTGAATACGAAAAGAATCAGGTAAACACAGCCTAAAAGACACCGGATTAATCACCTTGGTGATCTCATATGGCCCAATGAAAGGAGGCGCAAACTTATAAGATGGTACTTTCATGTGTAGATTTTTTGTAGATGACCTTACTTTGTCCCCCACCTTGAAATCAACACACCTTGAACGTCTCCTATCAGCCTTAATTTTTTGAATGTCTTGGGCTTTTTCCAGGTTCGATTGAACCTGTGCCCAAACTGTGCACAGTTCTTGAGAAACTACGTTGACCTCTGGGACAACTGAAGTAGACGAGGAAAAAGAACCAAAACGTGGATGAAAACCCATGTTGCAAAAGAACGGCGATACCCCAGATGATGTATTAACACGGTTATTTATAGCAAACTCAGCCAGAGACAGGAATTTGGACCACAGATGCTGGTTATCTGCAACATAACACCTGAGAAATTGTTCAACAGATTGATTGAGGCGCTCAGTCTGACCATTGGACTCAGGATGGAAGGCCGAAGAAAAGGACAAGGAAGTGTTGATTTTCTGACAGAAGGCCTTCCAAAACCTAGAAACAAACTGAACACCCCTGTCTGATACAATATTCTCAGGAACACCATGCAGTCTAACGATGTGATCCAAAAATACGGAAGCCAAAACCTTTGCCGAAGGTAGTTTATTCAATGGAATAAGATGACACATCTTACTAAATCTGTCTACCACAACCAAGATCACAGTTTTACCCTCAGAACATGGCAGGTCTGTGATGAAATCCATAGACAGGTGGGACCATGGTCTATTAGGTATGGGTAAAGGATGTAACTCACCCATAGGCCGTGTCTTGGAATTCTTGGACCTGGCACAATTGTTACATGCAGTCACAAAAGCCTGAACATCCCTGGATATCAATGGCCACCAATAATTTCTAGAGACTAACTCCTTAGTGGCATTGACACTAGGATGTCCACATAGTACAGAATTGTGGCACTCACCCAGAAGTCGCAGACGTAAATGAGCAGGCACAAATAATTTATCTCTGGGGGTACCAACAGGAGCGAGATGTTGTCCTGCCGAAATTTCAACGGTTAAATCAGATGAGGTAGCAGCCATAATGATGTCAGCTGGCAGGATGGACTCAGGAGGAACCTCTGGGGGCTGATACACCTGAAAACTCAGTGACAAGGCGTCAGCCTTAGTGTTCTTACTTCCGGGCCTAAAGGTAACACAAAAGTCAAAACGAGTAAAAAACAAAGCCCACCTCGCTTGTCTAGGATTTAACCGTTTAGCAGATTCCAGAAACATGAGGTTTTTATGATCTGTGAGGACCGTAATACGGTGTAATGCCCCCTCCAAAAAATGACGCCATTCTTCAAATGCCCACTTAATTGCTAGTAATTCTCTATTACCTATATCATAGTTTCTGTCAGCAGGAGAGAATTTTTTGGGAGAAGAAAGCGCATGGCTTAAGATTAGTTAAGGTGGATGACACCTGAGACAGTACTGTCCCCACACCATCCTCAGATGCATCCACCTCAACCACAAAGGGCTTACTCTGGTCAGGCTGAATCAGTACAGGAGCATTAACAAAACACCTCTTAAGACTTTCAAATGCTTCTATAGCACCTGGAGACCAACTGACCAGATCAGCACCCTTACGAGTCAGATCCGTAACTGGTTTGACCACTACCGAAAAATTCTTTATAAATTTACGGTAGAAATTAGCAAAACCCAGGAAACGTTGGAGCGCCTTTAAAGAAGAAGGTCGCACCCAATCAAGAATGGCCTGCACCTTGGATGGGTCCATTTTGAAAGAAAAAGGGGTAAGAATATATCCCAAAAAGGCCACCTCCTGGACACCAAAAATGCATTTCTTCCTTTGACAAATAATTTGTTCTCACGTAATACCTCCAGCACCTGCCTGGTGTGAAAAACATGAGACTCCTAGTCGGCCAAAAAAATGAGGATATCATCAATGTAAACTATCATAAACCTCCCAATAAAAGGCCTGAAGATATCATTCACAAAGTTTTGGAAGACAGCAGGTGCATTACTTAGCCCAAAAGGCATCACTAAATATTCATAGTGATCCTCTGGGGTATTGAAAGTCTTCCACTCATCCCCTTCTCTGATTCTGATCAAATTATAGGCCCCCTTTAAATCCAGCTTAGAGAACCAGCAGGCTTCTTGGACCTGGTTCAGCAAGTCTGGAATAAGGGGTAACGGGTACCTGTTCTTCACCGTGATTTTGTTTAGTTCCCTATAATCTATACAAGGTCTCAAACCTCCATCCTTCTTACTGACAAAGAAGAATCCAGCTCCCATGGGAGAAACCGAAGGCAGGATGTGACCCTTGGCCGGACTCTCTTTCAGGTATTCCCTCATAGACTGACACTCTGGGGTCGAGAGATTATAGATCCGACCCTTGGGGTATTTGGATCCCTCAATGATGTCAATAGTACAATCATACTGCCGGTGAGGAGGAAGAAAATCAGTCTCGGACATGGAGAATACGTCGGAAAAGTCCCTGATATACTCTGGCAGGATCAGGGACTCCGTGGTACCTCCAAACTGCAATACTGATTTACAACATTCGTTACAGTTAAGACCCCATTTCTCTAGTTCACCTGACGACCAATTGATTACAGGATTGTGGTCCTGTAGCCATGGCAGACCTAGAACGAGGTCGGCAGGTAGATTCTTTAACACAAGAAAGGAACATGTCTCTACATGAGAAATCCCGACCGTTAGAGTAACGTCAGGAGTACAGAATTCCACGCTTCCATTATTCAGCGGAGTAGAATCGAGTGCGATAATTTGAATTACCTCCCTTAAAGGAATTATAGGCACACCCATAGATTGCACAAAATCATAATCAATAAAATTAGCAGCAGAACCTGAATCCACAAATGCTTCACCGGACCTCTTGAATTGATTATAAGAAATGGAAGAAATGGAAATAGGTAACAAGATTTTCTTTCTTACCACCGCAGGGGGTACCTAAAGGACAGACCTTTTTGAGAGCGGAAGTCTCGGACACTGCTGGAGCCAGTGGTTCACCTCACCACAGTAAAAACAGGCCCCTCTCAGGCGTCTCTGATCCCTCATAGTAACTCCCAACTGCATAGGCTCCTCCAGGACCTTGATAGGAGGCAGGCTCTGAAGAGGAACTTCGGGCAACACGACAACTTGAAGGGCAACAGAACGTTCCTTTTGTCTCTCCCTAAACCGTCGGTCAAGTTTGATAACTAAGGTCATAGTCGCCTCTAAGGTCAAGTCAGGAGTAGGATAACTAACTAGTAAATCCTTCATATGGTCAGACAGTCCCACCCTAAACTGGCTTCTCAAAGCAGGGTCATTCCATTTAGAGGACACACACCATTTTCTGAACTCAGCACAGTAATCCTCAACTGGACGGTTACCCTGCCGAATGTCTCTGAGCTACAGCGGCCAAGTCAGGTTCTTCATATAAAAGACCTAGGGCCCGGAAAAAAGCCTCCACAGACAATAGACAAGGGGAGTCAGGTGGCAATGAGAAAGCCCACTCCTGCGGATCACCTTGCAGCAAGGAAATAATTATTCCTACCCGCTGCTGCTCAAAACCCGAGGAGTGTGGACGCAAGCGGAAATATAACTTGCAACTCTCCTTAAAGGAACGAAAAGTCCTTTGGTCCCCATAAAACCGATCGGGCAATTTTACATGGGGTTCAATATTGGGGTTTGGCATGGAGGGAACAACTGCGGGTGCAGTCCGCAGCTGCTCCTGATGTTGGAGTCTCTCGGCCAGGTCCTGGATCATCTGAGCCATGTTACTCATCTGGTCCGTGAGTACTCGCAACGGCTCCATTAGGTATGGCCTGTGATTCTGTCACGACAGGGGAACAAGGGTTATTGTGCCCTGTCTGAACCCCACCTCTTTCCCTGCCTACTTACAGTAGATGCCCTAGGTGGCAAAACCGTAACTTGGAGACGGTCCCTATGCTGAGTACGTGCACAGGGTAGGGAAGGGGAACACAGGGAAAGACGAACACAGAGACGGAACACAACACAATACAGAAAGGTCAGCAAGCCAAGTCAGGAACAGGAGGCCACGTCAAATACCAAGGGGAAGAGCAAAGAGTAGTCAAAGTCCGAAGCCAAAATCCAATATACCAATAATCCAACAGCAAGTCCAACACACAGCACTGATCCTACAAGACAAATCACAGGCAAGGTGTGAGGCAGCTGCCATCTTTAAATAGCCCGCCCAGGATCATGTGATGTGGCCAGCATCACATGACCTGAGGCGGAGCAAGCTGTCAAAACCATATGCAAAGTAGCCATGTGGTGTGATCAGCATCACATGGCTAAAAACCCAACAGATAATTAACTGATGAAGTGCTGGCTGACCAGACCAGCACTTCAATTCCCTACCGCTCGTCTCTAGGGGGGGCGGAGAGGTCCGGCGGCGCTGCGAGGCGGGAGCGCGACGCCGGCCTCCCATGACAAAAATGTAATCTGTCCTTAATTTTGGGTTAAGTTGTGCAGAAAAAGGAAAAATTCTGGTTGGCAACCCTGCTGTGGCTGTAATAACCAAAAGCTAGATATTTGCTAGACATATGTTTAAAAGTAAGGAAAATATTTTAGATAACTAAAAAAACCCAAGCAGACTTCAGTTTACTGGTGTTTGCTTTCCATGCAAAGCAAGCAGTGAATGTAACTGTTCTGTCACAAGCTATTGAGTCCCTACAATTGTGTGTACTCTACACCGTACAACCATTGATTGCTTTATCTGAAATGGAAGGTCTAATTGCGATTCACTTCTGCATCATTTGACATTCATTTACAATACAGTAAGTTCATAATGAGCATTGCATTGTACCTTCTATGCCAATACCACCTAGGAGGGTATGAATGGCAGGAAGAAGAAATTAATGATAAAAGCTTCTCTGATGATTTCAACTTACAAAAGGAAAGGCTTTATCGCACTGTAGAGCAGCTTAATTTAGTAAAATGGGATAAATCCGTGTATTGTTGATTACTGGGAGGAGGGGTGAAAGTGTTTGTGTTGGAAAACCAGAAAAATTAGTTTATCTTATGTTTATCTAACACAATTAGGCAGCATTTTTGCAGCATTAGTGCATATTTGCTGATGCTTATACTGGCTTTTGTGGCCAAATGTTCCATAAGTTGTTGAAAAGTCTCCATATGCAGTCTCCTTTTCCTAAAGACTGGCATTTCGTATGCTGATCTTAATAAGAAGACTGTTGCAGTAAGATGTGACTAATTTCTGAAAAGGAATAAATTTGTCTCAATTTAAGCTCATTGGCTGCACGGTTCTTGACTGCAGCATTGACCACATCATGGCCGCTCTTTTTGGCCGTACCCTTAAAAAAAGCATAGAGTTCATTCCAAGCAATTATTAGACCCTCTTATATGTGTAACGTAAAAGTCATTTGTTTTATAATGTCTTTACATTGTCTTTATTTTGCAGGCCTTCAGAGCAGAAATAGCACCGATAAAAAATAATGTTGATCAAGTGAATGATCTTGCGTACCAGTTCAAAGCAACTGACATCCAGTTATCTCCTTATAATATTAGCCGCCTGGAAGATTTAAACACCAGGTGGAAGCTGCTACAGGTAAAGTGCTTTCTTATATTATTTTATAGGTGTGTAGATCAGTTAAAAATCCTGTTGCCCATGGTGGAGCATTTTTCTTAAGGATTTATAGAATGTAAAAGGTAATCTGATTTTTTTTTACTTCAATGGATAGTAAAAAAAATCATCAGTTGACATTTGCTCAGATGGTGTATATGTGTAACTAGGAAGTCTTCACATTATTAAATATAGTGACCAGTATGAAAACTGCCTAATTTTAGGTACATAAAAAAGTGATTTAAACCATGTCATTTTCTGATGACACATTCTCTTTAAATGTTGTCCCAAACATATGCATTGAGGTCAAGTGCAAACTGTGGGAATGTGGTGTCATTATAATTTATTCCTGTCCCACTTAAAGTTGACTATGTTTTTGACACACATACACTAAACTTTGTTTTTAAATGAGACTGAAAAAAAAAACACCACATATATACAGAGCTGCTTGAATTCCTCAGTGGGCTCAGCGCATATGTTAACATAAGAGGACCTCATACCCTTTCTAAGACACAATAGGTTCCTTTGTCAAAAAAAGAGAGACTTATATCAAGACAAATGATATTCTTATTGTTTCTTGTTCCTGATTGGGTTCCTTGGTGGTTTCTTAATCAAAAGCTTTATCACTATATTCAGCCTTACCTTTAGAACTTCAGATTCAGCTAGAGGCAAAGCATTATGTTGCGTTTTTCATCTCAATGATAAAGGACACCTTTAGATTTTCTTCATCTATGAACTTGAACAAAAGGTCTCCCCCTCTTAAAAATGAGTAGTTCTTTACTGGAGCACCAGGGTAGTAGAGTGACAGGTGCGTGTGTGTCTTCCAAGGTCTATAACTGGTCGTAATTCTCTTTCAAGCTATAAAAATAACCCTGGGTGCAAGTATAAATTCTAGCATTAAAATTTGTTTTAGTAGTAAAAATTAGAATGTAGGTCAGGATATTGTTTAACTCCATTGTTTTTTAGATGTGATGTACATATCATTTTATTTTAAGGAGACCTTGCTGTGACAAGTAAAATAATAGTTGGCAATTTGAATAAAAAGTTAAACAGCAAAAGTCTTTTAATCCAGAAAATTGCAATCTGGCACTTATTGCCAGCACAAATCTGCACTATAATGTGGAATTTCCCAACATCAGGAGGAAAAGATTGAGCAGAGACAACCAATATGGAAATTTTGAAGATGAATCCCTTATAGACTAATGATACATTTTTTATGGTAATTTAACCACCTAACTGTTCTGCCCGAGGTCAGCTCCAGCTTTGGGAAAAGTACTTAACTGTTCTGCCGGAGCTGAGCTTGGGCAGAAGTGGATGGGGAGGGCTGCTTTAGATGCTGATATCTCCTCAATGGTAGCAGCTAGAAGCATGGTCTTGTTTGAAAGCTGACATTCCATGATTTCATACAAGACTAGAATGACAGTCCAAGCAATAGAGGAGATATCACTGTTATAAGTCGGGAATAATCTCAGGTAAAACCTGCTTTTACTTTCACTTTCAGCTGCATTCACAGCATCCCGATTTCTAACACTGATATCTTCCCATGTACTGAAGATATTGCTGTCATTCTGGTATTGTCTGAAAGCTTGTCTGAAAGCCCTTGTCTAAGTACCAAACCAGAGATATGAGCAGCTAAAGTAGGGCCCCCTCCATGTCAGTCTGGAGGAGAATGGAAGCTATCACTGCTTCTTACAAAGCAAAAAATAGGGTAATTGACGTTGTGCCACTGGCTCAGGGGCCCAGTCACAACTGCTACAACCAGTATAGCTACTCCACTGACTTCACATAAAAGTTCACCATTGAACACTATTTTAGTGCTGATTTCAAATCCCAATGCATCATCTCAGGAGTCAGAGTGTCAAATCTCCTAGACATAAAGTTTAAAAAATAATAATAATTGTGCCTGCAGCCACTACTCCTGGTGATTTAGGAACTTGTGGCATATGTTATACAGTAAACTCAATAACTCTATGGTGTAAACCTCTAAGCTCCACCTAGTGGTGGTCCTAAGTTGTAATAATTTTATAGTTTAAAGAGGACCTGTCACCATAAAATGCAGTACAAGCTGCAAGCAGTATAGAGCAGGAGGAACTAAGCAAATTGATATATTGTTCTGTGGGAAAAGATTCATTAAAACTTGTAATTTATTAATTTATATCTCTGCTTTTTTTTTTACTTCACTATGAACATAAAAATGAGCAATCTGGACTCAGCAGGAGCAGTAATCTTCATGTAGTGCTGCTCCTAATAGCTCCACAGGGAGGTGACATTCCCTATAACTTTATGTATATGCAGCTCTGACCTCATAAAGATAAATTATAGAATTTATCAGCACAAATTATTAGCCTTCGCAGCAACAAGAGGTTAAATGTCCCTTTAAGGGGTAGTCCTGACCTTTATGGTATATCCACAGGATATAAATGTCTGATAGATGCAGATCCTGTTTCTGGGACCTACACCGATCTCCAGAATGGGGATCCCCTGTACCTTGTCCTGCCAGATGACATTTTGTTATGCAAAGTCAATCAGCTTCTTGTGACCCATCCCCGTCATCATTTTGCCGCAAATGCTGTTTTCATATAACAATTCTAGAATCACTTTAGTTTTCAAAATAGTTTCTCAGTTCAGCTCTCTAAGTCCTCCAGTTGACTTAATTTTCCATTAAGGTACTGTGCCCCAATAGGCATTAAAGTGAACTAAGTTGTTACCCTTGGATTAACATTCAGCTGTCATTCGTAACATTATCATTATACAAAATATGATTTTTCTTTTCTGTGCAATTTTTCGCATTTGAATGCTGTTTTCTATTTTTAAAAATTGTCTGTAATGTATGATATTTTTCACCTTCGCGATGACATTGCCCCTAATTAGGATTCATTTACAGCTTCGAAATATTTCAGTTGATTTTATAGGTTTGTTTTACAGTTATGATGTTACAATCTACATTACCTTTGCTCTGTTTGTGTTTGTTTTATGCCCTGTTGTTTTGTTAAATGAAATGACACAAATTTTCTCTGTATGTGAGCTACTTCCAACACGGTGCATCAGTATTCCAGACATGATTACAATGGCTCATATTAAGTTCAATACATTGTTTATTTTCACAGTTTTACAAATATCACTTGGTCTACATTTAAGCCAGCACTTGAAACTGACAAACATTTAATATTTTACTGTATTTTTATACATCAATTCTACTTTAAAGAGTACATAAACTTTGGAATAACTAGGAACTACTCTAAATGGCATAAAGTGATTTTTATACCTTATTTAATTTTTTTCAGGTTTCAACACAAAATACACACTTGAAGTTTCAGTGTCCATCACACTTTGGAATTTGTTCCTTCATACACTGCTGACATATCAGCAGTATATGGGTGTACATATTCCACTGGGTCTGCTCTGAGCAATGTGTGCTCCTACCTGTGCCAGCTCTGCTCTGTTAAAGCCTGGCACAGATGTGCCAGGTAGGCACAGCAATGTGCTATACAGAGCTACTGCCTGTGCCCACTCGCTGCTCTAATCAATGCCTTAGCAGAATGAGCATAGCCAGGAACTCTGTATGGCAGATCGCTTCTGCTGTGTGTGCCTGCTCCGCTAAAGCCTGGCATAGCACATCTATGCACATCTATCAATGTTTTGGGAATGGCAATGAATAGTACAACATCATATCTGTGTTTTGGATTTATATCCTGTGGACACCTTGTGTAGGTATAACTTAGACTGTGTTGGCAGGTAGATAGCTCTTTTTTCCTTTAATGGGAGTATATTGAACATAGCTATGCGCACAGAGTTAGACTGGCCACCCCCCTCCCTTTTTCAGTACTGCTTCTATTTACTAGCTACTGATATATATATGGGGAAAAAAAGTATTTAGTCAGCCACCAATTGTGCAAGTTCTCCCACTTAAAAAGATGAGAGAGGCCTGTAATTGGCATCATAGGTAGACCTCAACTATGAGAGACAAAATGAGAAAACAAATCCAGAAATTCACATTGTCTGATTTTTAAAGAATTTATTTGCAAATTATGGTGGAAAATAAGTATTTGGTCAATAACAAAAGTTCATCTCAATACTTTATTATATATCCTTTGTTGGCAATGACAGAGGTCAAACGTTTTCTGTAAATATTCGCAAGGTTGGCACACACTGTTGCTGGTATGTTGGCCCATTCCTCCATGCAGATCTCCTCTAGAGCAGTGATGTTTTGGGGCTGTCGCTGGGCAACACGGACTTTCAACTTCCTCCAAAGGTTTTCTATGGGGTTGAGATCTGGAGACTGGCTAGGCCACTCCAGGACCTTAAAATGCACCACTCCTTCGTTGCCCTGGTGGTGTGCTTGGGATCATTGTCATGCTGAAAGACCCAGCCACGTTTCATCTTCAATTCCCCTGCTGATGGAAGGAGGTTTGCACTCAAAATCTCACGATACATGGCCCCATTCATTCTTTCATGTACACGGATCAGTCGCCCTGGTCCCTTTGCAGAGAAACAGCCCCAAAGAATTATGTTGCCACCCCCATGCTTCACAGTAGGTATGGTGTTCTTTGGATGCAACTTAGCATTCACTCTCCTCCAAACACGACTAGTTGTGTTTCTACCAAAGAGTTCTACTTTGGTTTCATCTGACCATATGACATTCTCCCAATACAATAATCTGGAAAATCTAAATGCTCTCTAGAAAATTTCAGATGGGCCCGGATATGTACTGGCTAAAGCAGGGGGACACGTCTGGCACTGCAGAATCTGAGTCCCTGGTAGAGATGAGCGAGTAGTGTTCGATCGAGCCGGTATTCGATCGAATACTACGCTATTCGGCATACTCGATTTCAATCGAGTATAACGGCGATGGCGCACTTAGAATTTGTTTCCCCTCCCACCTTCCCTGGCGCTCTTTTTCCACCAATCACCATGCGGGGGGGTATGACAGGCCCGTGGAGCACGCTGGCAGCGCGAAAACGGCGTCTACATGGATTGGCTGGAAAAACCACGTGACCTCGAATATTAAAAACTCAGCTCTTCCTGCTCGTTTGCATATGCTGCGTGAACTTAGTCAGGGACAGAGGCTGGAGAAGGGAGAGATAGGTTTTAGCTGTTGGACAGGCAGGAGCGTGATTAAAAGCCCTTATCAGGGCTACTATAGTGCAGTACAGTGATAGCTTTACTACCATATACACTCTGCAGAGAACGGCTGCTGTATTCAGGGATAGCTGCTGGACTAGGGACAGAGAGAGGCATTAGTGGTGTATTAGGTGCTCTGCTACATACCAAACTATATTTGGCACTACTGTTCTGCGTTCTTTTTGGCCGCAAAACCCTGTTATATACCTAGTGTGTATATGCACCATCTGATCTTCTGGCAGTATACGGCTGTGTACTTTTTTTTTTTTTTTTTAAATACAGTTTATTTGGCTCTAGTGTTCTGGGTTCTGTGTGCCTGCAATACCCTTTTTGTATACCAGGTGTAAATACCCACCGTCTGACCTGTTAGTACACGGCTGTGTACCTAAAAATAAAAAAAAAAGGCCTTTTCTTTGTCAACTGTACTGAGCGTTCTGCGTGCTTGCAAAATTATTTTATATACATGGTGTTAATACACACTGTCTGACCTGTTAGTACACGGCTGTGTACCTAGAAATATAAAAAAAAAGGCCTTTTCTTTGTCTACTGTACTGAGCGTTCTGCGTGCTTGCAAAAGTATTTTATATACGTGGTGTTAATACACACCGTCTGACCTGTTAGTACACAGCTGTGTACCAAGAAATATTAAAAAAACTAGGCCTTTTCTTTGGCACATGTACTGTGCGTTCTGCGTGCTTGCAAAAGTATTTTATATACGTGGTGTTTATACCCACCGTCTGACCTGTTAGTACACGGCTGTGTACCTAGAAATATAAAAAAAAAGGCCTTTTCTTTGGTCTACTGTACTGTGCGTTCTGCGTGCTTGCAAAAGTATTTTATATACATGGTGTTAATACACACCGTCTGACCTGTTAGTACACGGCTGTGTACCTAGAAATATAAAAAAAAAGGCCTTTTCTTTGTCTACTGTACTGTGCGTTCTGCGTGCTTGCAAAAGTATTTTATATACGTGGTGTTTATACCCACCGTCTGACCTGTTAGTACAACGGCTGTGTACCTAGAAATATAAAAAAAAAGGCCTTTTCTTTGGTCTACTGTACTGTGCGTTCTGCGTGCTTGCAAAATTTATTTTATATACGTGGTGTTAATACACACCGTCTGACCTGTTAGTACACGGCTGTGTGTACCTAGAAATATTAAAAAAACTAGGCCTTTTCTTTGGCACCTGTACTGTGCATTCTGCGTGCTTGCAAAAGTATTTTATATACGTGGTGTTAATACCCACCGTCTGACCTGTTAGTACACGGCTGTGTACCTAGAAATATAAAAAAAAAAAGGCCTTTTTTTGTCTACTATACTGAGCGTTCTGCGTGCTTGCAAAATTATTTTATATACGTGGTGTTAATACACACCGTCTGACCTGTTAGTACACGGCTGTGTACCTAGAAATATTTAAAAAAAAAGGCCTTTTCTTTGGCACCTGTACTGTGCGTTCTGCGTGCTTGCAAAATTATTTTATATACGTGGTGTTAATACACACCGTCTGACCTGTTAGTACACGGCTGTGTACCTAGAAATATAAAAAAAAGGCCTTTTCTTTGTCTACTGTACTGTGCGTTCTGCGTGCTTGCAAAAGTATTTTATATACGTGGTGTTAATACCCACCGTCTGACCTGTTAGTACACGGCTGTGTATCTAGAAATATTAAAAAAAAAGGCCTTTTCTTTGTCTACTATACTGAGCGTTCTGCGTGCTTGCAAAATTATTTTATATACGTGGTGTTAATACACACCGTCTGACCTGTTAGTACACGGCTGTGTACCTAGAAATATAAAAAAAAGGCCTTTTCTTTGTCTACTGTACTGTGCGTTCTGCGTGCTTGCAAAAGTATTTTATATACGTGGTGTTAATACACACCGTCTGACCTGTTAGTACACGGCAGTGTACCTAGAAATATTAAAAAACTAGGCCTTTTCTTTGGCACCTGTACTGTGCGTTCTGCGTGCTTGCAAAAGTATTTTATATACGTGGTGTTAATACACACCGTCTGACCTGTTAGTACACGGCTGTGTAGCTAGAAATATAAAAAAAAAAAGGCCTTTTCTTTGGCACCTGTACTGTGCGTTCTGCGTGCTTGCAAAAGTATTTTATATACGTGGTGTTAATACACACCGTCTGACCTGTTAGTACATGGCTGTGTACCTAGAAATATTAAAAAAAAGGCCTTTTCTTTGTCTACTATACTGAGCGTTCTGCGTGCTTGCAAAATTATTTTATATACGTGGTGTTAATACACACCGTCTGACCTGTTAGTACACGGCTGTGTACCTAGAAATATTAAAAAACTAGGCCTTTTCTTTGGCACCTGTACTGTGCGTTCTGCGTGCTTGCAAACGTATTTTATATACGTGGTGTTAATACACACCGTCTGAACTGGTAGTATACGGCTGTGAAGGCAAAATATTGTAACAAAAAAAAATGCGTAGGGCTAGCGGAATCGGACGTGGACGAGGACGGGGGCGCGGAAATGCTGTTGGGGGCCTTGTTGAAGCCAGTGGGGATACAATGCGTGCTGGTGAGGGGCAGCCAGGATCCCACTCATCCAGAATCCCTGCCTTTATGGGACAGTTAAGCAGGGGGCGGGTTATACCGCTGTTGAGGCCTGAGCAGGTTGAACAGGTGGTGCAATGGATAGCCGATAGCGCTTCCACACAGTTGTCCACCAGCCAGTCATCCACACAGTCTCACTCTGACCCTCCTTCCTCCACACCTGGCCAACAGAGTCATCCCACCATTGACCCCTCCCAGGAGCTCTTTTCGGGTCCTTTTTCAGATGTGCCGGAAGAATCCCAGGAGCTAGCAGAGGAATTTGTTTGTAGTGATGCCCAAACACTTGAGTATTCGCCATCTCCTGCTGATGTGGACCCTGAACCAGCATCTGTTATCATGAGCGATGATGATGATGAGACGCAGTTGCCATCAAGGGAGGCTGTTGGAATGTCCAGTGGGCAGGAGGAGGAGCAGAGTGAGGAAGTGGAAGAGGAGGTGGTGGATGACGAAATGACCGACCCCACTTGGCCAGGGGTGATGTCCAGCGGGGAAAGCAGTGGAGAGGTGGTGGTCTGCGCAGCACCGAAAAAGGCAGCAAGAGGCAGAGGGATGTCCAGAGGCAGAGGGATGTCCAGAGGCAGAGGGATGTCCAGCAGGCAGAGGGATGTCCACAGGCAGAGGACAGTCCAGACAGAGAAGTGAGGCCACAGCCAGCAGGGCCGAAGCTGTTCCCGGCAGCAGGCAGTCGCGCGAAGCTCCCCCATCGAGGCCTCGTACTTCTGTGGTGTGGAGATTTTTTAATGTTTGTGCGGATGACAAACTGAGCGCGGTTTGCACACTCTGCCACTCAAAACTGAGTAGGGGCTCTGAGAAGAGCAATATGACCACCTCAGGCATGCGGCGTCACTTGGAAGTCAAGCACTGGGCTGAGTGGGAGAGAGCAAACGCAATACAACCTGCGCAAGGTCTTCCTGCCACTGCCTCTTCCCCTTTGTTGTGTGCTGCCACTGCGGTCCAGACCTCCAGCCAGGACACCTCCACATCTGCCTCTGCCTCGGCTACTTTGGGGCCTTCTCCTTCAGCCTCCCCTTCCCCCGCATCTTCGCCTGCACCTTCACACTCCTCGTCCCATCAACTGTCCATCTCGCAGGCGTTCGACCGCAGGCGGAAGTACGCCTCGAGTCACCCCCAAGCCCAAGCCTTAAACTGCCACATCTCCAAACTGCTGGCCCTGGAGATGTTGCCGTTTAGGCTTGTGGAGACGCAGGCCTTCCGCGACCTGATGGCGGCTGCCGCACCTCGCTATTCCGTCCCCAGCCGCCACTACTTTTCCCGGAGTGCCGTCCCCGCCCTGCACCAGCACGTGTCGCGTAACATCAGGCGGGCCCTGAGGTACGCAGTCAGCGCAAAGGTCCACTTGACCACCGACTCGTGGACAAGCGCTTGCGGCCAGGGACGATACATCTCTTTGACGGCACACTGGGTGAATGTTGTGGAAGCGGGGACGGGGTCGCAAACAGAGACGGCCTACCTACCACCCCCGCCCAAGATTGCCAGCACGGGTTCTGATAAACCCCCCTCCTCTTCCTCCTCCTCCTCCTCTGCCTTAACATCGCCCTCAGCCGCTAGCTGGAAGCGTTGCAGCACTGGCGCGGGGAGACGTCAGCAGGCGGTGCTTAAGCTCATCAGCTTGGGCGACAGGAAGCACAGCGCCCCAGAGGTGAGGGACGCCATATTGCAGCAGACGGAGATGTGGCTGTCGCCGCTGCAGCTAGGACCAGGCATGGTCGTGTGCGATAACGGCCGTAACCTGGTGGCGGCTCTGGAGCTTGCCGAACTCAATCACGTACCATGCCTGGCCCACGTTTTTAATCTGGTAGTCCAAAAATTTCTAAAGACTTACCCCAACCTGGCAGAGCTACTGGTGAAAGTGCGGCGCTTGTGCGCTCACTTTCGGAAGTCAACTGTAGCTGCTGCTAGCTTAAAAAAACTCCAGCAACGCCTCCATTTGCCTCAACATCGGCTGTTGTGCGACCTGCCGACTCGCTGGAATTCCACCTATTCCATGTTGGCCAGGGTGTGTGAGCAGCAGAGAGCATTGATGGAGTACCAGATTATGAATCCACGCGTGCCTCCAACTCAGCTCCCTCAGTTTGCCAACCACGAGTGGCCATGGATGGCAGACATATGCGATGTACTGCGTATCTTTGAGGAGTCCACCAAGAAGGTCAGCAGCGAGGACGCTATAGTGAGCGTAACCATCCCGCTCCTATGCGTCCTTAAAGAATCGCTCATCGCAATAAGGGAGAACGCATTGCACGCAGAGGAGACGGGGGTAGGAGGAGACGCAACGGAGCTACACAGTCAGACCACACTTTTGTCTGCTTCTCGGTGGCAGTTGCAGGAGGAGGAGGAGGATGAGGAGGAGGAGGACGACGTGGAGGTGGCTGTGGAAGAGGAGGAGGATGCTGGCGGCGAGGGTAGCAGTCAGGCTGTGTGCGTCCCATTGGTTCAGCGCGGATGGGGCGGAGAGGAGGCGGAAGAGGAAGAGGAGGAAATGGCAAGTGATCCTTCTGGTGGGGGCAGTGACGTCATGCCTATTCAGAGTCTGGCACACATGGCTGACTTCATGCTGGGCTGCTTTTCCCGGGACACACGTGTTGTCCGGATAGTGGAGAACAAACTGTACTGGGTCTTCGCACTCCTGGACCCCCGGTATAAAGATAACGTCTCCTCTTTTATTCCGGTAGAGGAGAGGACGAATCGATTGCTGGAATACCAGAGGGAACTCGTGCAGAACATGATGGAGATTTTCCCACCCACCATCGCTGGCGGCAGAGAGGAGAGGGTCTCCCAGAGTCCCACAACATCGATCAGGCCCACAGCCACCAGGGGAACACTCTCCAAGGTGTGGGACACGTTCATGGCACCCCCTCGTGCAACTTCCATCACTGCGGGGCCCGCTATCAGCAGGAGGGACAAGTATCGGCGGATGTTGCGGGAGTACCTGGCAGACCGTACCCCTGTCCTCCCCGATCCCTCGGCGTCCTACACTTACTGGGTCTCCAAGTTGGACACGTGGCTGGAACTGTCCCTGTACGCCTTGGAGGTGCTTGCCTGCCCTGCCGCCAGCGTGCTATCAGAAAGGGTGTTCAGCGCAGCCGGGGGCATTATAACCGATAAGCGCAGCCGCCTGTCAACCGACAGTGCCGACAGGCTGACGCTAATCAAAATGAACAGCAAGTGGATTGACCCGGACTTTGCTTCTCCAACAGTGGAAAGCAGCCAAAAGTGAAGTGGCCATCTGTATGAAGTGCCATTTCCTCCTCCACCTCCTCCTCCTCCTCCTTAACCGCCGTAGAATTGCTCCGTAAAATAAAAAAAATATATATATTTATGGCTCACCTCTTGGGCCTACAAACAATTTTTAAGAGGTCTCACCTCTTGGGCCTACAAACAATTTTTAAGAGGTCTCACCTCTTTAGCCTCCACATAATTTTTAAGAGGTCTCACCTCTTGGGCCTACAAACAATTTTTCTCATGGTCACCTCTTGGCTACAACAATTTTCTCATGGCCTCACCTCTTGGGCCTACAAACAATTTTTAAGAGGTCTCACCTCTTGGGCCTTAATAAACAATTGTTAAGAGGTCCTCACCTCTTGGGGCCTACAAACAATTTTTAAGGACGTCTCACCTCTTCTGGCCTCCACATAAGTTTTTAAGAGGTCTCACCTCTTGGGCCTACAAAACAATTTTTTTCCTCATGGCTCACCCCTCTGGGCCTACAAACAATTTTAAAGAGGTCGTACACCTCTTTGGCCTCCACATAAATGTTTTAAGAGGTCTCAACCTCTTGGGCCTAGCAATACAAATTTTTCTCATGAGCATCACCTCTTGGGCCTACAAACAATTTTGTAAGAGGTGTCTCACCTCTTGGGCTAACAAACAATTTTTCCTCATGGCCTCAACCTCTTGGGCCTAAACAAAACAATTTTTAAGAAGGTCTCAACCTCTTGGGCTTCCACATAATTTTTAAGAGGTCTCACGTCTTGGGCCTACAAACAATTTTAAGAGGTCTCACCTCTTGGGCCTTGTACATAATTTTTAAGAGGTCTCACCTCTTGGGCCTACAAACAATTTTTCTCATGGCTCACCTCTTGGGCCTACAAACAATTTTTAAGAGGTCTCACCTCTTGGGCCTACAAACAATTTTTATTATGGCTCACCTCTTGGGCCTTAATACAATTTTTAAGAGGTCTCACCTCTTGGGCCTACAAACAATTTTTCTCATGGCTCACCTCTTGGGCCTACAAACAATTTTTAAGAGGTCTCACCTCTTGGGCCTACAAACAATTTTTATTATGGCTCACCTCTTGGGCCTTAATACAATTTTAAGAGGTCTCACCTCTTTGGCCTCCACTTAATTTTTTCGAGGGCTCACCTCTTGGGCCTCCATATAATTTTTTCGAGGGCTCACCTCAAGCTAACTTTGCGCACTCATTAAAATATTTTCACAACAAGGACCTAAGAGCCCTCTATGGGAGAGCTTTGTGTAGGGGCCTGTTATAGGGAAGAGATGCGGCCCTGCGGGCTCTAGCCTGCCTTCTCCATGAGCCTCTGGCCAGCCCACGGCCTCTTCCTGCCTTTTGCGGTCCTACGCATCCCTCAACATCCCCACTGCTTTACCTGCTAGACATGACACTGGGCCAGGTCGGGTCACTGACTTCGTCATACTCAACCACCTCCTCTTACACTGCCTCACTTTGCTCCAACAGCCTCCCTTGCTGGCAACTGTGTCTCATCATCGTCCCTAATCATTTTACACTTTAGTGCCCGTTCCACACCACCATCAGCTAGAGATGGAGCTTGCTCCAGTGTTTGGGCATCAGAACAAACAAAATCCTCAGATAGCTCCTGCGATTCTTGCATGGGTGGGAACACTGGGTTGATAACATTGGGCAGGGTGGGAGGAAGGAGGGTCAGAGTGAGGTCCCTGCAGTTTCTGCAGGCTATCGACGAGACTGGACTTTGTGGACTTGACTGGGTGGTGGACAGATTTAAAGGAGAATCTAGAAGGAGAAGGAGGGGTTTGCCGAGCTGTCTGTAAGGGTTGCGGAAATCCAGACAGAACCAAGGCCCAAAACTTGGGTGGGGGTAGCAGGTTTGCCCGTCCCCGCCTCCACAACATTCACCCAGTGTGCCGTCAGGGAGATGTAGCATCCCCGGCCTCAAACCAAAGTGTTGGTGGTCAAATGGCCTTTTGCAGTAACCGTGTTACTCGGGTGTGGATGATGTTTTGGGACATGTGCCTGGGCAAGGCAGGGATGGCACAGAGGGAAAAATAGTGATGGCTTGATTGCTTTCCCCCTTGCCTATGCCATCTGTGGTTGTCATAGGCAACGTGATTTTAAGGGGTGCAGAATTTTATCTTCTTTTTTGTCTAGTTTGGCTTGGGGTCCATGGCAATGTAGAGGAAAGAAGGTTTCCTTGTATGGTCTCACTTTACAGAGAGGTTATATTGTCTTTGGAGTGTATTGTTGAGAGGCTGTGATAGTGGCGTAATAGTGCGACTTGGGCGCGTTATATGCACCCAGACATGCTTCCCCTGCTGTCCCAGTTGCATTCCAGCAGTGTTGGCATCCTTTTCTGAGGTTTCAGGGTGGACTTGGTGACCTCCAAGTGGTCGAATTGAGATTTCCAAGTGGCGAGCATTTTTTTCCCATAGACTTTAATGGGATTCGATATTCGGTCGAATAGTCGAATATCGCGGTCTATTCAAATCGAATTTCGAACTTTCGAATATTTCACTACTCGCTCATCTCTAGTCCCTGGTGGCATAGTGTGTTACTGACGATAGCCTTTGTTAAGTTGGTCCCAGCTTTCTGTGTAGTTCTGGTATTTTTGCTCACAGTTCTTGTGATCATTTTGTTCCTCCACGGGGTGAGATCTTGCGTGGAGCCCCTGATCGAGGGAGATTATCAGTGGTCTTGTATGTCTTCCATTTTCTGATTATTGCTCCCACAGTTGATTTCTTCACACCAAGCTGCTTGCCTATTGCAGATTCAGTTTTCCCAGCCTGGTGCAGGTCTACAATTTTGTTTCTGGTGTCATTCGACAGCACTTTGGTCTTCACCCTAGTGGAGTTTGGAGTGTGACTGTTTGAGGTTGTGGACAGGTGTCTTTGATACTGTTAACAAGTTCAAACAGGTGCCATTACTAATGAGTGGAGGACAGAGGAGCCTCTTAAAGAAGAAGTTGCAGGTCTGTGAGACCCAGAAACCTTGCTTGTTTGTAGGTGACCAAATACTTATTCTCCACCATAATTTGCAAATAAATTCTTTAAAAATCAGACAATGTGATTCTCTGGATTTGTTTTCTCATTTTGTCTCTCATAGTTGAGGTCTACCTATAATGTCAATTACAGGCCTCTCTCATCTTTTTAAGTGGGGGAACTTGCACAATTGGTGGTTTATTAAATACTTTTTTTCCCCACTGTATATATATACATATGCATGCTGGGTCCCTTCTGCCTTTTGCCATTTCTGGTGCTTCAAGAGCCTCCACTAATACAGGGATGCAGGTACCAAGCATGCATTCCGAGTCCACTCGGCTTTATAGCTGATGTGGCCTCTTTGCGATCTTTGCAATGTAAGTATGATTCAATTAATTTTTTTTTAATTTGCAAACAGTAAAATGCTTTCATATGGATCTCAGATGCCGCAATCAGAGATGAACGCGGCATCTGAGGGGTTCAATGATGGAGAAGGCACAATCGCCATTACCTATCATTGCATTCACTATTTACAAAGAAATGTGGTTCATGACGAAGTAATTCGTCACAAAGCAAATTTTTTTGTAAAATTAGGTGAAGCAGCCAAATCGAACTGTAGAGAACTTCGCTCATCTCTACCATACACATGTCAGTGGAGTTCAACTGTATGAATTCCAAAGTGTAATAGACACTTTTTATGCCATTTAGAGTACTTTTGAATAGTTGTTCCAAAGTTTAGGTACATAACTTTAAGTTAATAGATTCCATATTTTCCAAAGAAGATCCATTTGTCCTTACTTAACAAGAATAAATGATTTATATTTGGATTATTGAATGGCAATGGCTGGCAAATTATGATACTAAAGTTAGCAAAATACATGAAATAATTGTCAGCCAACAGCTATTTCTACTGTGCATGTTAAGTGTAATAGGTAGGATACACCACTACCAAAATGCTCTGTTAGTCTCACAGGAGCAAAGGAAATCCAGCAATCCTTTTTCCCTTGGTATCTGCCATTGCAAAATTCTGATAAACATTAAAACATCAGTATTAGAGATGAGCGAGCACTAAAATGCTCAGGTGCTCGTTATTCGAGTCAAATTTTTTCGGATGTTCAGGTGCTCGTTTCGAATAACGAACCCCATTGAAGTCAATGGCAGACTCGAGCATTTTTTGCAGGGGACCAAAGCTCTGCACAGGGAAGGTTGCGTGAAAACCTGGAAACCTCCGAAAATGATGGAAACACCATGGAAATGGACAGGAAACAGCAGGGGCAGCATGCATGGATGCCTCTGAGGCTGCCTAATTGTACCATTACTCCAAATTCTGGGCAACAGCCTGGTGGTGACCCTCAAGACAATTGTGCTGACCCAGACCAAGATGGGCAAGGCACATGCCCATCACATGTTTGTGAAGCACCCAAATAGGTGCAATGAAGGTCCATCACCGCCTGTGGGTGACACCACTGCTCATGCCGGCACTGATGTCCTATCCCCCGCCCCAAGACGCAAGCATAAGCGTCTCCTTCTCCGCACGCACCCAGTAGTCCACAGCGTACACAAACTTTTCCCAGCACAGTGCCCAGCTCTCCCCATCCCAGACGGTCAAACACACACACTGAGATTGCAGTTTACAGCATGGGGGTGAACCCCAGGATGACTTGTTAAAACTGAGATTGCAGTTTACAGCTTGGCGGTGAACCCCAGAGTGGCTTGGTTAGACTAACATAGCAGCTGAACCCCCCAAAAATTTAGCCTGACACAGCATGGCGGTGACTACAGTTCAGTGAACAATTCTGTGGTGTGCGGTACAGTAGCCGCAGTCTAGAAAAAATGTTTTTTTCTATCACTTTTATATATACTACAGTCCAGTGAAAAATTGTGTGGTGTGCGTTACACTAGCCGGAGTCTAGAAAATATACGTTTTTTCTCTCAGTCATATACACTACAGTGTAGTAAAAAATTCTGTCGTGTGCTGCACACTAGCTGGAGTCTACAAAATATACGTTTTTTCTCTCATTCATATATCCTACAGTGCAGTGCAAAATTATGTTGTGTGCTGCACACTAGCTGGAGTCTAGAAAATATACCTTTTTTCTCTCAGTCATATATCCTACAGTCCAGTGAAAAATTATGTGGTGTGCGGTACACTAGCTGGAGTATACAAAATATATGTTTTTTCTATCAGTTATATATACTACAGTCCAGTGCAAAATTCTGTCATGTGAAGCACACTAGCCGTAGTCTAGAAAATATACGTTTTTTTCTCTCAGTTATATACCCTACAGTGCAGTGAAAAATTGAGTGTTTTTCGGTGCAATAGCCGCAGTCTAAATACTACGTTTTTTCTCTCAGATATATATCCTACAGTGCAGTGAAAAATTCTGTTGTGTGCTGCACACTAGCCGGAGTGTAGAAAATATACGTTTTTTCTCTCAGTTATATATCATACATTGCAGTGAAAAATTGAGTGGTTTGTGGTACAATAGCCGCCATCTAAAGACTACGTTTTTTCTCTGTTATATATTATACAGTGCAGTGCAAAATTCTGTCGTGTGCTTCACACTAGCCGGAGTCTAGAAAATATACCTTTTTTCTCTCAGTCATATATCCTACAGTGCAGTGCAAAATTCTGTCGTGTGCTGCACACTAGCCGGAGTCTAGAAAGTATACATTTTTTCTCTCATTCATATATCCTACAGTGCAGTGAAAAATTGTGTGGTGTGCGGTACACTAGCGGCAGTCTAGAGAATACATTTTTTCTCTCAGATGCATTTAATACAGTCCAGTGAAAAATTCTGTGGTGTGTGGTACACTAGCCGCAGTCTAGAGAATACGTTTTTGGCCTCAGATATTAATTCTACAGTTTAGTGATTACACAAAATGTTGAACCCAAGGGCTAAGGGTCGAGGAGGACGTGGGCGTCCAAGTGATGTAGGGGGGCAGAGGCCGTGGTCCTGGGCAGGGTGACACAGTACCTACTGATGAGGGAGCAGTGGAACGCCGCAGAGTTTCGCTCCCTAGCTTTATCTTGCAACTTACAGGGTCACGTGGTACACCACTATTGAAACCACAACAGTGCGAACAGGTGATGACGTGGATAGCGGATAATGCTTCCAGTAATTTATCCACCACCCAGTCTTCCACGCAGTCCACCCACGCTAGCCAAGGGAGTAGACCTCTGGCTCCTCCAGCTCAACCTCCTTCCCCCAGCCTGCCCCCCCCATGGAAAATATGGATTCAGATCCGGCATACTCACAGGAACTCTTTTCAGGACCCTACCCAGAGACACAAACCACTGCTCAACAGCAACCTGAGCAGTTGCTCTGTCCTGATGCCCAAAATTTAGAACTTTCGCAGTCTGTGGGTGATGAGAGTGTGGACTTAGTGCAAGTAGTGCGTCAAGAGGTGTCGGATGATGATGAGACACGGTTGTCAGACATTGACGTTGTTGTCAGGGCAGTAAGTCCCAGGGGGGAGCAGAGTGAGGAATCGGAGGAAGAGCAGGTGGATGATGAGGTGACTGACCCGAGCTGGGTTGGTAAGCCTAGTCAAGACAGTGCTTCTGAGGGGGAGGCAAGTGCAGCACCAGAACAGGTTGGAAGAGGCAGTGGGGTGGCCAGAGGGAGAAGCAGGGCCAGAGCAAGTAGATCAGCAACTGTTTCACGGAGTGAAGCTCCCATGCCGAGGCCTAGATGTTCGCAAGTCTGGAGGTTCTTTAAAGAAAGTGAGGATGACCGACGGACTGTGGTGTGCAACTTGTGCCACACCAGGATCAGCAGGGGAGCCACCACTACCAGCCTAACCACTACCAGCATGCGCAGGCATATGAGTGCTAAACACACGACTCAATGGAACCAAGGCCGTTCACCTCCTGCGGATCACACCACTGCTCCTTCCCCTGTGTCACATGCTGGCTTTGCGAGTCAACCCCCCGCCCAGGACCCCGGCACGAGCGCCTCCCGCCCTACAACCACCCCTTCACCTCCACGATCCTCCACACCCTACACCAATGTGTCCCAGCGCAGCCTTCAGCTGTCTTTGCATCAGACATTGGAGCGCAAGCGCAAACGCAAATACAATTCCACCCACCCACATGCACAAGCCCTAAACGTCCACATTTTCAAACTGCTGAGCCTGGAGATGCTGCGCTATAGACTGGTAGAGACTGAGGCTTTCCGCAACCTGATGGCGGTGGCTGTCCCTCGGTACTTGGTCCCCAGCCGCCACTATTTTTCCCGATGTGCCGTCCCAGCCCTACACCAGCACGTGTCAGAGAACATCATCCGTGCCCTGACCAACGCGGTTACTGAGAAGGTCCACCTAACCACGGACACGTGGACAAGTGCTGGCGGGCAGGGACACTATATCTCCCTGACGGCACATTGGGTTAACTTGGTGGAGGCTGGGACCGAGTCTGACCCTGGGGCCGCTCATGTGCTGCCCACACCGAGGATTGCGGGGCCTACCTCGGTCACGGTTTCTCAGACTTATTATGCCTCTTCCTCCAACACCTCCTCCTCCTCCTACTCTCAAATACAATCTGTGAGCACGGCGCCTTCAGTCGGTAGCTCTAGGCGCAGCAGCACTGCCGTGGGTAAGCGCCAACAGGCGGTGCTGAAACTGCTGAGCTTAGGTGACAAGAGGCACACCGCCCAAGAGCTGTTACAGGGCATCACGGCGCAGACCGATCTTTGGCTGGTGCCGCTGAAACTCAAACCAGGCATGGTTGTGTGTGACAACGGGCGTAACCTGGTGGCGGCTCTGCAACTCGGCAGGCTCACACATGTGCCATTATACACCAATACTATTTCCCAAAGTAACAACAACCCATATAAACACTGCATATAAAACCTGCCTGGCCCACGTGTTCAATCTTGTGGTTCAGCGGTTCCTCAAGACCTACCCCAATTTGTCTGATTTGCTCACCAAGGTGCGACGCATCTGGGCGCATTTCCGCAAGTCAACCACAGATGCTGGCACTCTCAGGGCAGTGCAACGGCGCTTACAACTGACTGCTCACCGACTGTTGTGCGACGTGCCCACACAATGGAATTCCACATTACACATGTTAGCCAGGGTTTACCAGCAGCGCAGAGCGATTGTAGACTGCCAGATGACAACTTCCACGAGAACTGGTAGTCAGGTTAGTCAGCTTCTTCAAGTCTACAATGAGGAGTGGACGTGGATGTCTGATATCTGTCAGGTGTTAAGCAACTTTGAGGAGTCAACACAGATGGTCAGCGGCGATGCCGCCATTATCAGCGTCACCATCCCGCTGCTTTGTCTGCTGAAAAACTCACTGCTCAGCATGAAGTCAGAGGCTTTGCGCTTGTCACAGGAGATGGGGGAAGAAGATACGTTGCTTGATAGCCAGAGCACCCTCAGGTCTGTTTCTCAGCGCGTATTGGAGGAGGAGGATGAGGAGGAAGAGGAGGAAGAGAAGGAGACTGTTGGCGAGACTGAAGAGGGTACCTATGCTCATTCCTTCTTATCTGTTGAGCGTGTATGGGCTGAAGAGGAGGAGTTGGAGGAGGAGGAAATGGAGAGTCAGCCTATTGAGGAAAGGGAATTCTTGCGTGTTGGGACTCTTGCGCACATGGCTGACTTCATGTTAGGCTGCCTTTCCCGTGACCCTCGCGTTAGAAGCATTTTTGACAACACCGATTACTGGGTGTTCACCCTCCTGGACCCCAGGTACAAGCAGAACTTTTCCACTCTCATTCCTGTAGAGGAAAGGAGTATGAGAGTGAATCAATATCAACAGTCCCTGGTGCACAAGCTGAAACTATCCTTCCCATCTGACACTGCTAGCGGCAGAGGACGTAGTTCTGTGGGCCAACTAGCGGGGGAGAGGAGGGGAGCAGGCAGCTTGTCAAGCACTGGCAGGGGAACACTCTCCAAGGCCTTTGCCAGTTTTATGGCACCCCAGCAAGACTATGTCACCCGTCCCCCAGTAGGGGGGAGCTGTTCAGAAAGATGGTGAGGGAGTACCTAGCTGACCATACCAACATCCTGCGTGATCACTCTGCTCCATACAACTACTGGGTTGCAAAGCTGGACACGTTGCCCGAACTGGCGCTGTATGCCTTGGAGGTGCTGGCCTGCCCTGCCGCTAGCGTGTTGTCAGAGCGGGTCTTCAGTGCAGCTGGTGGCATCATCACTGATAAGCGTACACGCCTGTCAACTGACAGCGCTGACAGGCTGACGATTATTGAAATGAATAAAGCCTGGATTTCACCGGAATGCAAATCTCCACCGGGGGAAAGCAGCTCAACATGAAGATTCTTTATGTATCCTCTCCTCTCCTCCTCCTCCTCTTCACACACAAACGTTGAGCCAACAGGCAACGTTTCTGAGTGCCGACTGGCGCTCTTTACAAACAATGTTTACAGAGGACCACCTACAGGCCCTCTCTCCAATAAATTTTTTAGGAGCGTCAACTACAGACACTCAAAAACAATTTTACAGGAGGGTCAACTACAGACACTCCAAAACAAATTTACAGGAGGGTCAACTACAGACACTCCAAAACAATTTTTTAGGAGGGTCAACTTCAGACACTCCAAAACAAATTTTTGGGAGGCTCACCTACAGCCATTTGACTGCAATCTCAGTCTGACCAAGGCATTGGTGGTGTCACCACCATGCTGTGTCAGTGTAAAATTTTATGTGCTTCACCTGCTACCTCAACTAACTTGGTCACTTTGGGTTCACCGCCATGCTGTTTCAGTGTAAAATTTTATGTGCTTCACCTGCTATCTGAGTGTAACTTGGTCACTCTGGGTTCACCGCCATGCTGTGTCAGTGTAAAATTTTATGTGCTTCACATGCTACCTCAACTAACTTGGTCACTTGTTGGTGTCAACACTAGAGTGCGGCTACTATACCGCACACGACAGAATTGTTCACTGCACTGTAGTATATATAACTGAGAGAAAAAAAGGAATTTTTAGACTGCGGCTAATTTAACGCAAACCACTCCATTATTCACTGGACTGTAGTATATATAACTGAGAAAATACGTATTTTATAGACTGACGCTGCTGTACAGCACACTACAGAATTTTTCACTGGACTGTAGTATATATAAATGAGAAAAAAAGTAGTCTTTAAATGGCGGCTATGTTACCGCAAAGCACTACATTTTTCACTGGACTGTAGTATATATAACTGAGAAAAAAATGTTGTCTTTAAATGGCGGCTATGTTACCGCAATCCACTCCATTTTTTCAGTGGACTGTAGTACATATAACTGAGAAAATACGTATTTTATAGACTGACGCTGCTGTACAGCACACTACAGAATTGTTCACTGGACTGTAGTATATATAAATGAGAAAAAACGTAGTCTTTAAATGGCGGCTATGTTACCGCAAACCACTCCATTTTTCACTGGACTGTAGTACATATAACTGAGAAAATACGTATTTTATAGACTGACGCTGCTGTACAGCACACTACAGAATTGTTCACTGTACTGTAGTATATATAACTGAGAGAAAAAACGTATTCCCTAGACTGACGCTACTGTACAGTACACTACATAATTGTTCACTGGACTGTAATGTATAGAAATGATAGAAAAAACATATTCCCTAGACTGACGCTACTGTACAGTACACTACATAATTGTTCACTGGACTGTAGTGTATAGAAATGATAGAAAAAATGTATTCCCTAGACTGATGCTACTGTACAGTACACTACATAATTGTTCACTGGACTGTAGTGTATAGAAATGATAGAAAAAACATATTCCCTAGACTGCACTACAGATCCCAGCAAGCCAAGGTACAGCAGCAGCAGCAATGAGTACTGAGAGGACTTTGGGCAATTTCTTTTGGGTCTGTGTGGACCACGTGCTGTCCCTTCTGCCACCAGTTTCTGTGCACAGTGTGCAGCCAAGATGGCAGTTGCTGCAGTACAAGTCCCAGCCAGCAGCCAGGAGGAGACAAAAAAAAAAGGTGCTTGTAGCCGTTAGAAGGGCTGTTGGGTTCTTTGAGCATGATTCCTGCCTAACCAACATCTAAATTCAGGCCCTAACACTCTCCCTGACAGACAGCAGCTGTATCCCTATTCTCATGCAGGCGGCATCTGACGCGAGAAGCGCGGGACCAGGTTCTTATATTCCGTTACCAAAGACTCTACTGCACGTTGATTGGCTGAAAAAAGGCGCCTAACATGCAGGAAGAGGAAGATGCCATTTCCTCGAGCATCGCGATATGCTCGTCCGAGTAGCAAGCATATTCGAATACCCTAATGCTCGAATGAGCACCAAGCTCGGAAGAGCATGTTTGCTCATCTCTAATCAGTATATTTCATCACAATTAGTGGGTTCAACAAAATGTGCTCCATAGAATATAGGTACCTTAAATCTTTCCAAAGTCTAACAGAACAAATAACAACTATATCTCAATGTACCGGGACATGATGTGACCATACATCATGGTAGATCTTAGAAGGATGAATAAAGGATGAACGCACTGCACAGTAAAGGAATAGTAAAGAATCAACTCAATGCACAGTAAGGGAATAGTAAAATCTGGAAAGTGAAGATCTAATATCTCCAACTTTTTGGAATTGCTGCATTTTCAGATCTTGGGAGACAAATCTTTTTTTTTAGATTGTCTCATGGTTCACTGTTATTTATGACCTTACAATTGGCAAAAAAAGCTCTGAGTTTCCAGTTGGAATTACTTAAGACTCTAATGCAAAATTTTGATGTTTGGCCACCATTGCTCAGCGTTCCATGGTAGGCATTCTGTGGCCACTGAGGTTCATAAGTGTGGATAAGACTACTACTGCTGGTATAAAATTAAATTTCCAATTCTGGCTACCTCAACTTGGAACTTGTGTTGGATTGGAAGGGTTTGGAGATTTTTGATTATTTTTTTGTTTTTGATTTTTTAGATTAAATTACCCTTCTTTTTAATATACACACATTTGTTAAATATTTAAGTATAATGCTGTTCTAACAGAAATTATCCTGCTTTTCTACAAACTATTTCAGAGTTAAGGCTTTTTTTCTGTTCTTTTTTTTTTCTTCAAACTATGGTCTCTCCTGGTTTCCTAAGCAGCATATGTTCTCTATCCACCTGTGCAAGAAAGTAAAATTATTCAAGCATTCTTCACATTGACTAACTTTGAATTGTTTTTGTAAGACCAGCATAATACCTTTACAAATTAATCCCAAAATCCTGACGCCAAAACTTTAATGCCACAGAACATATGTTTCTTTGTCAGGAGTGTGATCATGCCTATAAAAATGAGACAAAGTGGGATTTTAAAACTGCAGCCTACAATACCTTGACATATTCTTTATTCTATGGGTATATTATTATTATTATTATTATTATTATTATTATTATTATTATTATTATTATTATTATTACTATTATAATACATAATAATAAAGCTTTAAATAATTGAATAAAAAGAATATGTGGATTACATTGAACATAGTTTTAGTTTATTAGTATATTTTATATTGTGTTTAAATGGTGTAGTTTAGTGTATTGCTTATATCGGTAGTTCATTTTATTGTATAATTTGTCTTGTGCTTATTGTGGTTTATTTTAAGTATATATGCCTACACAGTTTATTATTCTTATAAAAACATACTCCTACAATATTTCTCATTCATTTAAAAAACAGTATGTTCATAATTAGCATTGCACTTTACTGCTTGTCTTGGCAGCACCTCCTGGGACTCTGCATGCTTTCCGTCTCCATAGTCAATGTTTGTCATTATTGTACAATAGTATTTGCAGCTGTTGCTAGCTTGGTTGCTCCATACTAGGGGGCTGAGAGCTGAGGTGTACATGTTAATCACAGGGTGTCATAGTCACAAAATCATATAACCCTCTTTTTTGCCAAAAGGACATCCACCCACCTCACCTAAGTTGAGTAACGCAATGAAAACTTTTGCAATAAGGAGATGCAGGTCATATCTACAACATCTTCTTCAGAGGGCTATATCAGGTATATTATGGTATGAGAGCAATTGGATGGGAAACATCAGTCTAAATTATTTTTGTTGGAAATGAGACTACCCTTGTTGAATCCCCTTCCTCCAACATAAGCAGTTTTGGTAGTGTCATGAATTACGCCTTCAAAGTCAGATTATAGGCAATTCAGATAGAATGTGGCAACAAAATGAAATATTGCCGCTAACCATTTGGGCATGTCTAGTCCAAAATTTGGACTTGAAGTATAGTTGATGCTTTGCAGAAGACCATTTTTTTTATCAAAAGAAGATATATCATGTTCTCCAACAACAGCAGCAACCTTCACCTGGCAGTAACCAACATTCTGCAGACTTTGCCACTGTTTTTTTTTTCTCTGAGGCTCCGGATTCCTGAATAATTTTTGCTGCTAGTTTTAGCTCTCAAAATACTATTATGGCCATACACTGTTGAGGAATGTGATTCTTGACTTAGAGGGAACCAGAGCTGTCCATGCTGATTGAATTGTGTCAGACCTCTGGTTCAATACCTGCTGAGAAACAGCACCACACCTGTTCATGGGCTGCATCTGGTTCTGTAGGTCAGCTCTGTTGAAATGACTAGTATGCTAACTAGTTTAGGATTATTATTATTATTATTATTACTATGTGAATGGGGCTGAGCTTCAAGGTGCTTTATGCTAGTAGTGACTAAAGCTTGAAAGCCTTTGTTCCATCCTTTTCAGAAAGGAGAGGCAGAGTGGCCCGTGGATCAGTCAACACTTTATTTTTGTCTTAAATTCTTAAACTACATGTGGAATATAATTTGATCAACCTAATCTAGTGTCTTCCTTTTCTTGGTCTTCTTAGCAGCTGAAAAGTTTTCCTCTATGGTACAGAAAACAGAGGGTGGTTAATAACGGTACATACTCAGATTGGGTCACTGTCACTAGTGGGGTACCACAGGGGTCACTATTGGGCCCTATTCTCTTCAATGTATTTATTAATGATCTTGTAGAAGGCTTGCACAGTAAAATATCAATTTTTGCAGATGATACTAAACTGTGTAAAGTAATTAACAAAGAAGAGGACAGTACACTGCTATAGATGGATCTGGATAGACTGGACGCTTGGGCAGAGAAGTGGCCGATGAGGTTTAACACTGACAAATGTAAGGTTATGTACATAGGAAGGAATAATGCAAGTCACCAGTACATACTAAATGGTAAAACACTGGGTAACACTGAAATGAAAAAGGACCTAGGAATTTTAGTAAATAGCAAACTAAGCTGTAGAAACCAGTGTCAGACAGCTGCTGCCAAGGCCAATAAGATAATGGGTTGCATCAAAAAGGGCATAGATGCCCGTGATGAGAATGTAGTCCGACCACTTTACAAATCACTAGTCAGACCACACATGGAGTACTGTGCACAGTTCTGGGCTCCTGTGAACAAGGCAGACATAGCAGAGCTGGAGAAGGTTCAGAGGAGGGCAACTAAAGTAATAACTGGAATGGGTGGACTACAGTACCCAGAAAGATTATCAAAATTAGGGTTATTCACTTTAGAAAAAAGAAGACTGAGGGGAGATCTAATAACTATGTATAAATATTTTAGGGGTCAGTACAGAGATCTCTCCCATGATCTATTTATCCCCAGGACTGTGACTGTGACGAGGGGACATCCTCTGCGTCTGGAGGAAAGAAGGTTTGTATACAAATACAGAAGAGGATTCTTTACGGTAAGAGCAGTGAGACTATGGAACTCTCTGCCTGAGGAGGTGGTGATGGTAAGTTCACTAAAAGAGTTCAAGTGGGGCCTGGATGTATTTCTGGAGTGTAATCATATTACAGGCTATAGTTACTAGAGACGGGTCGTTGATCCTTAGAGTTATTCTGATTGCCTGATTAGAGTCGGGAAGGAATTTTTTCCCCTAAAGTAGGGAAAATTGGCTTCTACCTCACAGGGTTTTTTTTGCCTTCCTCTGGATCAACTTGCAGGATAACAGGCCGAACTGGATTTACAGATGTCTTTTTTCGGCCTTATAAACTATGTTACTATTTTACTATGGTACATACTGTGCATACTTGGCAGACATCTCAGAACCAAAATACTGCATAGATGTAGTTTCATGGTAAATAAGATACAGTCTACATACAGTATGTAATGCAAACATGTACAGTGAAATACATAACTCAGCTGATTAACAAGATGATAAAAATGAATCCTTACTGCCTATACTATGGATTTACCGTATTTTTCGCCCTATAAGACGCACCGGCCCATAAGATGCACCTAGATTTTAGTGTAGGAAAGTAAGAAAAAAATATTTTTCAACAGACTGCCTTTTTCTTATCATGCTGCCCATAAATTTCAGGACATCACATCAGACCCCCATATCAGCCCTCCATGTCAGAACTTCATCAGCCCTCCATGTCAGCCCCCCACCAGACCTCAGATCAGCCCACTATGGCCCCATATCAGCCCACTGTGCCCCCATACCATCTCACTGTGCGCCCACCAGACCTCAGATCAGCAGAATGTGCCCCCATCAGACCTCAGATCAGCAGAATGTGCCCCCATCAGACCTCAGATCAGCAGAATGTGCCCCCATCAGACCTCAGATCAACAGAATGTGCCCCCAACAGACCTCAGATCAGCATATTGTGCCCCCATGAGACTTCAGATTAGCGTCTTGTGCCCCCTTCACATCTCAGATCAGCGTCTTGTGCCCCCTTTACACCTCAGATCAGCGTCTTGTGCCCCCTTCACACCTCAGATCAGCATCTTGTGCCCCTATCAGACCTCAGATCAGCCCACCCAGCCACTTAAAAAGACCATACTTACCTGTTCTGCGCTGCCGCTGCCCTCCGGTCCCGCGTTCCGTGTTCCACTCTCTTCCCTTCCGGCGCACACTATGACGTGACGCTGCAGCGTCAGGTCATAGTGCGCGCCGGCAGGGAAGGTAGTGGAGCACGGGACCGGAGGGCAGCGGCAGCGCAGAACAGGTAAGTATGGTCTTTAAGTGGCTGGGTGGGCTGATCTGAGGTCTGATGGGGGTCCCTACGTACAAGTGAGCGCTCCCTTATGGAAGTGCTCACTTGTATTCGCCCTATAAGATGCACCGCATTTTCCCCCCTACTTTTGGGGGGAAAAAGTGCGTCTTATAGGGCGAAAAATACGGTAATATGTCTTGACATAACGTTTGTGGGTTACCAACAGCAGAAACTTTCCTGCAATAAACAATTGTCAAAGCCTTCTGTTCTTCTTAATGCATTATTCATTTCCAGAGGTCAACAATTCAATCCTTCTCTATTCAACCTAGTATATTGTACAGCAATGTCACATACGTGGGCAACACAACGCCCACTGTGCTCAATTCCTATTCTCTAGAAGTTGAACTCAAGGTTCTCTTGAATTAATTCCTAATATATTTCAAAAGCAATGACAGATAGTTGAATAAACTAATATGGTATATCCAGTCCCATATCTCTTTATAACCACAGGCTAGAAGAAAATTTTACAGGTTATAGTGACTGCTTTTTTTCTTGAGATATTCAAGTATTCCAGAGTCTTTAAGTCCAGCCATGGGCGAGATATAGTTGGTTTATGAGGAGGCATTTTGTGCTGCTGGGCCATCATTTTGTACTGCACTGTAAATTTTATTATGCTGTTGGGGCAGTTGATTGTGTTACACTGCAGTCTTTGGCTCTGCTGAGGCAGTATTTTGTGCTGCAATACTGTATTGCTGCAGCCACCTAGAAGCCACCAGCCACCTAGAAGGAATAAGTGTGAGGGAACCATGAATGCCAACATGTACTGTGACATAATGAAGCAGAGCACGATCCCCTCCCTTCGGAAACTGGTCTGCAGGGCAGTATTCCAACATGATAATGACCCCAAACACATCTCCAAGACTATCACTGCCTTGCTTAAGAAACTGAGGGTAAAGGTGCTGGACAGTCCAGACCTAAACCCTATTGAGCATCTGTGGGGTATCCTCAAATGAAAGTTAGAAGAGTGCAAGGTCTCAAACATCCACCAGCTCAGTGATGTCGTCATGGAGGAGTGAAAGAGGATTCCAATGGCAACCTGTGAAGCTCTAGTGAACTCCATGCCCAAGAGAGTTAAGGCTTTACTTACAGGTGTACGCACTTTTGTTGCCAGAGGTTTAGACATTAATGGCTATCTATACAGTAGATATATATAACATTAATATTCCCTTCTTTTTATGTCATGTAAAATCCTTGATGAATTAAATTATTTATTTACCACAGACATATAGCAGCTTGTCACTCTAGCGTTCAATGCAGAGTAGTAGGTCTCGAGAAATACTGAGGACTTTAGCATTGTAGCGGCATAACAGAGGAGAAATAGTGAAGTTGGGTCCAGGTGGGATCATATGTACTAGTGGACCCTTTCCCCGGTACCAGGGAGGTTTCAATGTCCAGCTTTTGGAACTGGGTTGCCCCTTATCCGCTGGTGTCTCTAGGACTCATACTTATTCTCCTCGTACCCCTGCATCTCTAGATAATACCCCCCTGCTTGTATGCGTTGATGGCAGATGGCTGGTTCCACATAAGGGTGGTTTCAATAGGGGTCACCACTTACACTGCCATAATAAGGTTTCCCCAAGTTTTTAACCTGATTAGTGAATAAAGATGTATTATTTTGTTTTTTAACGTCTGTATTCAGCAGTGATTTTTAAACCCTACTTTCCTTAAATATGCACACCTGGCTTGGCTCAGAATACATGTGCTGTCATTGGGGAGAGAGTAATAAACCACATGCCCATTACTTCTTTCCCTTGACATCATCTTTCTGGGTAGAGTCTGCTAAATCCCCTACAGAAAACATAGTCAACTGTTTCAACTAAAATGATGATTCAGACTCGGACAACTTTCCTCGTATGTGCATGGGCACCTCTGACCTCTGTTTTTTGGCTGTGTTGAAATTTTTGAGAGAGAAGCTAAGGAGGCTTCATACCTTTGGAGAGCATTGAGGATGCTTTGTTCTAAAGATTGGTCTGGTACCAGCTCACAGACTTCATTTAAAAACAAACTCATGACAAGTTTATAATCCAAAATAAGTTAGCACATGCAGCATTTTACCTTTTTAAATACTTTGCTACTAGAGATGAACGAGCATGCTCAATTTGTACGCTATTCGTATGCTATTCGTACGCATTTGCGTATAAATTAAAATATGCGTATGAATAGCGTACGAATTTTAAAATGCGTACGCAAATACGCAAAAATGGCACTCGAGCATGCTCGGCCGAGCATGCTCGCTCATCTCTATTTGCTACTTGTAGGTAGATAATTTTTGTTTGCAAGGTGTAATATAAAAATAGACAAAGCTCTTACAATTCAAGAAGGTGTGGATAGTCCACATTTGGTCAAAAGCTGGTTGCAGATGTGCTTCATGTGCAATGTGCTATTACCTTGCTGTCCAGGCCAATCGAATTTTTCCAAGCATTTAAAAAGAAGTTTTTTGTAGCTCATGACTTCTGTCAGAAGATGCGATAGCAGTGTATTTTGCAGATTACTGTGACTTTAAAATAAACAGTCATTATGTCAGCACACAACTCTGTCTCACTGAGGTTTCTGACAGGAGCTATAAATCAGTGGAGAACTTCACACAGTTCAGCTGCTTTGCCTGTCAGCTCACCCCAGATGCTCTAGTTGAGTCTGCTATAACTTATGCTATTCACAGCTGCTTCAACAGTTTTGTTAACCCGATGCATCATCTTACTACATTACTTTACTCAATCTGATATGTCCACCTCTGGACACAATGAGTCACTCATAAAAATCTCAATTTCATAATTTTACTTTTAGTAAAGAATAAAGTTCTATTAGAAAATTATAATTTCTCTTAACCCGGCAGGCTCTCTAGTTTCAATAGCTGCACAGCTTGTGGGCAAACTTTTTTTCCAGGAGCATACACTGAAATCCAAGATATTAATCAGTTATATCTTTTCATCTCCACATTATTTGTAAAATTTGGCTTGCCCCTTACAAAAAGTTGTAGACCTCTGTTTTAAAATATAACTATATACTGTAAATTATATTCAAGGATAGAAAATACTTAAAGGGTTTGTCTCACCACCTGATTTCAGTCCTCAGCGCAAGGCTCCTGGGGCACTTTCTGAGCTGTAGTGGTGGCTGTGCCTCTGTTGTGAGTAGAGATGAGCGAATCTATTCGCCGCTTCGTAGATTTGATACGAATCTTGGAAATTTTTTACACCGAAGTGGATCCGAATATTTTCAGATTCGCTTCGGAAGATTTGTCTAAAATCTTTGTACGCTAACGCTACGTACGCATTATATCATTTGTACGCTAATGCTACGCATCTGAGAATTTGTACGCTAATGCCTAAATATTCAGTTAAGTAACGTACTTTTAATGTATATTCATTATTTGTGCAAGCCTAGACAATAATATGCGAAAGCTTTTACGCACTTTGTACGCTCAGGCACAAGTATTCAAGGGAATGTTCGCAGAACACGACAGAATAACGAATGATTTGTACGTAGCTTCGACCGAATAGCTTTGTATTCGTACGAATCTTTTAAAAAATTCGGCGAACATTCGGCAAAGCGAATTTTGGATGATTCGCTCATCTCTACTTGTAAGTGATGGAGCAGGCAAGCAGTGCTGTGAAGATATAATCCGGCCCCTTGTCTGTACACGTGTGGTCCTGAGTCTGCTAGTGTATCATAATCACTAGCATTCTCAAAGGAGCAGACCCTGTACAGATTGTGACAACCAATGCTAGGTGGTTTCCACGATCTGTTTCTTAGAGGAGTGAATGACAGTGGAGACTGAGAGGTAGCCGGGAATGGGAGCCAAAGTGCGTGTTCGCTTGCTCAATCAATTTCCCACTAACAGAAAGGCTGGCTTTTTTTCTTGCTTTGCGCAATCGCAACCACCACTGCTGCATTGCAGCGGTGGCTATAACCCCTATAGAAGAGCAGTCTATAAAGAGAAAGAAAAAGGAAGACAGTGGGAACCAGATCCATTTCTGCTAATACATCTACATTAGTAAGTTACTTATATCAATGTTATACACATAATATATATAATTTGATGAAGTGAGACAACCTCTTAAGGATCTCCATAAGGTTGATAGATAATAGATTCATGGACAGATATTAGATATATAGGCTACTTGGATAGGAAACAGCAGGAAGGGCTTTAGCTTTAGGAGCAAACAGCTCCTCTATAAAACTCTATATCTAGCCATAGAAATTTATGCTTTATTGAACACTGAGCAACAGTGAGGTAGACAAAGTTAGGAGGATTCATTTTTTTCTTGACATTACAAGACATGTACAATGTCATCCATTGTATTGCATTTCAGACCCTTTCAAGCATTTGGAACTACAATACCAAATATAGCCCATGAAAAATATTGGAAATATTTCTACCTGTTTTGTAATTTTCTGTCACCTCTTTAAAGGGGTTCTTCATTAAAAATGACCACAAGTAGCATGTCCTCAAAAGTTAATGGGATGGATTGTCTCCACTTGTAGAGCTTCATAGGTGTTTAAAAGGGTGGGCCTCACTACACGCTGCGCCTCGGTAATTGAATATACTACACATTGATGAGTGTTGCTGTCAGGCTGCCCAGACTGACTGTGTATCAAACACTAGATTGCTTCATTACTTTCTAGTGTAAAGCAGGAACTCTGCTCTACAATAGATAATGATGCGATCTATGACGGCATATTGTACACAGGATCATATCATTACCATCTATTATAGAGCAGAGTTCCTGGTCAACAGTAGATAGCAATTGTGCAGTCCTGTGTGTGGTATGCAGTGAGGCTGAGCAGCCTGAAAGGAACACTCATCAATGCAGAATACAATCAAGCGCTGTAGCAGTGTCTGGTGAGGCCCAGCCCACCCTCACCCTCCTAAGCAACTCTGTAAGTGGAGTCAACCCTTTCTAGTCACATTCCAGAATAGATTTCTTTTGATCAGTTTTAATCATTCCAATAGAACACTATTAAGTACTGTATAGGTCCAATGTAGCAAAATTTTATATCTGAGGTATGTTGGGCTAATAATTGTTCTAAGTTTTTAATGCAGATTTTTGCAGAGCAGGTGCCCTGAAGTGCTGCTGTACAAGAGGACAGCAGAGAGGACATCTATTTATTCATTTGGCATAGATGGGGGGTTTCCTGATGGATGGACCCAAATAGTTCAGAATGTTAGGGTGTATACAACAATATGCCGTAGCATTGTAAAATAGCAATACTGTTTTAAAGTTATGTAATTTCTTTATATCTAATGAACTGATGTTATAATCCAAGATATCTATCAATTATCAAACCCAAAGATCTGAAGAAGCAATAACATATGCTAGCTAGATTTATAGTTTTTGGTTTTAACGTTTCTGACCACTTATAAAATGTGTTCAAAGTGCTGCCCATGTGGTGGATTGTCAATGCAACCCTCTTCTCCCACACACTGATAGCAACACCGCAGAAGACTTGCTAGCACAGGCTTCCAGTATCCATAGTTTCAGGTGCTGCACATCTTGTATCTTCACAGCATAGACAATTGCCTTCAGATGACTCCAAAGATAAAAGTCTAAGGGGGTCAGATCGGGAGACCTTGGGGGCCATTCAACTGCTACATGATGATGTGTTTCCCTCTTTATGCACTGAAGCTGGCACGTTCCTTGAGTTTTTCCAGCAAGATGGTGCACCACCACATTATGGGTGTCAGGTCCGAGCATTCCCAGATGAACAGTTTCCTGGAAAGTGGATTGGACATCGTGGGCCGGTTGAATGGCCCCCAAGGTCTCCAGATCTGACCCCCTTAGACTTTTATCTTTGGGGTCATATGAAGGCAATTGTCTATGCTGTGAAGATACGAGATGTGCAGCACCTGAAACTACGGATACTGGAAGCCTGTGCTAGCATTTCTTCTGCAGTGTTGCTATCAGTGTTTGAAGAGTGTGAGAAGAGGGTTGCATTGACAATCCAGCACAATGGGCAGCACTTTGAACACATTTTATAAGTGGTCAGAAACTTATAAATAACTCGTGAAAGAATAAAGTTACGTTAAAACCAAGCACACCATTGTTTTTCTTGTGAAATTCTCAATAAGTTTGATGTGTCACATGACCCTCTTCCCATTGAAAAAACTAAAGTTGGATCCAAAATGGCCGACTTCAAAATGGCCGCCATGGTCAGCACCCATCTTGAAAAGTTCCCCCCCACCAATATACTAAAGTGCCACAAACAGGAAATTAATATCACCAACCATTCCCATTTTATTTAGGTGTATCCATATAAATGGCCCACCCTGTATATTTCTCAATATACAAAGGAGCCTAAGGAGAGTCATTGTACTAAGTAGACAAAATAAGGAGCTCCCTATCTAAACTTTCTGCCAGATTAAGCCTTGCTTTGATATGAGGATCATTAATCACAGTATTCAACAAGAGAGACAAGGTGCCACGACTGGGAAAGCACCCCTCAATCATGTTTAGGCTTTTCTCCAGCTATTTATGATAGTGATCACATCTTTGAAAAGGCACTCTATGTGCTGATATTTGCTTCAGAAATCATTTTAGGAAATCTGAAATGGTTACAAATACCCTGGAATATTCTGTTCTTGCAGGATTACAGCATCAGACCACTTTTTGTGTTTGCTGTTTTAGTTAAAAGAATCATCTCTAAACTACCTGATAGTTAAATCTGTTTTGTCCTCACTTGTCTTGGTATTGTCCTTGGCGGTATATTTATCGCCTGCTGTGCCGCTGAATCCTCTGACTGTAAAGAATACCTGGTTGAGATATCAGGGTAGATAAAGCAATGAATTATTACAGAAGGCACGCTTTAATGACCTTGCCAACATTATCACTGCTATGCAAAACCTGTGCTGCTAACCAACAGTGATAAAATTGGAGTGGGGAACGCACTTCAGATACGATTTTTGCATTAGAGAACTGAAAGCTAAGAAGTTACAGAGTTTTTACTGCTTATAAATGGTTTAACCTTTTCAAGACGTATCTTCAATATTGGTGTGGAATAAAGCATATTTATCCTACAACTACCCTATTTAGAACCATTTGCTTTATTTGAAATTTGTTAGATTACAAATTTCATACATACTGTATTTTATACATAATATGTAGCTGTAGGATTAATTGCCAATGGAATCTCATACCTTGGACTGGTTCATGGCAACCCCTCCAAGCCCTGATCTTACACAGCTTCCATTTTTCACTGGAGCTATTATGTGATGGATTTATCATCTGCCACAATTCCTTAGGTTTAGTTGCTGTAGGTTTCATTGGCAAAGGAATCTCATACCTTGGACTGGTCCATGGCAACTCCTTAAACCCATGGTCAGGGCTTAAAGAAATGCTCAGGCCTAATGGCTTCCATTTTACTGGAACTATTATCTGATGGACTTATTATCTGACACAATCCCTTAGAATTTGTTAGATCTATTTTTTACCCCATGTTGACCTATAATTGGTCCGTTTTGACTGTATTGAATAGTGCAGCTTCCTATACAATTATGGCCATATAGATCAATCGAAATTTGATAGAAAAAAAAATGATTACAAGTGTGACCAGAGTCTAATACACTACACAATATATACAAGAAGTTCCAAACCATTTTCATTTGGGGGAATGTTAAAATTCAACAGATTGTGATGAAATCAGTTGAGAAGTAGGGAATAAAAACTTTAATTATGTCATGGAGACTGACATTAAATACGGTACATATTAAATGTTTTACAATTTACAATCCATTAAAAATGAGATCATATTTAAAAAACAGACAAAAAATGCAATTGAGAAAAAGGATTTCAGTCGAGCGGTGGTGTAATGTCCATCTTTACACCATTGGCTGTAGAGCCAGGTGCCCATTAATCCTGACCCAGGAGCCAAGTGCTAACAATAAGACTTTTTACCATGGTGCCAGTCATATGACCCTGATCCAGGTACCAGCTTTAAACAACACCAGTGTGTAATAGGATTGTATTTAGAAGCAGCATTGTGCACTGTATCCTTGCAGCACTGGGATTCTGGGTTCATATCTGACCGTTTCCTCTGCGTATCCCAGTTTACTTCTACATTCATCTTAATAGAAAATTGGCCCAAATGTGTTTGTGAATGACGTGCTATGGAATATGATGGCACTGTATAAGCAATAGAACCTAAATAGTAAAATACATACATTTTTTGTAACTTTCAGTTAATAGTGAACCCTTACTACTATTTTAGTATGTTGAATTTTTAGAATGTTGATGTTAATTAGTCAGTCCTTATGTGGAAATAAATGAGCTAGTGAATGAATTGCCAGGTCAAACATGGATATACATTATGTAAAGAACCTATTACAAAAGCCGCATAGAAATCCTTACTGAAGACAGAATTCTAGCTTATCATTAGAGAAAACAGTAATTGGTGCATAATTATAGACCACTATAGAATTTGTACTGTAGATCTGTGTACTACACAACAGAAAAACATCACAAAGGTGAATAAAGATCATTTAAGTGAGCACATTTTAGACCCCAGTTCTATAATCACTATACAATGCTGTACTTAAAGGGAACTCATCACCAGGACAATGTAGTGCAATCTGCAGGCAGCATATTATAGAGCAGGAGACGTTGAGTAGATTAATATTTATGGGAAATGATTAAAGGGAACCTGTCATCTCCGAAACACCCCCTGAACTAGAGTAAACGGTGTATAGTGTAAGTGATGCCGAATCCCAATATGAAAGTTTTATCTTCATACTCACTTCCATTCCGACGCTGTGCTCCCACAAACCTGCAGTAAAATGCACTCACTGGACTCTTCTTTGAGTCCTCTCCATTATGTGAGTCAGCACCGGAGTCCAGTGAGTGCATTTTACTGCAGGTTTGTGGGAGAGCAGCGTCAGAATGGAAGTGAGTATGAAGATAAAAATTGCATAACCGGACTCAACGTCACTTACACTATACACCGCTTACTCTAGTTCACAGGGTGTTTTGGAGATGACAGGTTCCCTTTAAGTAAAACTACATTTTATTAATTTAAATTTCTGCTCGTTTGGAGCTCAGTTGTGTTGCAGGCACCTATAAATGCACCTTTCTACGGAGATAGCTGTCAATCATCGATAAGGCCACCCATGAGGCTCTTCAGAGAAAATATATTAATCTGTTCAGTTCCTCCTCCTCTATGACATGCTGCAGATTCTCCTTCATAATAGAATATTTTCCATGTCCCAGCAAACTAATGGCAGTTCATTGGTAATAATATTCTAACAAAATTTCCTGCTTTGTAAGTAAAATGTAGTAAGAAATTTCAAATTCTGCAAAAATGTCCCCATTAATTTCTTTACATGGAACTGCCAATAGAAGGGTTTTCCGAGATTATGAAATTGATGGCCTACCCTCTGAAGAGGTCATCAATATCAATTTGGCATGAGACTGACAACCCAGACCACCAGATGTTTGAAGAGGCTGCAGCACTCCAGTAAGTGCCACAGCCTTATCTTAGACCAAGGATATCATATTCATTGGTCATGTGGCCTAGATGCAGCTCAGGTGAATGGGACTGAGCTGCAATACCAAGCACGGTTGCTATCCAATAGACAGTGCTGTCCTTGGTAAGCAGCTGATCGGCAAGGTTCTGAGGATAGGTCATCAATATCAGAATCTTGGGAAAACTCTTAGTATTTTATAAGATAAATCATACCATCTGAATATTTCCACTATGTGATTTGTATTTCACATTTTTCTGTGTAAGGACATGATAGCTTGTATTCAGTACCAAAGTAAAATCAGAAAATATATCCTTTGATTTTTATATCCAGGTAATTGGTAGTAATTTCCCAGCAACTGGGAAATGTCTGTGAATTGTGCTGGTTTAACAAATATAATAGCTGTAATGTATAGCTCAGGGGTATCAGTAGATGACTTTAATTTGCACCTAGAGAGTTCTTTTTTTAGCTGGCTCTATACTGTATTACTTAAGCTAAATTAGCAGTAATTGATTGGCTAAATTTGCAGCCTAGTCTTTTTCTGTAAAATGGTCAGGTAAATCATCACCTATGACTATAAAGAAAATTGCAGCAAACCTTTCAGCTATAAGATGCAGGACCTAGACTCCACAATGGTTTAATACTACCATTTTAGTTTTAAATAGTAGAAATGCTTTATGATCTGGGGGGTGAGAGGTATTGCGAGACACCAATTGGTCCTTTCCAAGCAAAATAGTTAAGCATCCCTAAAATGATTATAAACTATGCCAAACATGAAGACTATATTCACCAGAATGTAAGTCTGTGGGCCACCAAAGCAAGTGACAGTATATGCAGACATTGAACTACCACAGAATACTTTGAGATTTCAGTTCTGAAGCCTACAAAATTGTGAATTCAGCTCTAATATAGGTTGTAACATAGCAACAGCGGTAGATAGGTATAGCAAAGTACTCATCTGTTTTTGTGCAAATATGTTTTATGTAATCCATAAAACATCAGATATCACTAGATAAGGATAGTTTCACACTTGTGTTTTTGCCTGGTCTGGCAGGGATCATCAAAAACGCTTCCTTTATTGATAATACAACCGTCTGCTTCCGTTAAGAACATATCCGCTTGTAATATCTTTAAAATAGCCATGACTGATCCAGCATTAAAAAAATGATAAGTTAATGGGTGCCGGATCCGTTTTCTATTGTGTCAGAGAAAACGGATTTGTCACCATTGACTTGCACTGTGTGTCAATACCGGGCCGGTTTTGCTTGCAGCAGTTTTCTATCCAGGATGGGAAGGCAACCAAATGGAACGGAATGCATTTTGGAGCATTCTGTTCTGTTCAGTTTTGTCCCCATTGACAATGAATGTGGACAAAACGGAATGTGGACAAAACTGAAGCATTTTTCACCATCTTCTCCCCAACTCTCCCTCTCTGCTCTTGAGTGACAGCTCTAGTGGTCTCTTGGATGGAGAGACCAGAAAACTTGCCAGTAAAGAAACAAAGACATTAGGGATCACAGAGCTAGGTGGATCAAAACTCCTTTTTCTTGATCATACAATTAAAACGACCAGCCACTTATAGGTATAATGTAACAGTTTTAAACCTCACCAGTCTAATGCTGTCAGTAACTTGAAGGTCAAACTGCTGACAGATTCTCTTTAAAATCATGTTAAAAGGTGAACTGGTGCTTTATAATTAGAATTTTAAAATAGCATTTATTGAATAACTACTATTTAGCCTGTCAATTTGCTAGGTTTCAGTAACTTTAGTGATTCATGAGGTGGTAGTTCTCAATTCATACACTGTGTTCTTATAGGAAACTATCAAAAGAAAGAGTAATTTTATGTATGGGCATCTAGCTAGCCGTGTCTAGATTTTATTTATGCTCTTCTAGCAGCACCTGTACTAAAATAAGTTTTACTGTAGCCAACACAGGAAAATTAATTGTAAAACAAAAGTGCAATAGAGAAAGGGAGGGCACATCATAGGAAGGACCATATATACAATGGAGGGGGACAGCCAGAAGGCCACTTACCTGAATGAGTTGCAGTAGGGTATAAGAGCCCGTAGAGCATTAAGTATGTAGTACAGGTGCATCTCACAGTCCCCAGCTGGGTCTCATTATGGTCTGGAGAGAATGTAGGAAAAGAGTAGGAACTGTAGTACAACCCTACCACAATCTACAAATGTACAGCATCCACAGATGTCTGAGCAGTACAGCAGAAGACTTTTTATTCACAAACTGCTACACTTTTGGGACTAGACCATCTCTTCATCAGGCAAAACCAATATAAACATGTTGGTTTATATTGCTTTTGCGTGATGAAGGGATAGGTCTGGTCCTGGTACACATACCTGTTTGCCATTAAAAAGTCTTTTACTGTATTGCTCACACTGCTGTACGTCTGTGGATTGAGACAGTACTGCACTACAGTTCCCCTTCTTCTTACTCCTTTCCTTAAATGGGTTGTCCCATCAAAAATATTCTACAGTTTTCAAACCAGGACCGGAAAAACTTTTGTAATTGCATGTAATTAAAAATTTAGAAGAGCCACTGAGTTATTCCATAAAATGTATCTGTATATCGCCACCTTCTGTTTGTTCCTTTTCTTATTTAATTGTCCGGCTCACTGAGAAGGCCGCACATGCCCAGTTTAATTCTTAAACTACCACTTGAGCTGTGATAGGGAGAGAGCTCCAACAGAAATGACATACCCCTTGAGCTGTCAGCTTGATATAAATCTAGCAGAGCAACGAATGGGGAGATCTCTGGATCCATGCATAGTACAGGGCTGGTTCTAGTTTTTTTAGAAAGAGATTGTCATGTACTATATAATGCCTGATTTTCACTGTTTACAATAATCATGGGATAACCCCTTTAATTGCAAAAAATGCTGTTCTTGATATCTGCAGAGCAATATGTAAATTAGTATGCTTGATTTATCTTGCCATCAAGTTTGTACAATGTACAGCCATTGCATATTGAGTATATAGCATACACAAGTAAAAAATGCACTCTATGATCCATTAATCCTTGTGGAAAGGTCTTTCACATCCAATGCTCCATGACCCTTCCTGCCCTCTACTTGGTTTATGTAAATTATACATATAGGTTCACACAAACATATCATGCAGTCCATGTCTCTCATCCTTTTTACTTGATTTCCTTAATTCCTTACTTTGTTCATGTTGGAAGCCCTTTTCTTTACTTCCATACAATGATGTTTTCCTTATTTCTTTTCAATAGATGATACTCAACTAGGTTGTTTTCAAATTTCTATTCTAAACATGCACTTTATTCTAATTTAACCTAAGGCCAGTTTAATTCATATAGTACATACAAAACTAATCTCCAGTGACAATTTCACCAAGTTAGCCACTTAGTCTTTGCATACTTTTTTTTTTCGCTTTAATGTTGGGGGAATTAGTTGTCCATAGTTTTTTTTTTTTGTTTGTTTTTTTTAAATATCTAAAAAAATTGTCATACAAATCTGGAAAACAGCTTACCACGCTCATCTTCCATCTATGTTAGCATGTCCAGCCATTTGGAGTAACAAATAGGTGCATGACAAACTGCCCTATGGGGGCAAGTTTTAAGAACTAGCAAAGGTTCTGTTTTCTGAGGAGTCAGTCGGTCAGAGAATGTGTTATTCAGGGTCCTTGATTCACAGTTTATAATTGCCTCCACTAGTCCTGTTTGGAAGGTCAGTGTATATATTATAGAAGCTAAAGAAAGGAAGGCGATGGGTTTCGTTTAAGCATGTTGGTGCAGACAACAAAATCCAGTAAGAACTATCAGATTAAAACGCGCCAGCCTCAAATTTCTGCTACACATCTGATTTTAATCCACAAATGTCTGCCTGTTGGGAAAAGACATTATATATCTAATATATAAAGCTGAGTGTATGTGTGTGTGTGTGTGTGTGTATGTCCGCTAAAGGAATCCGCACCGCTGCAGCTACAATCACAAAATTATGCACACATGTACATCAGGTGTCCGGGAAGGTTTTAGAACAGTTTTCAACTCTCCAGGATGTACCGTTCCTGAGATATTCCCAAAAAATGCATTAGCCAATAGTAGCCTGGTCACATGACCCTTATCAGCCAATAGAAGCTCACAGGCACACATCAGGTTTCTATGACAACCTAGCCAGTTCATTTCTTTAGGTCTGCATTAAAGAGGCAGAGCACTGTGGATGACAATGGTAAATGGGTATTCCCAGTTACCATAACTATAACTTATGTTTTAGACTAACTCATCATCAATCATTACCTCATATAATGTAAATTTTACATATTTACTGTTCAGTAGTAATAAAAGATGTTTTCTTCCACTGCTACCCACCTTCCTCCTAAATCAGACATCGACCTGTAATTCCGGCCACCGTCAAAAGAAGGACTTAAAAGCACCACCCCCAGATCCCACTAAGTCACGCCCCTGACTCAGTCAGGCCACGCCCCTTCCATGCTGCATTTGACCGGGATTAAAAATATTGGTAAAAATCACCTTCTGTCAGCTGCAGGGGTGGGAGAAGGGTGACTGCAGCTCATTGCTCAGACTGCACAGTGCTGCTGCTGAGAGTGCTGCTACTATGTCCATCCAGGCCTTGTGCATGACAGAGGACAGGGAGTCTGAAAGCCAGACCGTCCAGCCTAAAACAAGACCTCTGGCCACCCTAGGCAGGCTGATGTTAGGGTGGCCAGATGTCCGGCTTTAGGCTGGACAGTCCAGTTTTCTGGCTACCTGTTCTCTGTCCGACGCAGTGCCTAGAAAGACACAGGGATGTCCACCCTTTCAGTAGCTCACACTCAGACAGCTTCTCCTCCATGTCTTCACAGAGCCAGGAGGGCGTGGCCTCATGTTTAGTGATGTGTCTTCATGGGAACTGGGGGCGCTGTTTCACGTTTGGGGGAATGGCCGATGAGGTCTAGCTTTCTGGGGTGAAGACAGTGGCCACTCTAGCTGCTGTGGAGGTCACAGTTTAAAGGGCGGGCTTCTGTAGAGGTCACTGTTAAAGGGGTGGGCAGCTGTAGAGGTCACTGTTAAAGGGGCAGGCTGCTGTAGAGGTCACTGTTGAAGGGGCAGGCTGCTGTAGAGATCACTGTTAAAGGGGCGGGCTGCTGTAGAGGTCACTGTTAAAGAGGCGGGCTGCTGTAGAGGTCACTGTTTAAGGGGCGGGCAGCTGTAGAGTTCACTGTTTAAGGGGCGGGCTGCTGTAGAGGTCACTGTTAAAGGGGCGGGCCGCTGTAGAGGTCACTGTTAAAGTGGCGGGCCTATGTAGAGGTCTCTGTTAAAGGGGCGGGTCGCTGTAGAGGTCACTGTTAAAGGGGCTGGCCGCTGTAGAGGTCACTGTTAAAGGGGCGGGCCGCTGTAGAGGTCACTGTTAAAGGGGCAGGCACTGTAGAGGGCACTCGCGATATCTTTTAACGACACACACACACAAACAGTAAAAGAAATAAATTAAATATACCCGGGCGAAGCCGGGTCCTTCAGCTAGTATATATATATATATATAATCTGCAAATCCAAGCAAATAACACAGCTGCACAGGTTAATTTTGTTGCCACTGCCACTAGCGACATCATATGTAACATGCTAGCTATACAGCCAAAGAAAGATTTTTTGTAGGTAAAGCATTTGTAGACCTTGCAACAGATGCCTGTTGTTTCTTTCTATTTACTTTCCTTGAATGACGGCAGATGAAATGGCGTAAACTGACACTGCATTAATTCACATAACACACAGGGTAATTTGTCTTGTTTTAGGCCCATTTCTCTAGCAGTCCTGGATTTGAGAACCATTTTGACTGCGTAATACAAGATTGGACCTGGAGACATCAGCAATGAATGCTTCCCTCATATAATTACATTTTCTAAACATCTGCGTCATTACTGATGTGATTCATCTTGAAGCGGCATACAGCTGTGTTTCCTGTTTCAATTAACAATCCCCTAATTGCATATCTTTCTCTTGTTACTAATTTAGTTAATGTATTCATAATTAAGAATATTCTGTTTCCTACCAAAATTTATCAAGATAGGAAATATGGAAAGGAAAATCATCTAAACTGGTACGGCTGAAAGACCCTTCAACTATGATCATATCAGCTAGTGCCCTTCCCGTACTTAGAGGAACTAATTACATTACCAACAGTCACGCTTTCAGAATTCATTGTGGGCTTCCCTCAGGCTTTTGTTTTAGTAGCAGGGATTTTATTAATGATCACATTTTCTCTTCATTATAGTTGAAATTATAGAACACTTGTGGCAAAAAGGTTATTTTACATCCACAACATTTCTCTGTATATTTTGCTGGAGATACAAACAGTCATTAAGCTGCCTATTAGAACTTTGTGGTGGAGTAAGGCTACAGTGGTGATTCTTCTCGGAGGAAAGGCAGAAAGAATCTTTAGAGTCTTCATCAAAGCAATACAATATGACTCTACTGAACCTAAAAGAGAAAAACTCCAGCAGCATAGTGACATTTTACCCTCCACCCCTAACCTAATGCTGAAATGCCGTTTTGAAGATTTCTATAGGGATTTCTGGCACTTTTGACAGCAAGAATAATTTAGCATGGATTTCTTTTTTGGTCATAAAACAAATAGAAACCTTGACAGAGTGACATAATAATGGTTCCCTCTATAAGTTAAAGGGGTACATTGTGAGCCATTTGTGTCTGTTGTACAATGTTATGGACAGAAGCTAACGTGAACATAACCCTACCCAAATAAGGGGAGAATCAAATAAAGACAATTTATCATGGTGGCAATTATCATTTGTGCGATGTGTCATGTTGTTTGATAAATTTGTCTTATCCTTAAACCTAATGGTTTTGTCTAGAAAAGCTACTCCAGTTTTCCTACCCCACCCTACTCTTGGACTGAGATTGTCACCTATTTGTGTGACTTTTTAAAAAAAAAAGTGTCAGTGATAAATCTTGAGTGAAATTCATTAACATAGCTAGCCATGTCCACTTTCCCACCCAAATTTCAAAACTGTAGTGAATGATGTAAGACTGTAAAAAGTCACAAAGCTTTTGTGCAAGTGCAAAAAGTTGCAAAAGCCATATTTTTCTACCTTCTCAAGCGAGAATTCTGGAATGAAGGCATGATAAAACATGGCCAATATATAAACAGTCACCTTTGTTTTTGTTTTTTTACCCTAAATCTCTTTTGGTCCTTTTGGACCATAGGGTTGCAAATGAGCTCTGAACAAGCTCTTCCTCTAATGCCACCAGATGTAAGACAGCTATCCGATAAGTCAATGTTCAACCCTTAAAATAGGCCTTGAGATATGACTTGGATAATAATTAAGCCAGCACCTTATCTGCAGACAGCTGTTTCAGGTTGATTGCCTCTCATCAGTGCAGAGCAGAAAGTACTGGCTTAACTGGGTGAGAGGCTTAAGTCAAGATTTCGGGGGATCTGTGAACAGATCTTTCAGCGATAGTCATGCATGGTACAAAGTTGACAGACAGAATCATAGTCATCAGGTAAATAGTCATCAAGTGGATAGCAACAAATACATTTTTAAGGCACAAGTGTAATCATATCTGGTTAAATGTCCAGTAAGAAACGATCAGTGCTAGGGACAAAGTGCTAGGGATAGGTCAAATATAGGAGTAATGATAATAGTCGCAAATATATCAACAAAGAAGATTTTCAGATGAATGAACATGGCCTCCATCGCAACCTGCCACATCTTTGGGGGAAAAAAAAGCTCATTTGGAGGCCTGGGACTCTAGTTTGCTGCTGGACCTCAGCCGGGTAAGTTCATCATTACTCATTCAATCCTGCACAGCCATACATGTCTTTTCCACATACTTGGCTCATCCTATACCTAGTATCTTCAGTTGAGTAGCCATTTTGTAGAGACTCATTCAGCAATTAGTATAATGTGTAATGCCTATGGTAGTTACAGTAATTTACTAAAGATGTAAATTGATGTTTTACAAGCGGCAAGTTAGGTACGTAAACAAGGGGGGAGAGACGTATTACAAGTAAAACTAGTCAATGAGGAAAAGTATATTGATTTGTAAGCACTCTCTTTTATAGTGTTTAAGTATTATATAGCTAGCAGCTTTCACAATTATCTAGATAAATTGAAAGAAAAGAGTTCAGTGTGCATTTTCTTCTCAATTATCCTGCGGTTTACTGTCTCGGTACAAGTTCTTAGAAATGCTTATCTGAAACCCCACTGGAAAACAAGCAAATCCTTTCTGACCTTTGTAAATCATATAATAATCCCTTATTTTGTGAAAATCCAATGACTTTTTTTTATTTAACACATTTATAGCTTCTAGTACCATCTCAATAGGGAACACACTCAAAATTTTAACTGCCCTTAGTTAAGAATGTTTCTCTATGGAGTATGAAAAACTACTTTCATCTAGTCTTAAAAGATGCTTGTGTTTGATTTTCATAGCTCTAGGTGTAATAGGCTCTTCTGAAATCTCCTTACATGCCTTTGATGTATTTTTATAGGATGGTAGTCCTCAGCACTTCTTTAGACGTAGAAACGGCAGTTGTTTTTTAAACTTGTAGATGAGACCTTTTCCGTAGAATGACATTACTTGATATTTCAAAAGCAAAAACAATCCTGTAAGTGGAATTATTTCAGCAGAAATAGAAGATGATTGAAGTAGCTCCAATGAATAGCATGCAATGTGTTACTAAGATTCGCTATGTTGCATATGCACCAAATCTGCAAATTTCAATTTTAAAAATCAGTAATAAAATGTTAAACGTCTTTACATTTTTAACCTGTTTAGTCCAGCATTAATGATATATGAAATTGCAAAACAATATAATTACACTAAAAAAACTAAATCTGACTGTGATGTGTAATGCATGTTTGGTATGATTTCATTTTAGATAGCAACGTAATTAACAAAGTGAAGTAGGGCTTTAATTAAATGCCTCTTCATATATTATGTTATTTAATTGGTTTGTGTTGAAGAAACACCAGCAGCATAAAACCCCAGTGATTTGAATATTGAAATAAAATCATGTAGAACTGGAATAAGATGTTCATCCATTATCCAATTATCCTGCAGTGTTGATCAAGAGAAAGGTAAAACAACTCACATAAGAAAATTGTAAATTGTCCATATTTAAGGGGGAAATTCTTCCTGATCCTTAATTTTGCAATAAGAATATATCTCTCCCTCTCATAATTCTAATACAATATCTGACATTGCTTCAAGAATTGTTTAAAAGTGGCTAGTTAAGTTTAAAAAAAGCTTGCCCAAAGGATAGGGTCCATTATTATTAGAGGATTCCCTATTAAAACTATTAAATGTCTACATGTCTCTCAGAAATATGAAAGGGGGGCTGTGCTTGGGCCAAAAAATGACCACCCTCTTCTTATCCGGACTACCCCCAGCCCCCCCCCCCCCTCCAGCTTTGCTGTGGGACCTCCCCAGGGTTAAAAAAAACTAATTTACCAACCTTCTGGTTGCATTTAGAGGCCCATCCAGGTTAGGAATCACCAAATTTTTCTAAAATTTGAGATACTGATATTTTTAACTATTTCATATATGAATGCAAAATTAATTCATAAAAATGTCTGCAAATTTTGATATTTGGATCATGATGATTAAGTAATCTTTAGGCATAAATCTAATGGGTTAATTATCACAAAATCAAAGGAGTATTAATTGTTCATATAAACTTCCAATTTTATTAATGTCAATTCTAAAAATATGTCAAATAGAACCTAAAGTGTAGGTACATCCAGTAATACAAAACTGACACCTATTGCCATATCAATTACATACTCATAATACGCTATGTATTTTTCCAAAATAGCTCACCGCCCATAAACCAAACATTACATGACCGTATGAATCTCAATAACTACTGCTATACTAAAAATACAACGCAAGGTAAAGATTGTCATTACATACCAAATATAGGTGTCAGAAATCTTGCCTCCTCAACGCGCGTTTCGCGTTTGCTTCCTCAGGAGAAGACCTCTCCTGAGGAAGCAAAGATTTTGTGATAATTATAATATTTTGGGAGTAGTTCAGTCACTTAGATGTTATACCTTGGTGAACTGAAAATTGTGAATTTGATAAATCTAATGGGTGCAGTGGTTGCAGTCACACCAAGGACCTAAGGCATAAAGTATCCCAAAGTGAGTCTTACAATGCTGCTTTTATCATCCATTGGCTGCTACATCACTCTGCTGAGAGACATACAATCCTTACAGGCAAACAACAGAACTGGTATGGGGTCCAGAGGAGGGGGGCAGGCTCTAGGCTTCTTCTGTTCCCAACACAAAAATACTGCATCTTCATGCAGGCACCACTAGGGGGAGCCCAGTGCAACACATTGCTTCTTATTCCAGCTACACTATATAGACAGAAGTATTGGGATACACATCTTAATTATTGAATTCAGGTGTTTCATTGAGTCCCATTGGCACAGATGTATAAAATCCAGCACCTAGCTATGCAGTCTGCTTTTTCAAACATTTGTGGCAGTATAACTCATTCTAAAGAGCTCACTGAATTCCAGTGTGGTAGTGTAATAGTATGTCACCATTGCAAAGTCAGTTTAAGACATTTCTTGCCTCCTAAAGTTTTAAAAATCAACTGTGAATGGTGTAATTGTAAAGTATATTTAGGAACCACAACAACTCAGCCATGAAGATTACATAAAATGGAGAACGAGGTTGCCCAGTGCTGAGGACCATAGTGCATAAAACTCACCAACACTCTGATGACTCAATAGCTGCAGATTTCCAAACCTCCTCTGGCATTAATTGCAAAAACTGTGCATCAGGAGATTAATGGCATGGGTTTCCATGGCCGCGCAGCTGCATGCAAGCCTTGTTTCACCAAATGTGTCAGATGGCATGGAGTAAAACACACCGGCACTGGTGGAGGGATAAATCACACTACTCTAACTGCTTATCTGATGGACGAGCCTGGTTTTGGCAGATTTATCTAATCTCATGAGTTCAGCAATTTTAAAGGATTCAGGTCTTCTGTATCGCTCGGATGATGTCTGCTCTGATTGGACAGTGTAAGACCAATGCAGGAGATGCCTACTGAGGACAGACCAGGGGCCTTAATGTGACAACTGGGGACATAGAAAAAAAGAATTGCATTGTTGGAATAGAGAGTATGGTGTCATTAATGGAAAGTATGGGATTAGAAAAAAAGCATGTGACAGGTCCTCTTTAAAGACAGAATGATGGAATATTACAGTGTACTATGTGTATTTTGTACTATACCATTATTTGTATATTCTGTGAAAACATAAGCAATTGAGTCATCTTATGTACTGGGTAGAAAAAAATAAATAAACGTTAGCATGCAAATAAGAACAAGACAATTTCTTTTTAAAGAGGACCTTTCACCACTCCTGACATTACTGTTTTAATAGCTTTGTGCATTCCCCATGTAACAATAATTCTGGAACATCTATTCTTATGTCTATATGTTGTGCTATTCCTTTATTATTTGCACTAGAAGTTATGAGTGAATTGCTATTTGTCTTCAGTAATGCAACAGAGTGGAGGTAACTAGTTGGGGGTGTGTACCTGCACAGTCTGAACATGGCAGCACTAATTGGCTAGAGTCAGTCTGTGCAGGTACACACCCCCAACTGGTCACCTCCCCTCTGTTCCTGTACTGAAGGCAAATACCAATTCATGTATAACTTCTAGTAGAAATAATAAAGGAATTGTACAACATACAGACATAAGAATAGATGCTCCAGAATTGTTAGGATGTGGGGAATGCATGAAGCTATTAAAATAGGCATGTCAGGAACGGTGAAAGGTCCTCTTTAAGATAAGGTTCTGTGGACAGCTACGTATATGCTGGAAACTTACTAAACAATGCTAAACAATTATTGGGTATATGCAGTGGATAGCATTACAACTGCAAATACAGATATAATGTATCGGTTGGATCAGTGCAGTAATACAATAAAGACAGAAAAGTAGTCAAACACAGTTGTCATGGCGACCAAGCAGTTACACTTGTTAGTGTAACCTTGTAATTATTATGTTATGCTTTCCAAAGAGAAACAATTGGCAAATATAAAAGTGACCCAATAAGACAAAAAGTGAACAAAGCACTTCCTTTATATGCAAACACATACAGCTACGTTTCCAGCATTCAGCGGCACATGAGAGACTCCCAACACATTCGGTATTACAGCCTTTAAGATAGATCCCCTACTAAGAAATAACTGAATCCTTACAGGACTAATTCAATAAAAATGCTCCATAGATGTGAGAAGATCATACGTGTAAAGTCTATGATCTCAAACCAGCAATGATTTCAAGAATAAAAGGACTATTAAGCACTCAAACTCTTTATTTTCACAGTAATAACTGAATTAACCCGGTGTTCTGTGCAGGTGCATCCTTTTTCACATGGAATATAGCAGCAGTCTACTAGAAACAATTCTGTATTACCTGTAAAGAAGACCGATCCCAATATACGTTTTAGTACACAATCATAATCCAGTTCTGGAATTTTTTTTTTCTTATGACTCATATCATTCCTCTACTATTCCTGCTAGAGGTTTATGAAGAAAGGTACAACTGGGTGTTACCAGTTGGGGGGTATCTCTACCCAGTCTGACACCATTCAGTCAATACTGCTAGGATCAGATTGTGCGAGGACACAGCCCAACTGGTAATAGTCAGTTGTACCTTTCTTCATAAACTTCTAGCATTAAAGGGGTTTTTCCAGGTTTTCCATATTGATGACCTATCTTTAGGCTTAGTCTAGGCCATATGACTGATGAGCGTCATGTCACATGACCTAGGGAGAGGCTTAAGTGCTCACCATGGTCTCTTCATCTCATCAGCAAGGGCACCAGGAGTCAGACCCCTGCCAACCTCATGTTTATGACCCACCCCTTTAATAACAGAGGAATTCCATAATATACAGTTATAAAAAAAACCTCCTCAGAATCGTTATTGCATGGGGAATGCAAGTATTTACTAAAACAGACAGGAGAGGTGACAGGTCCCTTTAAGTTGAATATTCATCTATATAAAACTATATTATTTTAGGGCCCAAATGACGTTATTATTAACTTATTATTATTATTATTATTATTATTATTACTAGCTGAAGGACCCGGCTTCGCCCGGGTTATATTTAATTTATTTCATTTACTGTTTGTGTGTGTATGTCGTTAAAAGATATCGAGAGTGACCTCTACAGTGCCCGCCCCTTTAACAGTGACCTCTACAGCGGCCAGCTTCTTTAACAGTGACCTCTACAGCAGCCGCCCCTTTAAAAGTGACCTCTACAGCGGCCCACCCCTTTAACAGTGACCTCTACAGCAGCCCATCCCTTTAACAGTGACCTTTACAGCAGGCCGCCCCTTTAACAGTGAGCTCTACAGCAGGCCGCTCCTTTAACAGTGACCTCTACAGCAGGCCGCCCCTTTAACAGTGACCTCTACAGCAGCCCACCCCTTTAAGTGACCTCTACAGCAGCCTGCCCCTTTAACAGTGACCTCTACAGCAGCCTGCCCCTTTAACAGTGACCTCTACATCAGCCCGCCCCTTTAACAGTGACCTCTACAGCTGCCTGCCCCTTTAACTGTGACCTCTACAGCAGCCCGCCCCTTTAACTGTGACCTCTACAGCAGCCCGCCCCTTTAACTGTGACTTCCACAGCAGCTAGAGTGGCCACTGTCTTCACCCCAGAAAGCCAGACCTCACCGGCCATTCCCCCAAACATGAAACAGTGCCCCCAGTTCCCATGAAGACCCACCACTAAACATGAGGCCATGCACCCCTGGCTCCGTGAAGACACGGAGGAGAAGCTGTCTGAGTGTGAGCTACTGAAAGGGTGGACATCCCTGTGTCTGTCCAGGCACTGCGTTGGACGGAGAACAGGTAGCTAGAAAACTGGACTGTCCAGCCTAAAGCCGGACATCTGGCCACCCTAACATCAGCCTGCCCCTAGGGTGGCCAGAGGTCTGGTTTTAGGCTGGACAGTCCGGCTTTCAGACTCCCTGTCCTCTGTCATGCGCAGGGCCTGGATGGACACAGGGATGTCCTTTTGAACAGCTCACTCTCAGCAGCAGCACTGTGCAGTCTGAGCAATGAGCTGCAGGGAGAAAGTCACCCTCCCCCCACCCCTGCATGTGAAAGAAGGTGATTTTTACCTATATTTTTAATCCCGGTCAAATGCGGCATGGAAGGGGCGTGGCCTGACTGAGTCAGGGGCATGACTTAGTGGGATCTGGGGGTGAGGCTTTTAAGTCCTTCTTTTGACGGTGGCTTGAATTACAGGTCAATGCCATAGTAATTTAGGAGGAAGGTGGGTAGCAGTGGAAGAATACATCTTTTATTACTATTGAACAGTAAATATGTGAAATTTACATTATATGAGGTAATGATTGATGATGAATTAGTCTAAAACATAAGTTATATTTATGGTAACCGAACTATTGTCATCCACAGTGCTCTGCCTCTTTAATGCAGACCTACAGCAGGGAACTGCCTAGGTTGTCATAGAAACCTGGTGTGTGGAGATTGCCTGTGAGCTTCTATTGGCTGATAAGGGTCATGTGAACAGGGAATATCTCAGGAACGGTACATCCTGGAGAGCTGAAAACTGTTCTAAAACCTTCCCGGACACCTGATGTACATGTGTGCCAAATTTTGTGATTGTAGCTGCAGCGGTGCGGATTCCTTTAGCGGACACACACACACACACTCAGCTTTATATATTAGATTAACTTATTAACTGATATATTTATAAAGGCTGGACTTCTTTTATAGAGTTGCAATTTCCTTCTTACATTTTAATTAGAGATGAGCGAATCATTGAAAATTCGCTTCGGCGAATGTTCGACGAATTTTTGACAAGATTCGGTCTTAACACGAATTTATTCGGTTGAATTTACATTAAAAATAATCATTGTTTTGCGAACATTCCTACACAAATTACGAACATACAGTCATCGTTGTTAAAAGTGCGCAATACGTAAGCATTAGCATACAAAAGTGCGTACGAATCCTTAGCATACTATTGACTCGCGATTGTGTCATATGCACGAGGCTAGGCCACGGTGTACAGTCCTCAGAGGCAGTCCATAAGAGGTAGAAAAGTAAGGTGCTCACTGCTAGCTATCCAGCTAAGTGCATAATTTGCTAAAAACGCCGTACAATAAGTGCATAATAGGACACATTGCAGTACCGGAAAAAGAATACACACAATGGGCTAACGTGATTGAACGTTGCTGAACCTATAAAAACATTGCTAAAATCCAGCAAAGACAGTATGCAAACATTTTAGTGCAATTTCACATTTGCAAGCATAAAAGGCTCAGATATATGTTTGAGTCTCTCCTTATGGCTGCTTGATAATAAAACACTGGAACACAGTCCAAAATTCAATTGTAATCCACGTGAGGTAATTTTGTAATCCAAACAGGTAACGTATAATCCACATGGATGGTATAAAATAGCAGCAAATAGAAAACCCTCTTTGCAAAGGGGGCTCCCAAATAACCTGAGAAGGGAGGAAAAGGGAAATAGGCGAGCTTAGCAAATGGAAATTTTCTGCAGAATGGGGAGGGGGGGGTCCTAACAAGCCATGTCCATCTAGGTGAGAGTCAAACAGGGGGCAATACAAACTAAACAAACAAAAAAGTGCCACCTAGCTCTCACCTATCAGGTGCAGTCCATGGTGTGGCTCCCATAGGTCCTCTTGAAGTGTCCTTTAGACAGCCATAGTTGGGTCCCTTAGATGAGGGACCTGAAGTCCTCCTTGCTTGAGCTGCTACTGAAGGACATCAGAGGACCCTCCTGCCTCCTGTAGGCCATGATCGCTGCCATGGTGGAACTCCACTGCCTTCTTCTTCCGGAAGTCAGACTTGACCGGGTCCAGGTGGTGGTCACGCTGGTGATCGCTGCAGCCACTTGCGCTTTTCCAGATATTCCTGCCGGGACAGCAGGGGTAAGGACTTCTGGCTGCAGTGGTCCCGGCAAGGTTGCATCCAGGGAAGAAGCCCCAGCTCCCCTGGCTGCTGCTGGCTTCATCTTCCACGGTAGTTGGTATTGGTGGATCACCGTGGATTGGAATGTAAATGATGTAGTTGTCAGCTGACCCAGCTGAAAGGACTGTGATGGTGGTGGTGGCAGTCCAGGTATCAGAGGTTCCAGCTGTGGCTTTTCCCTGAACCGGAGGACGCCATCTGGTGACTCCTGAAGGCAGCGCACCGGTACTCCGGCCAAACTTCAGGTGGTGATGTTGGGACCAGGGGCTTAGATAGTAGGGTAACCCCGGTAGCGAAGGGGCCTTTCAGGGATTCCATGGGGGTGTACTCCACCTGATCCCCCACATACAGGCTATGACAAGGCTGGGGCAGGTACGGCCATTTAACTGACCTGCGCCCCACGAAGTTGCCGTCCTCGTCGTCTGCCAGGAAGCCAGAGCCTCGCTCAACCAAAAACCACAGGACAGTTCCCTTTCAGCACTCCAATTTAGAATCTCCCGGCCTAGGATGGTCCAGTACATGGATTACCCAGTCCTCCATGGCATTCTTGTAATCCCAGAGGGTCTGCGCGTGGGCCGTCACCGATGCTGGCACAATCGGGTTCTGCCTTATGGAAGGTGTTGTTGATCTCCTCCAGGGCGGCGAAGTGGATTCTCCAGCCTCCTCCACCACACCAGCCACAGCAGCAGCAGCGTCCGCCTCACGATAAGCAGAATAAGGGCACTGAAGCTGGGTTTCTCTTGAGTTCAGAGTGTGACACCCTGATGTCTGGAGCGGGCGGTGGATCGGGGAACTCGTTCCCAAAGACCATCTGGATCCACTTCGGACGCAGCTCTTTAGCCATGCTTGCTACTACTGATCAGTGTTCAGTGCTGGTCTAAACTGGTTCAGAGGAGGGTGGAGTACCCGGTGGGCCGGTCTGGTTTATTCCAGTTCTGAGGGGGGGCATATCTTCACTTTCCCGCTATTGCGTTGGTGTATCGTCATTTTCCAGCTTCACGACGAATGCGTACATTTCGTACATAGCGTACATAGCGTACATATCGTACGTATCAGTATCATAAATCCGGATTTGCTTCAGAGTAGAAAATTTGTAAGATTTGATACGAATCTACGAAGCGGCGAATAGATTCGCTCATCTCTACTTTTAATAGAGTTAGGCTACTTTCACACTGGCGGCAGGCCTGATCCGGCAGGTGAAGGGTGCTGCCGGATCAGGCCTGCCGCAGTGACATGTGTGGAGCCGGAACCGCGCTCCGGCCCCACACATGTCACACAGTACATACATATACATACACATAAACATACACACACATATAGACATACAAACACACATACATACTTACATGCTCCCCGGCAGGTCTTCGGAGTGTCAGGACGGCTCACACAGGTCACGATTCCCCACAGCGCCCTCTGCTGGGCGCTGTGGGGAATCGTGACCTGTGTGAGCCGTCCTGACGCTCCGAAGACCTGCCGGGGAGCATGTAAGTATGTATGTGTGTTTGTATGTCTTTATGTGTGTGTATGTTTATGTCTGTATGTGTCTATGTGTACCCGGATCCGTAATGGACTCCATTGAAAGTCAATGGAGGGCGGATCCGGTTACCATTATGGTCACACCAGACGGATCCACCCCCATTGACTTGCATTGGGGGTCATTCCGGATCCGTCTTGGTGCGGATGCCTGGACCGGAGAGCAAACCGCAGCATGCTGCGGTTTGTTCTCCGGTCTGAAGACGGAACGGAATGCTTTCAGGAGCATTCCGTTGTCTTCAGTTCAGTTTTGTCCCCATTGACAATGAATGGGGACAAAACTGAAGCGTTTTATTCCGGTATTGAGCCCCTATGACGGAACTCAATACCGGAATTTTAAAACGCTAGTGTGAAAGTAGCCTTACATGGCAGAATTCTAGCTGTTTGTGGCCACCACTAGGGGGCACTCACTGAATACAGAGTTTCTGTTAAGTTCACTGAATCAGTCAGCTTGCAGTAGGCTTCTATGCTGCGTCCTGTCATGTACGGTATCATTATCTTTAGATTTTAGTATAATAAATAACTTTAGACCTAAGTATCACAAAAAGGAGACCCAAATGTAATAAAGATACTCTGTAAAATAAATCATCACATATATTACCTAGATTTTGATTAAATAACAAGGATGAATAAAAAGGATTCAAGTATGGACCTAGCTATTGGTAGTTTTTGCTTTTGCTAAAAATATAGCACTTATTTAAAAAGAGTGGGTGCGCTCTTTCTTAATGCTAGAAAAAGGAATATCTTCGATGGAGATGAGCTGTATTACGCAACACAACCCACAGACAAGTGTCTAAAACAGGGGTAGGCAACCTCCGGCAATCCAGCTGTTGCATACTTGCTCTTCTCTTCTACGCACTATCATAGAAATGAATGGAGCACGCAAGTTTCACAGCAGCTGGAGTGCCAAAAGTAGCTGATCCCTGGTCTAAAAGAAAGCAGCCATGTTTTTCCTAATTCTGTACAATCCTTTTAATTAAACCAGCTACCTTTAAACCCCGATGCAATTAATTCAGTTGCCTAATTGTAGTACCAGTCTTTGCCACCAGGGGTACATAGAATTGAAAAACAAAGGCATATATGTAAAAGTGACCCTGACTGCCATCGGGCTTCATTCAGCAGAGATTTGAGATTTTAGCTGCTATATCTTGGAAGTAATGTTTCCCAGAAGCAGCAGAACCATTGTTTTAATGAACAAGAATCCTACAAAAAATTTATTTCGGTAATGTAGGTCCTGCAGCCCTGTTTTACCTGATGTGCCCTTTTCTAAAAAGGCTTCAGACCTGTAATGTTATTGTATTTCTGCAGCTTGGTATTATTTCATTTAACAAAACACAAAAGAAAAAAAATGGAATCAGACAAATCACGGCAGCTGCAGGAAAATAAAGCCCTGCCAGTAAAGACATAATCATTACACTTAGCAATTAAGCCTAAATACCAAAGTCACTGCAAACTCTGGCACACGTCTATGATTGGCAGTTTCTCCATTTAACTACCCGGGGCTTGCTCAGCTAAAATAGGCAGCTAATACCCGTAAGGATGTGATGATAAAGCTGTGATACAAAAGCAGACTTTGCCAACCCATTTTTGTCAACCAGCACTACTAGTATAAATGATGACAGAGCTTAACAATTTAGGTAAACGTCCTAAATTTAAATTGCACGACTTTGACACCTTTACTGCTTTCATCCCTTTAATGGCTTGGCATAAAATCTGCCAGGCATGCTGTGCCATTGTTTTATGATCTAAACATCTGCCTGCTTATTTGACCACTAGCCTTCGTAAGCTCATAATCCGGCCTGTGCATTGTGAATATTATTCACACCTCCTTTGTGATTTCATGTAATAATTCAGTGAGCAGAAGCCCCAGTGTAGCAGTTTTTTTAATGCTTGAATCGAACAATGAATTTTAAAAGTAACCTGTGCTCCCTCAGCATTTTATATTTGATAGTGTAAAGTCAGCTCTTACATTCAGTGTATCTTTAGCGCTAATACTGCTATTAAATAGTTTTATCTTTTAACGCTAGTTTTATCTTTTAATGAAAATAATACTTTACTATTCAATATGGAGGTTAGTATTATAGACACATAGAGATTCTACTACTTTTGGTAACCCCCATGTCACTCATAGTCCTATCCCTACATAATATCTGGGGAAGTGACATTACTGGCAGGGATTTAGCACAAATTTATTAAAGAGGTTGTTTATTAAAGAAGTGTGCAAGTTATTCTCTCTCCACAGGATAACTAGTTGATAACTGGGAGTCTTACTGCTGGGACCCCCCACCAATTCCAAGGATTAGGTCCCATTTCTCTGATCTGTCATAGCTGCAGGTCAGGCATGCACCCTGCCACTCCATTCATTCTCTCTAGGAATGCCGGAAATATATTAGGACAGTGCTCTGCTATTCCCACTGGTCCCATAGAGAATGGTGGGGTATGACACATGCCCAACCTGCCGTTCCATCAGATTGTGGGGGTCCCAGTTGTTTGACCCCCAGCAATCATCTACTTAACCCCTATACTGTGGATTGGGGATAACTTGCAAACTTAACACAACCTTGTCACCTTCATTATGCTGCCCATCCTACATAAAGTAGTGACAGACATGCTGAAATCAGTGGTCTTATCTGCTAAAGCAAAACTGCTGCCAGAATTTTACAATTCCATGCTGGCATCATGCACTCAAAAAAATTCACAAGCTGTCTGTGAAGAGTCCGGCTTGAGCTCCTGTTCTTTCCCCCACCTGCTGAAGGGCGAAAACTAAAAAGAGAATTTAGCAGGTAGGCGAGGAGAGAGAAAGCTCAAACACAAGGTGTGAACCTACCCTAATACTCCATTTATTCCCCAACTAAACCATGAATGCTTCATCATCCCAAGAGGAATTATAGTCAATGGCCATTTAGCCTATACAGTCTTCAAAAGTTCAGTAAAAACCACTAGTTCCCCCCAAATCCTAGTGTAGCTGTCAATTCACTGCATCAAGCCTCCCTGCTTCCATGTCCGTTTTAGCTCACGCATTCAGGCCGGTGGGATTACTGTGATAAGGGATATCGGATTTTCAATGTTTTACCATATGAAGCCAATCCTATAAACAAGGCATAAAATTAGCCATTTCCTGCATGTTATAATTAATTTCTCCAAACTAAACCATTTTCAGTGTGAAAACATTAATTACAAAGATGGGCTTTAAAGCGATTCAGAGAAGCGGCTCAGCTGCCCTCATGCAAACTTGGAAGGTAACAATAAATGATGTTTTATTTGGTGTGCTGTGCTTTTCTTCTATAAAATAACTTACTTGATTAGATACAGCATTGACAGGATATAGCAAGTGCCCTCTTTTTCACATTCTTACAAAACTGAGCATTCATGGTTTTAATTATGGGTCTGGTCTAGCACTAAATAACATACATCCAGTTGATGCCTCCTTAGTAAGTACTGCTTTTACACAATGTAGTGTAACTATCAATGCAGAGGTATAATTTTCAGCTCCTGAGCCCCAATAAATAATCTGCTACAAAGCCACCAACCTACCATTCGCCATTTACTGTACAGATGTCATTCTTATGTGGTTGTATAGTGTTAGGCCACTCAGGCACCAGCATGTAACTGCAACTTCTCCACCTTCCATTATTACACCCTTGAGTAAATATGTACATTTTTAGAGTATGTTATTATACCAGCTCTATTAGTAATATTGCTCGAGGTCCAATAGTGGTGTCATAATTGAAACACTTCTGTCTACTGTAATATGGCAAAGGTCCACTGGCAATTGAGGTATTTATGTTTTGTCCTTAATTTTTCCAAACACCTGAGTGAATACAAATAGAGATGAGCGATCATACTCGTCTGAGCTTGATACTTGTTCGAGTACTAGGGTACTCGTAAGTGCTCGCTACTTGGACGAGTATCTCGCCATGCTCGAGGAAATGGCATCTCCCGCCTTTTGAATTTTTGCCGGCTATAAACTCAGCCAATCACAAGCCAGGAGACTCTGCGGTACACCCAGCATCACGTGGGGCCCTTACATGTCGATAGCAGGGGTTGGCTGGCCTGATCAGGTGAACCTGGAATATACTAGTGACTGCACGCGGTGCTCGGCTCAGTCACTGCCTGGATGCCGTTAGGGACAGATCTGCAGTGTGATACAGGGAGAGTGTTAGGGTGTTCTACTAGATTTGTGTTAGGCAGGAGTGATTCTAAAAGAACCCAACAGCCATTGTTAGGGCTACAAGACCCTTTTTTTAATCTTCTTGTGGCTGGGCTTGCTGGCACTAGTAGTGCAGCTACCGCCATATTTGCAGCATTTTGCAGGGAGACTGGAAAAAGTTTATTTTTTGGCTCTCAGTGACACACATCCATTTCAAACAGCTAAGTGGGACAATTTTTTTGTGTTTCATTGAAATAGCCACAGTCTGCAGAAGATTTTTTCTGTCTAACTGATAGATAGTGGAAGTCACAGTACAAAATCCTTTTGTTTGCTCTCAGTGATACAAATCCATTTCATACAGCTGTGTGGAACCATTCTGTCACAGTTCAGCTGGCCAGTCACCACAAACCACAATCCGTATTTTCTGTCCAGGTGACCCATACTGTACGTCACGTAATAAAATACGGTCTTTTGCTCTCACTGATACAGCTACATTAGAAAAATCTCTGTGCGACACTTGTCTGGGTTGCAGTGAAAATAGCCACAGTCAGCAGGGGCTGATTTTGCTCTCTGATATATTCTGCACGTCACGTTAAAAAAAAAAAAAAAAAACTTTGTTTTTCTTTTTTTTTAATCTCAGTGATACAAATCCATTTCATACAGCTGTGTGGAACCATTCTTTGTGTCACAGTTCAGCTGGCCAGTCACCACAAACCACAATCCGTATTTCCTGTCCCGGTGACCCATACTGCACGTCACGTAATAAAATACGGTCTTTTGCTCTCACTGATACAGCTACATTAGAAAAATCTCTGTGCGACATTTGTCTGGGTTGCAGTGAAAATAGCCACAGTCAGCAGGGGCTGAGTTTGCTCTCTGATATATTCTGCACGTCACGTAAAAAAACAAAAAAAAAACTTTGTTTTATTTTTTTTTTTATCTCAGTGATACAAATCCATTTCATACAGCTGTGTGGAACCATTCTGTGTGTCACAGTTCAGCTGGCCAGTCACCACAATCCATATTTTCTGTCCAGGCGACCCATACTGTATGTCACGTAATAAAATACGGTCTTTTGCTCTCACTGATACAGCTACATTAGAAAAATCTCTGTGCGACATTTGTCTGGGTTGCAGTGAAAATAGCCACAGTCAGCAGGGGCTGAGTTTGCTTTCTGATATATTCTGCACGTCACATAAAAAAAAAAAAACTTTTTTTTTTTTTTTTTTTAAATTTCAGTGATACAAATCCATTTCATACAGCTGTGTGGAACCATTCTGTGTGTCACAGTTCAGCTGGCCAGTCAGTTCAAATGGGCCTGCTGTACTGAAACCCACAAACTTGTTCAATCTGAACAAGTTAATATATAGGTGGATAAGTTAGAGCAAAATTACGTATTTTATTACGTACCGTGCAGTATGGAGAAATTACACTGAAACTATTAGATTAGGCAGACTTGGTCTGCTTAAGTGCAACCCAGACAAATGTCGCACAGAGATTTTTCTAATGTAGCTGTATCAGTGAGAGCAAAAGACCGTATTTTATTAAGTGACATACAGTAGTCTACAATCTGGCAGTCTACAATCGCTCTGCGCTGCTGGTAAACTCTGGATAACATGTTTAATGTCGAATTCCATCTTGTGGACACATCGCACAACAGTCGGTGAGCAGGCAGTTGTAGGTGGCGCTGCGCTGCCCTGAGAGTGGCAGCATCTGTGGTCGACTTGTGGAAATGCGCAGAGATGCGGCGCACCTTGGTGAGCAAATCAGACAGATTGGGGTATGTCTTGAGGAACCGCTGAACTATGAGATTGAACACGTGGGCCAGGCATGGCACATGTGTGAGTCTGCCGAGTTGCAGAGCCGCCACCAGGTTATGCCCGTTGTCATACACAACCATGCCTGGCTTGAGGTTCAGCGGTGCCAGCCACAGATCGGTCTGCGCCATGATACCCTGTAATAGTTCTTGGGCGGTGTGCCTTTTGTCACCTAAGCTCCGCAGTTTTATTACCCCCTGCTGGCGCTTACCCACAGCACTGCTGCTGTGCCTAGAGCTACCGACTGAAGGCGCCGTGCCCACGGATGGTAATTCGGAGGAGGAAGTGGAGGAGGAGGAGGGGTCGGAGGAGGAGGCATAGTACGTCTGAGAGACCGTGACCGAGGTAGGCCCTGCAATCCTCGGTGTGGGAAGTACATGAGCAGCCCCAGGGTCAGACTCGGTCCCAGCCTCCACCAAGTTAACCCAATGTGCCGTCAGTGATATATAGTGTCCCTGCCCGGCAGCACTTGTCCACGTGTCCGTGGTTAGGTGGACCTTCTCAGAAACAGCGTTGGTCAGGGCACGGATGATGTTCTGTGACACGTGCTGGTGTAGGGCTGGGACGGCTACATTAGAAAAATCTCTGTGCGACACTTATATACAGAAAATGTTGAACCCCAGGGCTAAGGGTCGAGGACGAGGGCGTGGGCATTCAATTACTGCAGGGGCAGAGGCCGTGGTCCTGGGCACGGTGAGACAGTACCTGCTGATGAGGGAGCAGGGGAACGCTGCAGAGCTACACTCCCTAGCTTCATGTCTGAACTTACAGGGACACATGGTAGAGCACTGTTGAAACCACAACAGTGCGAACAGGTGATGTCGTGGATTGCGGACAATGCTTCAAGTAATTTGTCCACCAGTCAGTCTTCCATGCAGTCCACCCACGTTACCCAAGGGAGCACTCCTCTGGCTCCTCCACTTAAACCTCCTTCCCCCCAGTCTGCCCCCTCCCAGGAAGATTTGGAATGCGATCCGGCATACTCTAAGGAACTGTTTTCTGGACCCTTCCCAGAGTCACAAACCACTTCTCAGGTTGCTGCTGACCTCTTTCCCGATGCCCAAGTTTTCCAACTGTCGCAGTCTGTGGGTGATGACATTGTTGACTTAGTGGAAGAAGTGTGTAAAGAGGTGTCGGACGATGAGGAGACACGGTTGTCAGACAGTGGTGAAGTTGTTGTCAGGGCAGGAAGTCCGAGGGGGGAGCAGACTGAGGAATCGGAGGATGACGAGGTGACTGACCCAAGCTGGGTTGATAAGCCGAGTGAAGACAGTGCTTCTGAGGCGGAGGCGAGTGCTGCACCAGAACAGGTTGGAAGAGGCAGTGGTGTGGCCAGAGGGAGAAGCAGGGCCAGAGCTGGTGCATCAGCAGCAACTGTTTCACGTAGTGAAGCTCCCGTGGCAAGGCCTAGATGTTCGCAAGTCTGGGGGTTCTTTAAAGAAATTGAGGATGACCGACAGACTGTGGTGTGCAACCTGTGCCACACCAGAATCAGCAGGGGTGCCACCACTACTAGCCTAACCACCACCAGCATGTGCAGGCATATGAGTGCTAAACACCCCACTCAATGGAACCAAGGCCGTTCAGCTCCTGCGGGTCCCACCACTGCTCCTTCCCCTGTGTCACTCGCTGCCTCTGCTAGTCAACCCCCTGCCCAGGACCCCGGCACGAGCGCCTCCCGCCGGAAAACCACACCTTCACCTCCACGATCCTCCACAGCGTCCACCAATGTGTCCCTGCGCAGTGTTCAGCTGTTTTTACATAAGACCCTGGAGCGCAAGAGGAAATACAGTTCCACCCACCCACATGCCCAAGCCTCAACGTCCAAATCTCCAAATTGCTGAGCCTGGAGATGCTGCCCTATAGGCTGGTAGAGACCGAGGCCTTTCGCAACCTCATGGCGGTGGCTGCCCCTCGGTATTCGGTCCCTAGTCGCCACTATTTTTCCTGTGCCGTCCCAGCCCTACACCAGCACGTGTCACAGAACATCATCCGTGCCCTGACCAACGCTGTTTCTGAGAAGGTCCACCTAACCACGGACATGTGGACAAGTGCTGCCGGGCAGGGACACTATATATCACTGACAGCACATTGGGTTAACTTGGTGGAGGCTGGGACCGAGTCTGACCCTGGGGCTGCTCATGTACTGCCTACACCGAGGATTGCGGGGCCTACCTCGGTCACGGTCTCTCAGACGTACTATGCCTCCTCCTCCAACCCCTCCTCCTTCTCCACCTCCTCCTTCGAATTACCATCCGTGGGCACGGCGCCTTCAGTCGGTAGCTCTAGGCGCAGCAGCAGTGCTGTGGGTAAGCGGCAGCAGGCGGTACTCAAACTGCTTAGCTTAGGTGACAAAAGGCACATCGCCCAAGAACTATTACAGGGCATCATGGCACAGACCGATCTGTGGCTGGCACCGCTGAACCTCAAGCCAGGCATGGTTGTGTATGACAACGGGCATAACCTGGTGGCGGCTCTGCAACTCGGCAGACTCACACATGTGCCATGCCTGGCCCACGTGTTCAATCTCATAGTTCAGCGGTTCCTCAAGAAATACCCCAATCTGTCTGATTTGCTCACCAAGGTGCGCCGCATCTCTGCGCATTTCCACAAGTCGACCACAGATGCTGCCACTCTCAGGGCAGCGCAGCGCCGCCTACAACTGCCTGCTCACCGACTGTTGTGCAATGTGCCCACAAGATGGAATTCGACATTAAACATGTTATCCAGAGTTTACCAGCAGCGCAGAGCGATTGTAGACTGCCAGATGTCAACTTCCACCAGAACTGGTAGTCAGGTCACTCAGATTCCTCAAGTCTACAATGAGGAGTGGACGTGGATGTGTGATATCTGCCAGGTGTTGAGCAACTTTGAGGAGTCAACACAGATGGTCAGCAGCGATGCCGCCATTATCAGCCTCACCATCCTGCTGCTTTGCCTGTTGAAAAACTCACTGCTCAGCATGAAGTTGGATGCTTTGCGCTTGTCACAAGAGACTGTGGAGGAAGATACGTTGCTTGATAGCCAGAGCACCCTCCAGTCTGTTTCTCAGCACGTATTGGAGGAGGGGGATGAGGAGGAAGAGGAGGAGAATGTCTGCGAGACAGAAGAGAGTACCAGTGCTCAGTCCTTCTTAACTCTTGAGCATGTATGGGCTGAAGAGGAGGAGGAGGAGGAGGAGGAAATGGAGAGTCAGGCCAGTGAGGAGAGGGAATTCTTGCGTGTTGGGACTCTGGCACACATGGCAGACTTCATGTTAGGCTGCCTATCCCGTGACCCTCGCGTTAGAAGCATTTTTTCAAACACCGATTACTGGGTGTTCACTCTCCTGGACCCATGGTACAAGCAGAACCCTTCCACTCTCATCCAGGAAAGGAGTATGAGAGTGAATCAATATCAACAGGCCCTGGTGCAAAAGCTGAAACAATCCTTCCCATCTGACGCCGCTAGCGGCAGAGGGCGTGGTTCTGTGGGCCAAGTAGTGGGGGAGAGGAGGCGAGCAGGCAGCTTGTCCAGCACTGGCAGGGGAACTCTCTCCAAGGCCTTTGCCAGTTTTATGTCACCCCAGCAAGACACTGTCATTTGTCCCCAGTCTAGGCAGAGTAGGGGTGAGCTTTACAGAAAGATGGTGAGGGAGTACCTAGCTGACCATACCAACGTCCGGACCGATCACTCTGCTCCATACAACTACTGGGTTTCAAAGCTGGACACGTGGCCTGAACTGGCGCTGTACACCTTGGAGGTGCTGGCCTGCCCTGCCGCTAGCGTGTTGTCAGAGCGGATATTCAGTGCAGCTGATGGCATCATCACCGATAAGCGTACACGCCTGTCAACTGACAGCGCTGACAGGCTGACGCTTATTAAAATGAACAAAGCCTGGATTTCCAAGGAATTCAAATCTCCTCCGGGGGACAGCAGCTAAAGATTAACATTACTTATGTATCCGATTCCTCCTACTCCTCCTCCTCCTTTTCGTCTTTGCTGACCCAAAACGCAATTTTTTAGAGGGCCAACTGGACTCTTTTACGACAATTTTTCCGGAGGGCCCCCTACAGGCCCTCTCTCCAAACAATTTTTCCGGAGGGCCACCTACAGGCCCTCTCTCTAAACAATTTTTCCGGAGGGCCACCTACAGACACTGTAAAACAATGTTTTAGGAGCGTCATACAGACAGTCCAAAACAATTTTTCAGGAGGCGCAAGTATCGACATTTAAAAAAAAATTTTTTGCTGAGGGTCGACTTTATGTACTCTGAAAAGAAAAAATTTTTGGAGGCTCAACAAAAGCCATTTCACTGCATTCTCAGTCGGACAAAGTCATTGGTGGTGTAACCGCCATGCTGTGTCAGGCTAAATTTTTGGGTGCTTCACCAGCTACCGCATACTAACTCAGTCACTCTGTTGTCACCGCCGCCATACAGGGCCACGAAAAATGTTTATGTGGTTCGCCTGCACCGCAGTGTCACTCGCTCACTCTGTTGTCACCACCATAGTGGTTTGCACTATAGCAGCCCAAGTCTGCACATTCCCCTTTTTATCTACAAGTGATCTATACTGCACCTCTCTCTCTATATATAGCCACATGTTTATTGTGTATCTACATTGACCTGAAGAAGGAGACCTGAGCTCTCCGAAACGCGTAGTCCTTTATATGCATTTTTTATTTTATAGTATGTATGTTTAGTGTTAATAAACTTGTCTAATATTTACTAAACCGTCCGGAGGATTTGGATATTTTGCGCCTGAAAAAAGGAAAACGAAGAGAGGCTTATTCACAAGTCCCTCATTTTTTCTTCTTCATTTCCACACTCTGGAGTACGTGGCAACTACTCCATTGGACACCCTTTCCTGTGGCAGCACGTCCTACCCCGGCGAATTATATCATAAGTTGATACGTCCACATTAGAGTTGCACCTATCATTGTGCAACCCAACCAGGTGAGCACCTTTGTCCATATGTACTGAGTTGTGAAAAACTGTACTGCCCTATTTGTGCGCTCTCCATTATTTCATCAGATTTTTCTGAAAACGCCTTGTTTCTACACTTTTAAAAATAAGTCTTTTTCCTCTCTTTCTCTCTCTCCAAACTATTTTTCCGGATAGGTGCCGTATACGGTATTAAACTGAGAAGAATGCATACAACACATGCCTCACTTGACAAATTTCAGAGTTGAAAACCGTAGTGGTTGATGCTAAATTTTTAAGTTGGGGTCCTGAGTCGTCATTCGAACTCCATCCAGCTGTTGTCACCACCACACACGCTAGCCAAGGGGGCACCCTCTGGCTCTTCCAGCTCAACCTCCTTCCCCCCAGCCTGCCCCCCACCTACAGGCCCTCTCTCCAAACAATTTACCCAGAAAGGGGACGTATTAGATTTTGAACTGATAACAGATTTTTTTTGGTTCTTCTTTTAATTGGCTCCTGACCTGTGATAGGCAGAGCATGGACACATCCCCTTAGCTGCAGTAGAAAAGACACTCCCCTGGCCACAGCAAGCTCTTTTTCCTTTTCCGTGTTCGTAAAATCCATGAAATATATGGTCCCAAGATAGGGGACGTATACGATTTTAAACTTAAAAGAATCGATACCACACATGCCCCACTAGTTCAAGCTCAATGTTGACAGCCGTACCAGTTGATGCCAAATTTTTAAGTGGGGGTTCCACCACTACCAGCCTAACCACCACCAGCATGCGCAGGTATACGAGTGCTAAACACTATGAAACCAAGGCCGTCCGTTCCCCTCATGCGGGTCCCACCACTGCTCCTTCGCCTGTGTCACTCGCTGCCTCTGCGAGTCAACCCCCAGCCCAGGACCCCGGCATGAGCGCCTCCCACCGGAAAACCACCCCTTCGCCTCCATGATCCTCCACACTGTCCACCAATGTGTCCCTGCGCAACGTTCAGCTGTCATTACAGTTGACGTTGGAGCGCAAGCAGAAAAAAGTTCAGCCCACCTACATGCACAAGCCCTCAACGTCCACAAACAGGGCAACGCTAAATTTTTTATGTGCTCTACCTGCTACCGTCGTGTAGCTTGGTCACTCTGACTGAGTCTGACCCTGGGGCCGCTCATGTACTTCCCACTTGGAGGATTGCGGGGCCTACCTCGGTCATGGTTTTTCAGACTTACTATGCCTCTTCCTCCAACCCCTCCTCCTCCTCCTTCGAATTACCATCCGTGCTTCACTTCCTGCTACCTCAGTCTAACTCGGTCACTCTGTTGTCACCGCCATGCTGCGTCAGGCTAAATTTTTGGGTGGCTCACCTGCTACCTCATCTAACTTGGTCACTTGTTGGTGTCACCGCCATGCTGTGTCAGGCTTATGCCTGCATCATGTGGCTGGGGATAGGAGAGCAGTGCCAGCATGGGCATGGGTGATGGACCTTCGTTGCACCTAGTTGGGTGCTTCCCTAACATGTGTTGGGCATGTGCCTCGCCTTTCTTGGTCTGGGTGAGCACAATTGCCATGAGGGTAACCACCAGGCTGTTGCAGGAGAATTTGGGGTAAGGGTGGGATTAGGCAGCCTCAGAGGCATCCATGCATGCTGCCCCTGCTGTTTCCTGTCCATTTCCGTGGTGTTTCCATCATTTTCTGATGTTTCCAGGTTTTCACCCAGCCTTCCCTAGGCAGAGCCTTGGTCCCCTGCAAAAAATGCTCGAGTCTCCCATTGACTTCAATGGGGTTCGTTACTTGAAACGAGCACCCGAGCATCTGGAAAAGTTCGTCTCGAATAACGAGCACCCGAGCATTTTAGTGCTCGCTCATTTCTAAATACAAACACTTTTGGCAATGGTTTCTAAACGCATTTGGCTTACAGATATATGTATATATCAGCTTACAGATGTAGCCAACAATAGTCACTCGCTGATGTGTGTTTATTTGTCATGCTGAGCAGCCTGCTAGCACAAGCTATAATACTGACTAGAAACGGGCGAATCATGCAAAATTTTATTCGCCGAACATTCGCCAAACTTTTCCTAAGATTCGTATATTCGACAAATAGATTCGTTGAATATGCGTACAAAATATACGTAATTATATGGCTTTTAGCGAACATTCGCACACTAATAATGAACTTTCAGGTAAAAAAGGTACGCAACCTCTTTGAACACGTACGCATGAGCGTACAAATTGCGTACGAATCCTCAGAGTACTATTGTCTAGCAATTACGTAACAAGCAGGCACGCACTCACGAGTTAAGAGGCCGCGGCGTGCACTCCTCAGAGGCAGAGCAACGTTTTACAAATGGCATCCAGGCGATCATCAGCATTTAGCTCTGCAGAGCTGAAATACATGATCCGGCTGATGGACCGGCAGGGTTACAATGGCACACACCGCTATCCGAACCAGCATAATAAGGAGGTGATCCAGCAGGTGATCTGAGGCTTGCGCCATTGTTTCGACACCATGCGTACCCCGGGCCAGATCCAGTGGAAATGGTCCGATCTGAAGTTCAAGTGCCCAGAGCGGCTTAATGAGATCCGCGCAGAGATACGGCAGGGTGAGTATTGCGAATACTACAAGTAGATGGTCCGGCTATAGGTCCATTGGAACTGCTGCCCTGTGCCGCCTTCTCCTTTTTTTTAGAGCTTGAGGTCTGGCTGGAACTGGACCCCTTTTGCTTATACATTCCAGACATTTTTCAATTCACTCTGTGGCCCTGCAGCTGGTCTTTGTCCCTATTCTCCCTGTCTCTCTCTCCCTGCCTGATTAATTACTAGCCCTGAACTGGCCCTGCACTTGTCCTGATATGTGTAATATGGATTCCCAGAGCAATTACACCCCAATTTTCACAAAACAGGTCTCAGAGTCTCAGAACTTCACACACAGTGCTTCTGCTCGTCTCAGCAATCGCAGCAGAAGTGATGCGTCACTGGCTTACTGAGCCTGAGCCAATCAGAGCAAGCCCTGCCCACTAGATCAGGTGACCGCTTTCTTCCCAGGCATTTGCGCATGATAAACGAACTACCAGTAAAAGTTCGCTAATGAATTGAATTCCTACGCAATAGCGTATAATTTATAGGGCAACTACGTAGCGAATGTGTACAAAGCCAAAGCGAATCACCTAATATTCAGATTCGCTTCGCAGCTGAAAATTTCCAAGATTCGATACGAATCAACGAATAAATTCGCTCATCTCTAATACTGACTGTATCTGCTATGGGTAAATATGCATCAACATTATCCCGGAGGTTCTGCTTGGCACAAAACCTACAGTATGGTCGGCACATGTCCTATCAATCAGATTGCAGCACATTCTTTATCAGTATCCTAAAGTACATCATAATATGGCTGTATGGAGACAACAATATATATTATTATTATTATTATTATTATTATTATTATTATTATATTAATAATATTATTATTATATATTATTATATATAATTAAATAGTGACATTTTGTAAATTTGTATTAAACTTTGGGAGGGAGTTAGCTATTTTTCACCCCAGATATATCACAAAAAAGTCAAAATCTCCCTCCAGTACGGGGGTGGCATAAAAAAAAAAAAAAAACTGGAGTAGCATTTCTAGATAAAAGTGTCAAATTTAACAAAAAACAGTGCAACATAATAAATTTGCAAAGTGCACCAATGCTGACTCAAGCTAAACTGACTTCTCCATTTTGTTTCAATTACTTGCCATTACAACAATCTCTGCTTGTGGTCAATGAATAAGGGCTAGACTGGACAAATTTCAGCAAATTTATAATTTGATCTTTACACACTTTATCCTCTGGCTGTAAACAAAATTGTACCCATTCACTGACAGAAAACAGATATCTTGAAAATGTTAGTGATTTTATTCATGATTTAATCAAGATTTATTTGCATAAAACTGGAAACCCCTTTAAATTACTTGTAGTCAGGATGGAAAGGACTATTGCATATGGGAATTGCTTTATCTACAGTTTCCTAACATAGTTCGACTGTAGCTAGAGCATGGAAGATGTGTGGAAATCGGCAGTCTGTAGTTTGCTGACAGACTCCAGAGGCAGCCGCAGAGAATTAGATTTCCCCATGGCCCTTCTGTAACTGCAGATTACTGCTGCTTGCAGGTGCAGTTCGGCTAGTGAGAGTATATTAGAGAATTGCAGATAATGTGCTGTAGCTCCCTAATGTCATAGATTGCGTAACTCCAAACTGAATGTACACTTTACATAGGAGCACATTTTAAAATGAGTCGCATTTCCATTTCACTTTGATTTCTTATTCCTGGTTTACTTGTGAAATTGTTTTAGGCTTTCATTAGGCATTCATGAAATCTGAACACCTTATGTTACAATAAGAACTGATTTTGCTTCATGAAATTGCCACAGCCAAAATTGCCACAATGTTACCTACCTATCTTCATACAGTAACATAATGTTTTTAAAATTAGGTTTTGTTACAATATAATAAAAAAAGGGGGGGGGGGGGTCACGGTACAACCACACAGTCAAGTTTCCTGATGTAGTTTTGGAAGCCAAAACCGAGAGTGAATACAAGAAAGTTTTATCTTTCTTTTTCCACTCCTGATCACTAGTGAAACTGATTTATACATGTCTAAAGTAAAATGTATCATTAGAGGTAATACGTTTTGTGCCCTGATGAAAAAGTTTAAACGCTCCCCAACTTTAAATCCAATTCATGGTAAAAAAAAAAAAAAAAAAAAAAGTTAGTATCTTAGAAAATTAGAATATTATGTAAGACCAATTAAAAAATGATTTTTTTAATACAGAAATGTTGGCCTACTGAAAAGTATGTACAGTATATGCACTCAGTACTTGGGCTGGCGTCCTTTTGTATGAATTACTGCATCAATGCAACGTGGCATGGAAGTGACCATCCTGTGTCACTGCTGAAGTGTTATGGAAGCCCAGGTTGCTTTGATAGCAGCCTTCAACTCCTTTGCATTGCCTTCTGTATGGAGTTTAGATCAGGTAAGTTTGATGGCCAATGAAGCACAGTGATACCATGGTTATTAAACCAGGTACTGGTACTTTTGGCAGTGTGGGCAGGAAAATGAAATCAGCATCTCCATGAATCTTGTCAGCAGGGGGAAGCATGAAATGCTCTAAAATCTCCTGTAGATGACATGTCTCCCCAAACCATTACTGACTGGGAAAACTTCACACTGGACCTCAAGCAAATTGGATTGTGTGCCTCTCCACTTTTCCTCCAGAATCTGAGAACTTGATTTCCAAATGAAATAAAAAATTTACTTTAATCTGAAAACAGGACTTTGGACCACTGAGCACCAGTCCACTCCTTTTTCTCCTTAGACCAGGTAAAACTTTCTCTGGGTCATGAGTGGCTTGGCACAAGGAATATGACAGTTGTATCCCAGGTCCTGGATACATCTGTGTGTGGTGACTCTTGAAGAACTGACTCCAGCTGTAGTCTAGTCTAGTCTAGTTTTCTTGACAATCCTTTCAAGTTTGCAGTTATCTCTCTTGCTTGTACATCTTTTTCTACCACACATTTTTGTTCCACTCAACTTTTCATTAGTCATTTCATTAATATGCGTGGATACAGCACACTGTGACCAGCCAACTTCTTTAACAATGCCCTTTTACAACTTACCCTCCTTGTGGAAGGAGTCAATGACTGTCTTCTGGACAACTGGCAAGTCAGCAGTCTTCCCCATGATTGTGTAGCCTACTGAACCAGACAGAGGGACCATTTAAAGGCTTAGGAAACATTTGTATGTGTTTTGAGTTGATTAGCGGGGTTTTCATTAGCTGTAAGCCAGCCCATAATCATCAACATTAAAAAAAAAAATACACGCTTAAAATAGACCACTCTGTGTATAATGTCTCTGTATAATATATGAGTTCAACTTTTTGAATTTAATTACTTAAATAAATTAAGTTTTTGATGATATTCTAATTTATTGAGATACAGTACACCTGTATTGAAATGTGCCAGTTTGCCAGCCCTTTCAAACATAGTACTAAAACAGGAAGTAGGGTTTTTTTCATGTGGAACACAATAGAAATTTTTTTATTACAGCTGGTAAACTCCTTTAAACTGGATACAGTTTAGCAAACACTGAGCTGAGGGGAGTTTTAGGGCTGTTCCTGGTCACTGACAACAAACATTAATCTTGAAAAGGCATGGATCTGAAACACAAAGTCTGCATATTACAAAGTTGCTGAACTTTTTATTCTACATTGATTTAGCCTTAGTTTTATAAAACTTGATAACCCCTTTAGAGTTTTTCTAATAAAAGATATATGTTGATAGTATAGCAATAGAATAAGTCATAATTGTCTGACTATGGCCTATAAAAAGGCATTAAACGATCACAAAGGTTTTTTTTTGTTTTTTTTTTACTTGTGACATCACTGAGCTAATATCTACGTTAGTTATCTTCCAGCAAATTGGGTTGTCATATTTTGTAATTTTATTGTTTTGAACACCCTTTAAAGAATGAAATGATGAACTATTCTGAGAAAGTTGGATTTTCCATACTGCACGAGATACCTGTTCTGTTTCTTCCTATTCCATCTGCTTTTCTCTCACATCACAGCTTCCTAATTTATTTCAAAGGTAATGAATAAGGCAGTGCAAAGCAATGCATTGAAAATTCTTCAATGAAATTCTTTTTTTTATCTTTGAGACAACAGCTTGTATGCATTGGAAAATACACAGGTATAAGCACAGGGGAACAGATTTGACTGTGGTTTCAAAAATTAAACACATGCCCTGGAAAAGGTCCATATTTAATGAAATACTTAAAAGAGATGCAATTACAGATAAGAACTGTGTATACTAAACTAGGAAAATGTACTAAGTAATGGATCATGGTGGTTCAGTGGTTAGCAGTAGCACTGGTGCCTTGCAGAGCTGGAGTCCTAGGTTTAAATCCCACCAAGGACAACATCTACATGGAGTTTGTATGTTATCCCTGTGTTTGTGTGGGTTTCCTCTAGGGAGCCCCATTGTTGACAGCTTGATGCTAATGTCTGTAAAGTGCTTCAGAATATAGTAGCCATATACAAGTGCATCTCAATAAATTAGAATATTATCAAAAAGGTTTTTTCAGTAATTCAGTTAAAAAAGTGAAACACATATATTATATAGAGTCATTACAGAGTGAACTTTAAAGTGTTTATTTATGTTCATGTTAATGATTATGGCTTACAGCCAAGGAAAACCCAAAATTCATTATCTCAGAAAATTAGAATAGTTAACCCAAAACACCTGCAAAGGCTTCCTAAGCCTTTAAAAAGGTCCCTTAGTCTGGTTCAGTAGGCGACACAATCATGGAGAAGACTGCTGACTTGACAGATGTCCAGAAGGCTGTCATTGACACACTCCACAAGGAGGGTAAGCCACAAAAGGTCATTGCTAAAGAAGCTGGCTGTTCACAGAGTGCTGTATCAAAGGATATTAATGGAAAGTTGAGTGGAAGGAAAAAGGGTGGTAGAAAAAGGTGCACAAGCAGCAGGGACAACCGCAGCCTTGATAGGATTGTTAAGAAAAGGCATTTCCTAAATTTTGGGGAAAATCAGTGGACTGCTGCTGGAGGCAGTGCTTCAAGAGCCACCACACACAGATGTATCCAGGACATGGGCTACAAGTGTCGCATTCCATGTGTCAAGACACTGATGACCAATAGACAACGCCAGAAGCGTCTTACCTGGGCCAAGGAGAAAAAGAACTGAACTATTGCTCAGTGGTCAGACTCATAGGTGATGTTCTCAGATGAAAGTAAATTTTGTATTTCATTTGGAAATCAAGGTCCCAGAGTCTGGAGGAAGAGTGGAGAGGCACTCAATCCAAGCTGCTTGAGGTATAGTGTGACATTTCCACAATCAGTGATGGTTTGTGGAGCCATGTAATCTGCTGGTGTAGGTCCACTGTGTTTTATCAAGACCAAAGTCAGTGCAGCTGTCTACCAGGAAATTTTAGAGCACTTCATGCTTCCCTCTGCCGACAAGCTTTTTGGAAATGGAATTTTAATTTTCCAGCAGGACTTGGCACCTGTCCACACTGCCAAAAGTACCAATACCTGGGTTAATAACTACAGTATCACTGTGCTTGATTAACCCCATAGAGAATCTATGGGGTATTGTCAAGAGGAGGATGAGAGACACCACACTGAACAATGCAGACAAGCTGAAGGCTGCTATCAAAGCAACCTGGGCTTCCATAACACCTCTGCAGTGCCACAGGCTGATCGCCTCCATGCCACGCCGCATTGATGCAGTCTTTCATGCAAAAGGAGCCCCAACCAAGTATTGAGTGCATTTACTGTACATACTTTTCATTTCGCCAACATTTCTGTGTTTAAAAAAAAATTACAGTTGGTCTAATATAATATTCTAATTTTTTGAGATAATGACTTTTGGGTTTTCCTTGGCTGTAAGCCATAATCATCAACATTAACATAAATAAACACTTGACAAAGTACACTCTGTTTGTAATGACTCTATATAATATATGTGTTTTACTTTTTGAATTGAATTACTGGAAAAAAACAACTTTTTTATGATATTCTAATTTATTGAGATGCACTTGTATAAAATGCATAAAATAAATAAAAATAAATAATCAGATAGTTGCAGATGAATCTTCTAGTAGTAGTAACCACTGGAAATTGCAACTGCAAGTAAACACTGAAGGACTAGATGTAAGGTTTGTGTGTCTATGATGATGCTGCCTACACTAGCTTGCATATATCAGCACAGCTTCATTCATTTACAGATTTTTATTGTACACCAGAGGAGTGTGTGATTCTTTCCCTTTTACCACCTGGGAAATACTCTCTCCTCATCTTCTAGAATGCCATGTGTGCTCTTCCTTTCCACAATGATTTTCCCCCATATTGGTGTGTCTCAGAGAACCCTTTTAAAGCTTGTGGGCCCCAATGCAAAATGAATACCTTTGTGATATAAAAATGATCGGAGCACCACACTTGCCTATGACCTTTAATACTTTCCTGTAAAGCCTGTCATACAATACCTCTTTTAGGTGTTTGTGACTATTTTTCGTAGAAGAGTGCAGTTAGATGGTGGAGATGTGATAAACAGATACAATTTAAAATATAAGCCTCAGGTGCTAATTTCCTTGAAAAACAATTCTGCTAAATGCCTAGAACATATTGTACAGTTTTAGCACTGTCTTATTACCTATATATTTTTCCCATTTTATAAACGTCTTCTTTTATTGTTTGCTGACCTGTATGTTGTATCTTAAAACCAAATACGGGAACAGTTTTCTTTGGAAAAAAACAAATTCACAGTATAAGATTTTTAGTGTCAGAGTTCAGCAGAAAACAAAGTATAGTTCTTTTGTTTAAGACGTTTTAACCACAGTCATGGTTGTCAACTGTCTCCTGCTTACTTGTAGAGAAGACATGTCCAGATCAGTTTTGAACCCTGGCAATGAACCAAACATTGTTGAGTATCTCGTATTTGACAGTTAATGATAATTAACGGAATATGTTAAAATAGTCTTTCTTATAACACATGAATTGGCCTATTTTTTTCACTATTATTGGATTGTCTGCTTTGGAAAACACATTTAAAGGAAATCTGTCACCAGGATAATCGCTATTGAAGTAAAGCCTTAGCCTAATAGCACTTTGACCATATTTTCAGATGTGCCTTTGTTCCAGCAATAGATGTTTTCTATCTTCTGAAAATCCAGTTTTTTTGTATGCAAATGAGCCAGTAAGGTTCCCAGAGGGGCGTCACTCTTCCAGGAAGGAGCCCAGGCACGCCTCCTGCTAGTGCCCAAGCCAGCCCTCACGCTGGGAGCAGGGAAAAGGGGGCAAAATTATGGCTAATTATGTGATGTAGGAGGCATGCCTGGGCTCCTTCCTGCAAGAGTGACGCCCCTTTGGGCACCTTACTGACTCATTTGCATACCAAATAACCTGGATTTTCAGAAGATAGAAAACATTAATTTCTGTAACAAAGGCACATCTGGAAATAAGGTAGTAAGTGCTATTAGGCTAAGGCTTTACTTCAATAGCGATTATCCTGGACCGATTTACTTTAAGGGGCTGCCTTGCTTTGAGCCCCATTGAAGCCACTGAAGCCCCTAGACATAAAGAGAACTTACCTATCTGTGGTCCCTCTACTGCTTCATTCCAGGGTGTTTACAGTCCCTGCAGGACAGGAAACGACTGGGTCCAGTGACCCCTGCGGGCCAATCACAGCTCTGAGCAGTCACAGCAGCTTGAATGCTATGTCACTGCAATGATGAACTGTTCAAGCTTCTGTGACCACAACTGTCCAAGAATGAAGCAGAGGTGGCCCGGACCAAAGGGGTTGTCGGCTTTAATACTGGACAACACTTTTACTAGAGGAGAGTCCCTCATTCCACAACTCTTTCAATTATCCAGAACAGCAAACAGCTAAAATGAGCTTTTCTCTCTCTTATTCTCTCTCACTCCTTGGTGGCCCAACATGTCATACATTATATACATTATATAGTAGTGGTACAGGGTAATATTTCTGTTGAGTTCCAAACTAGATTAGAGAAGACCCAACAGGAGATCCAGTAGCAGGATAACAGTTGACTAGATTATTATTTTTAAGCTTCCATGTGATAAAAAGGAAGTATCCAAAGTGGACTACTCTGTTAAAATAACTGTGAAACAGTAATGCGGACATGACAATGTATGTCAAATATGTCACAAGTGCTATTATTATCCATGAACTAGTTTGGGTGAGTGTGTCTGCGGTGGTCAGACAGTGGGGCACACTGGCAGTGGGACACTATAGAAAAAGAGAGAAAAAATCATAATATTTTTCTTACATCATGACACCATCCACTGAATGTCACGTGCATCCAGAACTGTCCACTCTACTGACATATGTAGACTACTTCAGCTATCTTTTTTGGGCTCGAAAACTTCATGTTGTTTAACAAGTGCAGCGAGCCCCGGATAAGCTGGTGCAGAGGATGGGAGTGGTAGTGGTCCTAATGAAGTGTTGTGTCATGGTATACTCCGACAACCCATTGCTCCTTGGGAATAAGTGCAGTGGAAATGTAGTACTGAAAAATGAGGCCAGAATTAAAAGTAACAAAGTATTTTTTACTAAGTGCACCTTAGAACTTCAAATACATTCAATAGCAGCAATTTCCAAGTGCTATTCTCTCTGGCACCAGTAAGCATTATAGAGGCGGGTTGGATGGATGCAATTAAGCACTTAGTCATACTGGCCTAGTAACATTCTGAGTGGTGAGTGTCTTAGCCATGATACATCCCTTTACAACCGTGTCTGTTGATGCTGGGTATAGCAGTTCATTCTGCTGTCAAGCTTCTCAAGACATCACTTGAGGCAGAAGAATAAGTGATCACTCTGAGGACTTTGTAATCAGAGCAGGAGCTCTGGGCTGTGCTTCCTGTCCACTCTCTGTCTTGGCAGGGACTCTTCTGCCTGTGGCAGAAGGTGGGGCCAGCCCATTCCCACCAAGAGGGGAGAAGCAGGGTGATTAGCCCTGTTCTTGATTAACCCTTGCTATCCATTCTCTACTGGTAATACCAGTCATATAACATAATACAAACACATAAAATGACAATATAAAGCTATATACAATATTTTATTCCCCCCAGGTCTGGAGTACAACACATGTAAGCAGCTATTCTTCTCTGCAATATATGAGACAGCCAGAAAAAGTATTTTGTATCTCAATGTGAATGTCCAGTTTAGGAAACTTATTTTCACATACAGTATTAAATAATATTGAGTTAATATAAGGAAGGTGAAGGCCAGTTACAAAGTATGTGTCTTGCTCTGAAGTACCTGTCCTGCATTACAGAGAACCCATTGATTTTAATAGTAACTGGGTAATGCTTTATTTTCCCTGTGGAGGCACTGAAGTAAAACTGAACACTTACTGTCAAATTCCTCAACCGGGAGGCACTTTGCGACCTCCTTATTGCCAAGGGACTCTTTTAACAATAGAGATCATCCAAAATGGAGAACCCCTTTAACATCATTTTGTCCAGGATAGAACAATATTAGCAGGTTGGCCCTTTGTTGAAGATGAATGTTGTACATATAGCAGATTTACCACGGTAACCTGACCCTTGGAAATTTTGCAGGTTATGAGCTTTTCTTTGGTCCTGAAATGTAAACTGAATGCTAATCAAAAGTTCAACATTGTGATGGACATCATAAAAAAAGATTTGACAGTTACAATAAAACACCTACTAGAAACTTTTCTTACATGGGATTTATATATACAGTATTGATATTGCTGAATTTTTAAGTTTTTCAAGAACGTCTCTCTTTGGCTTTTAGGTAAATAAAATATGGGCAGAGTGAACAAAGCCATGGGAGAGCAGATTGATCAGCTAACTGTAAATGATTTATAAAATGCATGGGTATGGATGATAGTTTTTGCTAAAATGTAATGAAATACCACTTATCACAGTATTGAATGCAGTATTGTCTTATGCAGAAATGTGATCTTTTCAGTTTGTGTATTCTGTGCAATGATATGGATTCTGATAAACATTTCTGCCAACTGCTGACAACTACTTCAATGCTGAGGATTCTTCAGCAGTCTGCCATCTGCTTGTCCATGCTTCCTAATTATTTTCTTCCTTTGCTTATCAGGATCCAATTCCTTTAATACCTGCCACCATAAAGATTTCATGTAGGTAACTGAGTAATTAGGTCATCCCTACTGCCTTCTTATTACAAAGGGTAAGCATAGTAAATACAGATATACTGTAGCAGAGGAAAATTTAATCTATGATATCACATGTAACTTTGCTGTAGCCTTATTGCAATAGATTGCTATTATTGGTTAAATGACCAAATCATCTGTACAACCTTGGAAGACTTTCTTCAGCCGTCTTTGACCAAGCCAGCTGTAACTGGGACTGGTGGTTTGCTGTTTTGCTTACAGCAGAACTAGGATTTGCATAATCAGACAACTTGCAAACTATAGTACCCTTGTCGCTGGCAGCAATTTGCTACCAAGCTATTTTTTTCCTTACTTTATAAAAGAATATAGAGATATTATTTTATTTTCCACAGTAATGGACAGAACAAAGGGATACGTTATTCGTTATACATTTTTATAAACTTGTTTTATTAAAGAGTAAAATACAAAAGAGGAGAATTACAACAGCAAACCCACACTTTGTGGAATATGTCTACACACTTTCTGTTCTTATGTACAATTCTTTCATAGGAGATCACAGTGCTAAGTTGTACAAATGAAAAACAAGAAGAGGGTATCTGGGCACCTATCTAAACTCTACTGATTTACAGGCTAAAAACAGTGTTTTAGAATACTTTATTCTCAATGGTAAATCCAAGCAGGTGCACATTTGTACTGGTAAAGGGGCCAAGTTGAAGTGAAGAGCATTACAATGTACTGTTTTGTTTTGCCATTCATTTTTGCAGATACCCTTCCATTAAGGTCAGGGGAGTTTTAAGGATCTATAAATATCAGCCACCTAAAGTGGCTCGTTACCTAAGAGAATCACTGGAGGAGCAGAGAGCCATTGTCCACAACATTCAGCTGTATCTTGAGCATGCTCATGCTGTTAGGAGTGGTTATTGCCTGGAGATCCAGGTCACTAGTCCCAAAATCCAGGGCTTATGTCATGGATACCTAGAACTAGAGAAATCCCTTGATTAAGGTTCAGTTATGAGCATCAGTCTTCCTAGTTTTGGTCAACTTAAAGAAAAATGTAAAATGAATGGCCTGGTTGCCCTTAGTTGGGGGTCTACTTCATTCTTTGAGAACTAATGGAGAAGTCATCATATTTCCTTCTTGTCAGTAATGTAGGCAAATGCTCAAACAGAAAAAAAAAATACTCCCAACGCCCACATGGAATTTTTAATGGTTCTGGCAAGCTGTGTACATTTACTAATAATTACTGAAAGTGAATAAGGTTCCTTTATATGAAAAATGTACACAGGGTAGCTGGCAATTTCATAGCTCGGAGCTTAGCTGCAGCCTATTCTTTTGTACTAAATGTACATTAAAAGTGCATTCATTCTTCTAAACATGGTTCCTCCCAACATGAAGTCGCTTAACCATCCCTGTGTCTGCTTGTGCTGTACACTGTCTAGACTTAATATATAACAAAGCAACCTAATGTTCTGCTTACCAACCGCAGTTCCCACTCACAGATTATAGAAACACACAGACACAATATATCACACGTAACAGAAGATGGCTTAAAAATTTCTTCAGAATAAGTAAACTATAAATTGCCGGGAATCGCTCATGACAGCTTTTATATCGATAGGGGAAGCGATGTGCCATTTTGTTGACTCATGTAATTTTATCTTGCTTTTGTTTACTAGAAATACAATCCTTTGGAGCTTAATTCCTAGCCCAGAGTGCAATACTGTATAGCACTGGAAACACACTGTAATAGGGAAATTTGATAACACTCTGAAAAGAGTAATTCATGTACAACTTGTCATTTTCTCGATGCTGCTGGAATTTGAAAATGGTTAAAATGTATCAAGTTGTAAGAAACAGATTGTGAAAATAACAAGACGATTTCTTCCCTTGTAAAGCCCTGCAATGATGTCTCGACCGGTGATGTGTTTACCAGTAATTCAGATATAAGTGCTTAATGATGTAATAAAGTCCGCCACATTCAAGTAGAGGACATTTGCAAACCGTCTATATGTGCTCGACATATACGGGAGCAAATTTCCACTTTTCGACAAACATTTTAATTAAAAGTTAAAAAAATTAGCAATTGTGTTAATATTTGACTCCACTTATCTGGTAGCAATTTTTTAATTATATGGTGTTTTTTTCTCATGTCGTTCTGCTGTTTTCCTGTTTCTAAAGAGCAGAGCATTGTGGCAGTGACAGTTTTATGCATTTTAGATTTCCGAAACCACCAATTAACCATCAAAGACTTCCAAAATCTCTACGAGCTTAGGCACATAGCCATATTATGTCTCCATTTTATACTGAGCTGTAATTAGCATTGCCATAGAGATGCACAGAACTTCCAGTGTACTTACAATAAATACACTACCAATTGTAATTAGAGGGTTTTTATGTCGTATTCTCCAAGTATCTGCCTGACATAAAATTGTGGCATGCTGTGCATCAGACTCCCTAAGATAAAGAGGTATTCCCCCTGTTTATTTGTGTTGCTTTTATAGCACCAACCTATTCTACATCTCAGTATAGTATTGCCAATCCACTAGAACCATTGCCCAACAGACCATGTACGGCAGTGTAGGCTATGTACAGCATTCGAGTGATGCTACGTGGGCTCCGTGCCTGTGTGTATGAGCCATTAGTTATTTTAAAGCAAATAATATCATACTAGTTACAATAGGAAAAGTCAAAGAACTAGAATGTAGGTATATCAGTTTGAAAAGTGCTAATAATATTTTTTATATTTGAGTGACCAGTTTATCAGATGTTTTCAAAAGTTCCCCACCATACGCCCCATGGGTGTCTAAAGTAAAGTCACATACTAAGAATGAGTTAAGTGTCATGCATATTGCAGAGCCATGTGCAGGAGGGTGTTTGGAAGCATGCAGAGTTCCTCCAGCTTCATACTATGTGAAGTATGTAACACGTGCATACTGAATTGTTTTTAAATTTAGAATAACATAAGAATAGGGCTGCCCACTAAGACCATGTTCAAGATGGCTGAAGCATGAGGAAGCTAACTTCACAACAATTGAGTTTCAGAATCTGCAGCCACATCGCCACATAAAACACCACCTACGATCCAGCTACCACAGATTTTGGGACAGCAAAATAACAGGCAAAAAAGTTTTTTAAAAAAGGGGTAGTTTCATCTCAAACATTGGTGGTATGTCGCTAGGATACGCCACCAATGTCAGATAGGTGCAGGACTCACCTCTGGGACCTGCAACTGTAGAACGAGCACCCAAAGTTCAGCAGAGCTCATTGCACATGAACGGCTGCTCTCCATGAATTTCTATGAGATCACCGAAAATAGCTGAGCAGTGATCACAAGCGAAGCCACTGCTTCGTCCACTTCTATCGAACTGACAGAAATAGCCGGCTATTTTTGGCACTTACATATAGTAAATGAATAAAGGGCGGCTGTGCATGCGCTGTGCATGGATACTATTTCTAGAAATAGCTGGGGATCCCAAAGGTGGGACCGGCACCTATCTGACATTGGTAGCATATTCTAGTGATATGCCACCAATGTTCGAGGTGAGACAACCCCTTTAAATATTATCTTCTGCTGGAGACACTAATATACAATTATTTTATTTTAGGTGAATAAATAACAGAATAGAATTTATAAAGGTCAACTCCAACTAGAGACGAGCGAATCGATTCGTCGATTCGTTGATTCGTATCAAGTCTTGGGATTTTTTAGCTGCAAAGCGAATCCAAATATTAGGTGATTCGCTTCAGCTTTGTACGCATTCGCTACGTAGTTTGTCCTATAAATTATACGCTATTGCTACGTATAAGTTTCTGTATACGCTTTTGCGTACGATTTCAATTCATTAGCGAACTTTTACTGTTAGTTCGTTTATCATGCACAAAAGCCCGGGAAGAAAGCGGTCACCTGAGCTAATGGGCAGGGCTTGCTCTGATTGGCTCAGACTCGGTAAGCCAGTGACGCATCACTTCTGCTGTGACTGCTGAGACGAGCAGAAGCACTGTGTGTAAAGTTCTGAGACTCTGAGACCTGTTTTGTGAAAATTGGGGTGTAATTGCTCTGGGAATCCATATTACAGATATCAGGGTTACTGCAGGGCAAGTGCAGGGCCAGTTCAGGGCTAGTATTTAGTCAAGCAGGGAGAGAGAGACAGGGAGAGATAGGGAGAGACAGGGAGAGACAGTGAGATACAGGGACAAAGACCAGCTGCAGGGCCACAGAGTGAATTGAAAAATGTCTGGAATGGTTAAGCAAAAGGGGTCTAGTTCCAGCCAGACTTTGAGCTTTAAAAAAAAGGAGAAGGTGGGACAGGGCAGCAGTACCAAAAGACCTGTAGCTGGAGCATCTACTAGTAGTATTTGCAATACTTGGCCATTGTTCCAACAGGCTAACCCACTGAGGCGCAAAATTGTAGTGGAGGAGAAAGTAGATGAGGTAGTGGAGTGGATGGCACGCTCATCTCAGTCTCAGTCCTAGTGGTGTCCCTTCTGCAATTTCTAAAAAAAGAAGCCACCAGAGCCCACCTTATAATCTGGCGGTTATAGAGGACAGCCTTCCTGAGGATTTCTTAGAGGGCAGTCAGAGTTTGGACTGCCCGGAATTGTCAGTTGGTGGGGAACAGCCTAATTTGCATTCCCAAAAATGTGTTGTAGAGGAGTCTGATGATGAATCTGATGTGTTAAACCGGAGGACTTGGGAAGCGGATCGGGCTGGTGAGGAGGATTTGAGCTCAGAGGAGGAGGGTGGTACTAGTAGTGGGAGAAACAGAGGGCAGAGGCGAGTTAGGCCCAGGGCTAGTGCTTCCCTGGGAACTAGCGAGACCCCAAATATAGTGGGGCCGGCACCAGGGTGTAAGCGTGCAAGGGCTACAAGCTTGGCCAGCTGTGGAGGGTGCACGTCGCGTGTGTGGAAGTATTTGACCACTCTGCCGGGGGATAGCAGTATGGCTATGTGTAATTTGTGTAAACAGAAATTGAGCCGTGGAAAGCCACAAATGTTGGGACCACTGCTCTGTGGAACCATTTGAAGTGGCGTCATGCTGGCAATTTAGAGCAGCCCATTAATACTAAAGAGCTGGTTACTTCTCCCGGGGTCCCTTCTGTCAGGCAGGCTGCATCCAGGGCCATAGCTCAGCCCGCATCCCGGTGTGTAACTAGTACATCCACCTCATCGTTGGCCAGTGCGTGCATTTCTCCACCTCCTCTCATTTGGCAGCCGTCCATTGCCGAGTGCGTGGCCAGGAAGCAGTTTTACGCCACAAGTAATCCGACAGTGCGCAAACTGAATGGTCACCTGACAAAGTTGCTGGCTGTGCAGTCTCTGCCGTACCAGCTGGTTGACTGCCCAGCTTTTAGGGAGCTAATGGAAAACAGGTCGAACTGGATGGACAGATGTCTTTTTTTGGCCTTATAAACTATGTTACTATGTTACTATGTTTAATGGCTTGCGCTCAGCCATGCTGGCAGGTCCCTAGCCGGCATTACTTCTCCAACAAAGCTATCCCCGCCCTTTACTCCCACGTGGCTGAGAATATTGGACGCTCCCTGCAGCTGTCTCTCTGCAGCACGGTGCACGTCACTGTGGACACCTGGAGCAGTGCTTACGGCCGGGGGCAATACATGTCCTTTACTGCCCACTGGCTGAATGTATTTAGTGGCAGCGAGGCAGGAACCCCCCAGCAACCCGGTCAATTGCTGTTGGCACCTCCACGTGCTTTCCAGCCAGGATTGCAGCAGACCACCCAACAACTATCCACTTCCACCTCCACGGGCAGTCCGCCTGCTGGAGCGTCAGGACAGCGAGTTACCCCCACTCCTTCATATCACATGTGCCAGGTGAAACGCTGCCATGCAGTGTTAGACTTAGTTTGTCTTGGCAGTAGCAGCCACACAGGCCAGCACTTGCTGCATTACATGAAGCAGCAAATAGCGCGCTGGCTGACTCCACGGCAGCTGGAAGTGGGCGGTAGGAATACTTTGGATATCGCCTACTGACAGTAGCTGCAGCATGGGCACGTCTTTGAGTCTGTGTGTAGGAGGAGGAAGCGCTAACTATGAAGGGGCATATAAGGGTACTTTCTTTCGAACTAGTGCATTTGCATGACACAAACGGGAGAACGGCCAGCACCATTAACAATAATGACTAGAATACCTTCACTGTTGTTTGGGTCGAGAGTTAGAGGCGTTGCCTAGCATGAAACAAAATTACTGAAACGCACTACGCACGACCACATTGTCCTTCTATACTTCTTTTCATTATTCGCAGTGACTGCTGGTATATATACAATACAGTACACTATTTTTTTTACATGTTTTTACTTATCAAATATTTTGTTACTCACCCTGCCGTATCTCTGCGCGGATCTCATAAAGCCGCTCTGGGCATTTGAATTTCAGATCGGACCATTTCCGCTGGATCTGGCCCGGGGTCCACAAGGTGTGGAAACGATGGCGCAGGCCTTGGATCACCTGCTGAATCACCTCCTTCTTATGCTGGTTTGGATGGCGGTGTGTGCCATCGTAATCCTCTCTGTCCATTACCCGGATCAGGAATTTCAGCTCTTCAGAGCTAAATGATGAGGATCGCCTGGATGCCATTTTTGAATATTCGCTCTGCCTCTGAGGAGTGCACGCCGCAGCCTCTCATCGTGCGTGCCTGCATATTACGTAATCGCGTAGACAATAGTACGCTGAGTATTCGTACGCTATTTGCGTACGTCTTCTAAGAAGTTGCGTACATTTTTTAAATGAACGTTCGTTATTAGTGCGCGAATGTTGGCTAATAGCCCATAATAACGTATATCTTGTACGCAAATACAACAAATCTATTCGTCGAATATACGATTCTTAGGAAAACTTCGGCGAATGTTCGGCGAATAATTTTTTGAATGATTCGCTCATCTCTAACTCCAATAAAAGGAGTTTCTCCTACATTATTAAGATATTATTTTTGACCTTATCGTTCTGTAATACATAGCTTGGTTGATGTTAATAAAGTCAGCATAGTTTGCAGGAAGAGCAACTAGTGATCTTGAGTTAGATATGTACTAGGACCAATTCCACACAGCTCTCAAGGTAAAATTAAAAAAAACTGAAAATAAGTTCTCCATACTTACACATGATGGAAGTATGCAAAGAGGTATCTCTCAGAGAAGGAGAACTATATCATTAGTGCTTCCTATTAGAAGGGGCTCCTTATGTTCGTTTTTTAACAAGCCTTGGAACATGACAAGGTAATATAGCAAAGTCATATATCCATCTGCTGACAGCTTTTTCAGAGTGATTGCTTCTCGTCAGTATGGAATAGGATTCTGGTTGGCTGAGTAAGATGCCTTGGATGCAGTTTAGGAGAGGAACTAGTATTCCTCAAGGAGACCAGCTATGTATGGAGACTTAGTGGCAATGCTCCATTAGACAATATTATGCAAAGAGGTATCTCTGAGAAGGTCCAGCACAAATCCTACTTCATACTGACAAAGGGCAACCCTCACTCCTGAGTCAGCTATCTGCAGATGGATATATTGCTTGGGTATTTTCCCTCATTATGTTCCAAGGCTTCTTAAAAAGTCAAACATTTAAACCTTATTCCAATACAGTAGATGTAACTAGCAAGATGTTTTAATTATCTGGAAGATATCTATTTTTATATTATTTTCCCATTGGACATGTACCCTGTACCTTTAAAGGGATATTCTGGTTGTAGCAAATTAGCCCCGTCCATAGGATAGAGGATGATAATTAGCTCAATGGGGGTCCTACAACTGATCACGATGACGAGGACTCCAAACCCCACAGGGCCCATTAATTTGTATGGGAGTTCAAGGGTTAGGTGAGTACAGTGCTTGACTACTTCTGGAACTAAACATGAATGGAGCAGTAGGAGTGGCAGTGTACATGCTCGACCTGCTATTCCCTTCATTTCAGTGGGCCCCATGGGGTATGGGACACCCATTCTTGTGATTGGTGAGGTTCTCAGCAAAAGGACCCCCGCCAATCTAATAGTTATCCCCTATCCTATGGATAGAGGATAACTTACTATAACTGGAATAACCTTATAAAGGTATTTTCCAAGACTTTTTAACTGATCAGTATTTGGTAGGTGTCTGGCATGCCACCAATCAGCGCTGAGTTAGCCATCTCGGAGCTAAGTAAGCACGCCATAGCCATCTCAAAGCTAACTAAGAACAGAAACATACATTGCAAAGCAGCTTTGCTTGGTATCATAGTTCAGAACCATTCACTTGAATAGGCCAATTGGTCGATGAACATGATGTCACTGGCCTAGGGAAAGCTACAATAAGACCTTCTCAAACAGCCAATCAGTGGAGGTCCCAGGTGTCAGACCTCCACCGATCAGATACTGATGACTTATCCTGGGGATAGGTCGTCAGTTACAAATAATTTAAATAGTGTGGCTAAGGTACTGACTCTCCTAGTTTACGGAGATGTTTTAACTGATGTATAAAGTTATTTATCAGTTTATACATCATTTAAAACATCTTGGGAAATCAGGAGAGTCAGTACCTCACCCACACTACATGACTGGAGTTAAAAGGTTTTTTCAAGATTTTTATACTGATAACCTATCCTCTGGATAAATCATCAGTATCTGTTCGGTGTTGGTCCAACACCCAGGACCCCCGCCAATCAGTTGTTTGAGAAGGCAGCGGTGCTTCAGTGAAAATCTCGGAAAACATTTTTAAAGTAGGTGTTCTAATAAATGTATGTTTTTCTTTACTAACCATTTAACCTATAAATATCAGGGTGATAGGAATTGCTCTATAAAACTTATGTACTCAGTATAATGATATGTTTTGGTCACATTAGACTAGACTTTTCGCAGTAAAACTTTTTTTCTGGGTTATTAAAGCTATTTTTCAGTGTTAACTGTAATTATTATCTTTCCAAACTTCAGTTTTTAGCTGTGTAACATCGTTTAAAGCACTGTAGAGGAACAAGACCTCTGAGGGAGGACTGAATAGCGTCTAATTATCACAACAGATTTGCAGTCATTTTAAATGTGTGATCCCACAGGCAGACATTTCTCATGTGTGATCTAACACCTACTCAGTGTCCATGAATAAGACTGGGTGTACCAATGTAGCCAACATCATAGTCTTGATAGGAGGATATGGTCTAGGGGATTACTGTGTATTTTGGCTTGTTCAGCTGCTCCGTCTGCCAGAACAAAGCACATAGTCATTGAATAATACAAGGTTTTTTTCCATTAATTTTTAACTTTTTTTTACATACATTCATGTTGTACTGACATTCTACTGTAAGGTCTCATGCACATGGTGGTATTATGGTTCTATAAAACTCTTCAGTTTTACAGAACTACAATATGGTACCTATATACTACAGAGAAGATATACTGAATACAAGAGAAAAAATGTGTGGCTTGCTCTTTTGGCTATGGTATTAGGGAGCTTTCTCACCGCTTCTAGGGAGAATAATACCTTAACATGGTGCCACATGGTTCACCATACAGTCTCCTACAAAGCCACTCAGCTTCTGACATGGGACCTCAGCTACGTTGTCATAATTTCTGGTTGACAAATGAGTGAAAAACTGATGTGACTGATGAGGAAACTTGTATTTCTTCTCTGAGGTTTTCTGTCCTATTATGCTACCTGTTAAAAAAACACAAATTGAAGAACAAAGCTTTTGTATTATTTAATCAAAGTTGAGACAAGCTGTTTCAACTAATTTTTCTTATCTTTGTCTCATCTACTAATCCACCTAAACTTCATATTTAAATTTTGGTCTGTGGTAATCTCATAACTCCTGGGCAGCATGCCTGCTGTCTTGGGGCCATGTTTGACTCAGATCTTTCCTTTGTTTCCCATATACAATTACTTGCTCTTTTCATCTGCACCTCAACAACATCTCCAGAATCTGTCCTTTTATTATGGTGGGCTTTGGCTTTAATTTATTCTCGTCTTGACCACTGTAATTCATTACTAATTGGTCTTCCTATCACTAAATTCTTTATTTGAGATTGTTATCAATCAGTGATAACACCTCCCCCGTGTACAGTGATCAGCGACTGACAGCTATCTATGTATACACACTTACACAGAGAATGCGATCAATCACTGATAATACCTCCCCCCGTGTACAGCTATCAGCGACTGAAATTTATCTCTGTATACACACTTACAGAGAGACTGCTATCAATCACTGATAACACTTCCTCCGTGTACAACTATCAGTGAATGACAACTATCTATGTATACACACTTACACAGACAATGCTATCAATCACTGATAACTGAGAACCTGTCACCACGAAATGCAGTCAGCATGTTATATAGCAGGAGAGGCTGAGCAGATTGACGTATACGGTAGTTCTTGGGAAAAGATTCAGTAAAACTTGTAATCTATAAATTTAAATTTCTACTCTTTCTGAACTTAAGATTACCCCTGTGCACAACCATAAGTGACTGACAGCTCTCTGTATACACACTTACACAGACAATGCTATTAATCACTGATAACACCTCCCCCGTGAACAACTATCAGTGACTGACAGCTGTCTCTGTATACACACAGAGAATACTATCAATCACTTATAACACCTCCCTTGTGTACAGCTATTAGTGACTGGTTTCTGACTGCTATCTATGTATACACCTCCCCCGTGAACAACTATCAGTGGCTGACAGCTATCTCTGTATACACACTTACAGAAAGAATGCTATCAATCACTGATAACACTTCCTCTATGTACAACTATTAGTGACTGACAGCTATCTATATATATACACTTACACAGAGAATGCTATCAATCACTGATAACACCTCCCCTGTATACAACTATCACTGACTGACAGCTACCGTATCTCTATATACACACTTACACAGAGAATGCTATCAATCACTGATAACACCTCCTCTGTGTACAGCTATCAGTGACTGACAGCTATCTATGTATACACACTTACAAAAAGAATGCTATCAATCAATGATAACACCTTCCCTGTGAACAACTATCAGTAACTGACAGCTATCTCTGTATACACACTTACACAGAGAATACTATTAATCACTGATAACACCTTCCCTGTGTACAGCTATTAGTGACTGACTGATATCTATGTATACACACTTACACAGAGAATGCTATCAATCACTGATAACACCTCCCCCGTGTACAACTATCAGTGACTGACAGTTATCTCTGTATACACACTTACACATGGAATGCTATCAATCACTGACAACACCTCCCCTGTGTACAACTGTCAGTGACTGACAGCTATCTATGTATGCACACTTACACAGAGAATGCTATCAATCACTGATAACACCTCCCCTATGTATAACTATCAGTGACTGACAGTTATCTATGTATACAGACTTACACAGAGAATGCTATCAATCACTGATAACACTTCCCCCATATACAACTACTACTGACTGACAGTTATCTATGTATACACACTTACACAGAGAATGCTATCAATCACTGATAACACCTCCCCTGTGTACAACTATCAGTGACTGACAGCTATCTATGTATACACACTTACACAGAGAATGCTTACAATTATTGATAACACTTTCCACATGTACAACTGAAATCAGAAATACAGAGATATAAATCTATAAAGTTCTTCAAGTTTTGCTAAAGCTTTTCCCACAAAACTACTTGTATATATAAATCTGCTGAGCTGCTCCTGCTCTATAACCTGCTACGTAACCTACAGAGTTTACTGCATTTTATGGTGTCAGGTCCTCTTTAAAAAGAAAGGTACATAATGTACATTGTAGTGAAGGTAATCTTTAGAGATGAGCGAGCACTAAAATGCTCGGGTGCTCGTTATTCGAGTCGAATTTTTCCTGATGCTCAGGTGCTCGTTTCAAATAACGAACCCCATTGAAGTCAATGGGAGATTCGAGCATTTTTTGCAGGGGACCAAGGCTCTGCCTAGGGAAGGCTGGGTGAAAACCTGGAAACCTCAGGAAATGATGGAAACACCACGGAAATGGACAGGAAACAGCAGGGGCAGCATGCATGGATGCCTCTGAGGCTGCCTAATCCCACCATTACCCCAAATTCTCAGGCAACAGCCTGGTGGTGACCCTCAAGGCAATTGTGCTCACCCAGACCATAAAAGTTTATCGTGGCCCTGTATGGCTGTGACTACAGAGTGACCGAGTTACAGTGCGGGAGCAGGCGAAGCACATAAAAATTTATCGAGGCCCTGTATGGCTGTGACAACAGAGTGACCGAGTTACAGTGCAGGAGCAGGCGAAGCACATAAAAATTTATCATGGCCCTGTATGGCTGTGACTACAGAGTGACTGAGTTACAGTGCGGGAGCAGGCGAAGCACATAAAAATTTATCGAGGCCCTGTATGGCTGTGACTACAGAGTGACCGAGTTACAGTGCAGGAGCAGTCGAAGCACATAAAAATTTAGCATGACCCTGTATGGCTGTGACTACAGAGTGACCGAGTTACAGTGCAGGAGCAGGCGAAGCACATAAAAATTTATCGAGGCCCTGTATGGCTGTGACTACAGAGTGACCGAGTTACAGTGCGGGAGCAGGCAAAGCACATAAAAATTTATCGAGGTCCTGTATGGCTGTGACAACAGAGTGACCGAGTTACAGGGCAGGAGCAAGCGAAGCACATAAAAATTTAGCATGGCCCTGCATGGCTGTGACAACAGAGTGACCGAGTTACAGTGAAGAAGCAGGCGAAGCACATAAAAATTTATCGTGGCCCTGTATGGCGGCGGTGACAACAGAGTGATCGAGTTAGACTGAGGTAGCAGGTGAACCACCCAAAAATTTAGCCTGACACAGCATGGTGGTGACACCACCAATGCCTTTGTCCGACTGAGATTGCAGTCAAATGGCTGTAGGTGAGCCTCCCAAAAGTTTTTTTTTGGAGTGTGTGAAGTCGACCCTCCGAAAAAAAATTTTTTTTTTGTGTCTGTGGTTGACGATAATGAAAAATTGTTTTAGAGTGTCTGTAGTTGACGCTCCTGAAAAATAGTTTTAGAGTGTCTGTAGTTGATGTTCCTGAAAAATGGTTTTAGAGTGTCTGTAGTTGACGCTCCGGAAAAATTGTTTGGAGAGAGGGCCTATAGGTGGCCCTCTGGAAACATTGTCTTAAAAGAGTGCCAGTTGGCCCTCTAAAAAATTCCCTTTTGGGTCAGCGTTTGGCAATGAAGAGAAGGAGGAGGAGGAGTAGAGGAGAGGAATCGGATACATAAGGAATCTTATTCTTTAGCTGCTTTACCCCGGAGGAGATTTGAATTCCGGTGAAATCCAGGCTTTTTTCATTTTAATAAGCGTCAGCCTGTCAGCACTGTCAGTTGATAGGTGTGTACGCTTATCGGTGATGGCGCCACCAGCTGCACTGAATACCCGCTCTGACAACACGCTAGCGGCAGGGCAGGCCAGCACCTCCAAGGCATACAGCGCCAGTTCAGGCCACGTGACCAGCTTTCAAACCCAGTAGTTGTATGGAGCAGAGTGATCACGCAAGACGTTGGTATGGTCAGCTAGGTACTCCCTCACCATCTTTCTGTACAGCTCCCTCCTACTCTGCCTAGACTGGGGACAGGTGACAGTGTCTTGCTGGGGTGACATAAAACTGGCAAAGGCCTTGGAGAGCGTTCCCCTGCCAGTGCTGGACAAGCTGCCTGCTCGCCTCCTCTCCCCCGCTACTTGGCCCACAGAACCACGCCCTCTGCCGCTAGCGGCGTCAGATGGGAAGGATTGTTTCAGCTTGTGCACCAGGGCCTGTTGATATTGATTCACTCTCATACTCCTTTCCTCTACAGGGATGAGAGTGGAAAGGTTCTGCTTGTACCGTGGGTCCAGGAGAGTGAACACCCAGTAATCGGTGTTTGAAAAAATGCTTCTAACGCGAGGGTCACGGGCTAGGCAGCCTAACATGAAGTCTGCCATGTGCGCCAGAGTCCCAACACGCAAGAATTCCCTCTCCTCACTGGCCTGACTCTCCATTTCCTCCTCCTCCTCTTCAGCCCATACACGCTCAAGAGTTAAGAAGGACTGAGCATTGGTACCCTCTTCTGTCTCGCCAACATTCTCCTCCTCTTCCTCCTCATCCTCATCCCCCTCCTCCAATATGTGCTGAGAAACAGACCGGAGGGTGCTCTGGCTATCAAGCAACGTATCTTCTTCCCCCATCTCCTGTGACAAGCGCAAAGCTTCTGACTTCATGCTGAGCAGTGAGTTTTTCAACAGGCAAAGCAGCGGGATGGTGAGGCTGATAATGGCGGCATCGCCGCTGACCATCTGTGTTGACTCCTCGAAGTTGCTCAACACCTGGCAGATATCAGACATCCACGTCCACTCCTCATTGTAGACTTGAGGAAGCTGACTGACCTGACTACCAGTTCTGGTGGAAGTTGACATCTGGCAGTCTACAATCGCTCTGCTGGTAAACTCTGGATAACATGTTTAATGTCGAATTCCATCTCGTGGGCAAGTCGCACAACAGTCGGTGAGCAGGCACAACCTTGGTGAGCAAATCTGACAAATTGGGGTATGTCTTGAGGAACCGCTGAACTATGATATTGAACACGTGGGCCAGGCATGGCACATGTGTCAGTCTGCCGAGTTGCAGAGCCTCCACCAGGTTATGCCCATTGTCACACACAACCATGCCTGGCTTGAGGTTCAGTGGTGCCAGCCACAGATCGGTCTGCGCCGTGATGCCCTGTAACAGCTCTTGGGCGGTGTGCCTTTTGTCACTTAAGCTCAGCAGTTTGAGCACCGTCTGCTGGCGCTTACCCACAGCACTGCTGCTTCGCCTAGAGCTACCGACTGAAGGCGCCATGCCCACGGATGGAATTCGGAGGAGGAGGGGTTGGAGGAAGAGGCATAGTACATCTGAGAAACCATGACCAAGGTAGGCCACGCAATTCTCGGTGTGGGCAGTAAATGAGCTGCACCAAGGTCAGACTCGGTCCCAGCCTCCACCAAGTTAACCCAATGTGCTGTCAGTGAGATATAGTGTCCCTGCCCGGCAGCACTTGTCCACGTGTTCATGGTTAGGTGGACCTTATCACTAACCGCGTTAGTCAGGGCACGGATGATGTTCTCTGACACGTGCTGGTGTAGGGCTGGGACGGCACATCAGGAAAAATAGTGGCGGCTGGGCACCAAGTACCGAGGGACAGCCACCGCCATCAGGTTGCGGAAAGCCTCAGTCTCTACCAGTCTATAGGGCAGCATCTCCAGGCTCAACAATTTGGAGATGTGGACGTTTAGGGCTTGTGCATGTGGGTGGCTGGAATTGTATTTGCGCTTTAGCTCAAATGTCTGCTGCAAAGACAGCTGAACGCTGCGCTGGGACACATTTGTGGACACTGTGGAGGATCGTGGAGGTGAAGGGGTGGTTGTAGGACGGGAGGCGCTCGTGCAGGGATCCTGGGCGGGGGGTTGACTCGCCGAGCCAGCATGTGATACAGGGGAAGGGGCAGTGGTGTGACCCGCAGGCGGTGAACGGCCTTGGTTCCACTGAGTCGGGTGTTTAGCACTCATATGCCTGCGCATGCTGGTAGTGGTTAGGCTGGTAGTGGTGGCTCCCCTGCTGACCCTGGTGTGGCACAGGTTGCACACCACAGTCCGTCGGTCATCCTCACTTTCTTTAAAAAACCTCCAGACTTGCGAACATCTAGGCCTCGGCACGGGAGCTTGACTCCGTGAAACAGTTGCTGATCTACCTGCTCTTGCCCTGCTTCTCCCTCTGGCCACCCCACTGCCTCTTCCAACCTGTTCTGGTGCTGCACTTGCCTCCCCCTCAGAAGCACTGTCTTGAGTTCGATTACCAACCCAGCTCGGGTCAGTCACCTCATCATCAACCAGCTCTTCCTTCCAATTCCTCACTCTGCTCCCCCCTCGGACTTACTGCCCTGACAACAACGTCACTGTCTGACAACCGTGTCTCATCATCATCATCATCATTATCATCTGACACCTCTTCACGCACTACTTGCACTAAGTCCACACTCTCATCACCCACAGACTGTGAAAGTTCTAAATTTTGGGCATCGGGACAGAGCAACTGCTCAGGTTGCTGTTGAGCAGTGATTTGTGTCTCTGGGTAGGGTCCTGAAAAAAGTTCCTGTGAGTATGCCTGATCTGAATCCATACTTTCCGTGGGGGGGGCAGGCTGGGGGGTAGGAGGTCGAGCTGGAGATGACAGAGGTCTACTCTCTTGGCTAGCGTGGGTGGACTGCGTGGAAGACTGGGTGGTGGATAAATTACTGGACGCATTGTACGCTATCCACGTCATCACCTGTTCACACTGTTGTGGTTTCAATAGTGGTGTACCACGTGACCCAGTAAGTTGCGAGATAAAGCTAGGGATTTCCACTGCTCCCTCATCAGCATGTACAGTGTCACCCTGCCCAGGATCACGGCCTCTGCCCCCTACACTACTTGAACGCCCACGCCCTCGTCCTCGACCCTGAGCCCTTGGGTTCAACATTTTGTATATTCACCAAACTGTCGAGTTAATATCTGAGGCCAAAACCATATTCAGTAGACAGTAGAATTACTATCTGAGGCAAAAAAATGTAGTCTTTAGACTCCAGCTATTGCACCGCAAACCACTCAATTTTGCACTGGACTGTAGTTTATATAACTGAGAATAAAAACGTATTCTCTAGACTGCGGCTAGTGTATCGCACACCTCACAATTGTTCACTGGACTGTAGTTTATATAATTGAGTGAAAAAAACTTATTTTATAGACTGACTCTGCTGTACAGCACACCTCACAATTGTTCACTGGACTGTAGTTTATGTAACTGAGAATAAAAACGTATTCTCTAGACTACGGCTAGTGTATCACATACCTCACAATTGTTCACTGGACTGTAGTTTATATAATTGAGTGAAAAAAATTATTCTCTAGACTGTGGCTAGTGTATCGCACACCTCACAATTGTTCACTGGACTGTAGTTTATATAATTTAGTGAAAAAAATGTATTTTATAGACTGATGCTGCTGTACAGCACACCTCACAATTGTTTACTGGACTGTAGTTTATATAACTTAGTGAAAAAAATTATTCTGTAGACTGCGGCTAGTGTATCGCACACCTCACAATTGTTCACTGGACTGGAGTTTATATAATTGAGTGAAAAAAAACGTATTCTCTAGACTGCGGCTAGTGTATCGCACACCTCACAATTGTTCACTGGACTGTAGTTTATATAATTGAGTGAAAAAAACGTATTTTATAGACTGACGCTGCTGTACAACACACCTCACAATTGTTGGAGTGTGGACCAGTGGACTACTGGACTGTAGTTTATATAACTGAGTGACAAAACGTATTCCCTAGACTGCACTACAGATCCCAGCAAGCCAAGGCACAGCAGCAGCAAAAATGAGTACTGAGAGGACTTTGGGAAATTTCATTGGGGTCTGTGTGGACCATGTGCTGTCCCCTTTCTGCCACCAGTGCACAGTGTGCAGCCAAGATGGCGGTAGCTGCACTACAAGTCCCAGCCAGCAGCCGAGAGGAGGACAAAAACAAATGTCATTGTAGCCCTTAGAAGGAGCGTTGGGTTCTTTGTGGATGATTCCTGCCTAACCACATTCTAATTTCACGCCCTAACAGTGTGCAGCCAAGATGGCGGTCGCTGCACTACAAGTCCCAGCCAGCAGCCAGGATGAGACCAAAAAAAAACATGCTTGTAGCCCTTAGAAGGCCTGTTGGGTTCTTTGTGGGTGATTCCTGCCTAACCAACAACTAAATTCAGGCCCTAACACTCTCCCTGACAGACAGCAGCTGTATCCCTAATCTCATGCAGACGGCGTATGACGCGAGCATCGCGGGACCAGATTCTTATATTCCCATGTCATCTGATCTGGCCAGCCAATCCCTGCTATCGACTTTTAGGGGCCCCACGTGATGCTAGGAGGTACCAAAGACTCTCCTGCATGTTGATTGGCTGAAAAAAGGCGGCTAACATGCAGGAAGAGGAAGTTGCCATTTCCTCGAGGATCGCGATATGCTCGTCCGAATAGCGAGCATATGCGAATACCCTAATGCTCGAACGAGCACCAAGCTCGGACGAGCATGTTCGCTCATCTCTAGTAATCTTCTTACCAGTGGCTGATCCCTTTTGGTCCAAATCTGTGTCATGTGACCAACACTCCGACTCTTCAACTGACACAGCATGTTATCTGTGGACAGAAAGTCTCTATTCCAGGGCTGGCCAACCTGCGGCTCTCCAGCTGTTGCAAAACTACAACTCCCAGCATGCCCAGTCTGCCTACAGCTATCATCCTACAGCAGGGCATGGTGGGAGTTGTAGTTTTACAACAGCTGGAGAGCCTCAGGTTGGCCAGCCCTGCTCTATTCAGTCCTATGGGAGCTCAATGTCAGTCTCATAGGTATTAGTCACTGGTTACCTGGAAGCTGGTTGGTTTCTGTGGACATAACCCAGTGATATATTTCTGGAAATGGCTTTCTTTTAACATATGCCAGATATTGTTCCTTATTATGATATTACAGTAGCTTTAACCCCTTCCTGACCAGCGCCGTACATGTACGGCGCAGCGGGAAGTGACTTCCCGACCAGCGTTGTAGTGCTACGGCACGCTGATCGGGTGGGTGCAGGAGTGAAAACACCGATGCTGGTGCATTAACCCTTCATGTGCCGCAGTCAGCGCTGACCGCGACACATGCGATGCGGGCATTGGGAAGGGGTGTCCATCGGCTCCGCGTGCTGCTGTGACGGGGGACAGTTGGCTTAGATAGCAGCCGGATGCCTTCCTTATGCATCCGGCTGCTATCTATGGAAGCCTGTGAGATTCAGCCCCCTGGATCTCACAGACAGAAGGCTGTAAGTGTATTACATTGAGTAATACACTTACAGCCAATGCATTACAATACATAAGTATTGTAATGCATTTTATAGGGGATCAGACCCCAAAAGTGTAAAAAAAAAGAAAGTGAAAAAAAGAAAGTTTTACAAAAAAGTTTCAAGTTCCCCAAAAAAGCGTCCTTTTCACAAAATAAAGTAAAAAAAATTGTAAAAATAGGGAAAAAAAGAAAAATAGACATATTAGGTATTGTGGCGTCCGCAGCGACTGGCTCTATAAAAAATATCACATGATCAACCCCACCAGGTGAACGCAGTAAAAAAAAAAAAAACAGTGCCAAAACAGCCATTTTTTGGTCACCTTCCCTTACAAAAAGGGTAATAGCAGGCGATCAAAAAAGCGTATGTACCCCAAAATGGTTCCAATAAAACTGTCCTCTTGTCCCTCAAAAAATGAGACCCTGCCTAAGACAATCGCCCAAAAAATAAAAAAAATATGGCTCTCAGAAAATGGCAACACAAAAAATATTTTATTTTGTTCAAAAATGCATATAATGTGTAAAACTAATGTATATTGAGGTTTAGTTTGCTGTTAACCCTTGCTGTGTTGCAAGAAAAAAAATTATTAACATGAATAATCTACCAAAAAAGTGAAATTTTTAAATTTGACCTCCATTTTCCTTTAATTCTTGTGGAACACCTGAAGGGTTAAAAAGTTTTTAACATCAGTTTTTTATAATTTGAGGGGTTTAGTTTCTAAAATGGGGTCATTTATGGGTGGTTTCCATTACGTAAGCCCCTCAAAATCACTTTATATTTGAATTGGTGCTTAAAAAAATGTTTTTGGAAATTTTGTTGAAAATTTGAAAAATGGCTTCTAAACTTCTAAGCCTTCTAACGTCCTAAAAAAGTAAAATGACATTTATAAAATGATGTCAACATAAAGTAGACATATGGGCAATGTAAAATAATAACTATTTTTGGAGGTATTACTATGTATTTTTAAAGTAGAGAAATTGAAACTTGCAAATTTGCAAATTTTTGGTAAATCTCAGAATGGCCTGGATAAGTAAAAGCGTTCCAAGGTTATTACCACATAAAGTGACACATGTCAGATTTGCAAAAAATGGCCTGGGCAGGAAAGTGAAAACAGGCCCGGGGTTGAAAGGGTTAAAGGCATTTGAAAAATAACATTAACTTGATAAGGACAAAACTAGCGCTCTTCTTGGTCATATTATTTTCATTACTTGGCTTCCTGCCCCTGGCAATGAATTGTCTTAATGCTCTGCTATTGCGCTGCTTCCTACTGATGTTTCCTGAAAATCACTGCATCTGTCTGACAGCCAGCACTAACCATCACAGTCTATTCTATCTCACTGGGGATAGTCTTTTTCTCACCAGTTTAATAAAGACATAATCATCAGGATTCCAGTAGAAATAATAATAATATCCTTTACGAATATAGCAGCTGCGCTTTATAATCAGGGCATGCGAAAAACTTAAAATACAACCCCTTTAAAGATGCAGGCCCAATAAGACACAGTGAACTTTCTTTCATAGCAAATTATCTTTATTATCAATTGTATCTGATATAAAGGATTAAAACAAAGGTCTGAACATTACATTCAAATGTAGCAGAGCTGAAATTGTGGTGTAACTATTTATTTTCTTTACTTTAATAGTTTACTGTGTCTAGATAATTTTACTTGCAGTCCTATGGAAACAGACCAAACATCATGATAACCCGTCTCTGCTACATTTGTATATGTTAAAGAAAGGTGATACTTCACAATGCAAGACTCTCGTCTGCAGTAGAAACATTCTTTCATGAACTGGTTTCTTAGGGGCATCATAACTTACCTTTTTTTTATAAAAACTGAAGACAGCAATTATCCTGCCTGAAACAGAAGGAAAGGCCAGACTGTAACCTTGCTTTGCTTCAGAAATGTAGAGTCAGTAGCCCTGAGGCTGCAGGTATCATTTCTTAGTTTCTTAAGGTAACCTTATATGATAGATTTCTTAGAGACCATCTCAGTAGCTTCTTTTACCATTTCATGTCTCCACTTGTTAATAGAATACTAATGTAAAGAATTCTAATACTAATTTCAATAATGAGATTTTATGCTAATCCTAATATTATTGGGAACTATTTTTTTAAAGGACCCAATATATATTTCTCCAACAAGTGTTGTGTCATTCTCAATACACTAATATCCTTCTTCATATTGCCCCCTGTGGACTAAACTCATACGCTTAAGTCAACTTTGATTTTTTTTCAGCTCATGTAAAAAACAAGTTGGTGGAGTTTTAAAATGTCTCTCCAACTCCAACATGATCCTACTTATGTTATACACTGTGCAGCCTTCCTCTCAAGCATCTCTGTACCCCATATTCTATACGTCAGCCATGTTAAAGATGTTGTCTAACTATGACAATGCCTTTTACGTTTAAAGCCAACCGGTAATTGTTGCTATGCTGGTTTAAGGAACCAATGGTGATAATCTGTTATCGTAAGAGGAAGATGATGCTGTCTTGGCAATGCTATAGAGAAAATGTAGTATGACATAACTGGCAGTCAGTGTCATTGGATGACTATGTAATATGTGGATGGGCTTGGTCCACCAGAGTAGGAACCATTCTTTGTTAGCAGCTCTGTACTCTACCTCATATAGAAGGATACCTGAACTCCACCTCGTAAACCACGGCAGGGCATATCAAAAGCAGTTGTCTTCATGAAACAATCTTTTTAGCTCTCATGTGGCTACTGTCTAGGTCTCGCAATAAAATGTAGTGTTTTTTTTACAAGTCTTCTCCTCCTCACTCCCTCTGGCAGCTCAGCACTGCAATCACCTGAGTAAACAGTTCCTGCTGATGGCTACAGAGGTGAGAGCTTCCATATTTTCCTGTTCCCATTCCCAACCAGTGTCAGAATGGCATTAAGTACTTTGTCCCCAACAGAGGACAGAAAACTGACCCACCCTCTCTCTATATATACAGCACATGTGTGTATCCATCTTTTATTACATCCTTAATGATATTACCAATGTTCCCATAGGTCAAAACATTAATATATTACTATATAACGTTATTTTATAATCAACCCATACGAACTATCCCTACAAGTGATTGACTCCAAAATAGCTCCAAATAGATTCTGTTCTGCTGAACCATGTGTATAAATCTGGGCCCATTGGATGATCTTCTGGTTCCCTGGTTGGCCAAACCAACTCTAAAACCAAAGTACTATATGTGCCAGTGCACTATACCATAAATAGCAAAGCATAAATGTATGTGCTTTAATTGTTTTCTAACATGTCAATGAATGAAGAACCTGCAGATTTCTGCAATATGGAACTAACATTTTTAAAAGAATGTCCTACACAGTGCTAATTGTTAAAGTGTCATTGAGTTAATTGGTGAGTTGTGCTTCTAAAATAAGGTACAACTCACATCAATGGCTAGCAATCTAGAACTGAAATCATAAGAGGTCCTTATTTTTTCATAATCCCAATTGGATCTCAACCATGAGATGTTTTCTTATATCATGAGACATGACAGAAGATAATTTCTGATAGTTGTCCTGCTGTCTCATTACATAATATACCCACCAGTTGAAGAATTTTTATATAGATCAGCTTCTTAACAGAAGCAGAACTTTCAAGGTCTTGGGCTTCAAGGCAAAATTCTGGTGGCACCAACTTTCACACATAATGTATATAGTGGCATAATCCTATAGGTCAGTGGTACTTTTAGACACCTTCATGGTCCAAGACTTGCCTGTGACTACAACTCCTACCATCTCTATATTTATCCACCTGCTTCTTCACAAACATAAGTATGGTTGTTGGATAAAGATGTCAAACATCTCCCTTCAAGGATTTTGCTGTGTGAGAGTTACAATACTTGTGTTTATTGGATTTTTTACAGGTAACTGGTTTAAATGCTGGTGGGTCCATTTTCCCTCCTTTGACAGTGATTTACAGGGTGTTTGTAAAAAAGTTCTGCCAGGAGAATGCACTGTTCTTAGTTTTATATAGTCATTTTTGTACAAACTTTGTGACAAGAAATAAAAATGTCAAACAAAATGAAAGACTGATATAGCTTTGATACCAATATATTAAGAAGAGAAATATATAGTACCCATGTTTTTCATCTATCTTCTTCTGCTTGGACGGATAGCTTAGCAGAAAACCTGGATCTAAAATGTGCGTAGAATAGGCAGGTTTTGCAATTACTGAACACTGAATATACCATTGAAGAGCTAATAGGATTAGTTATAAATCAATTAAAAAGAGAAATTTGTTATCTGCTCATTTATATTCTGTTAAGCTATTGACTGGCTTTACTCATATAAAGAGAAAACTCATCTGTAGCAATATCCTCACATTTCCTTCTAGGCAGTACAATTCCCATTCTCATTCAGTTTTATCTTATTTCAATACATTTAAAAGGGTTGTCCCATGAAAAATATTAAAACCAGCACCTGAATCTCAATACTTTTGTAATTGCATGTAATTAAAAGTACAGCCCTGATTTATTCAATAAAATGTATCTATATAGCACCACCTGCTGTTTGTTCTTTTTCTTACTTCTCTATCCACCTCATTGAGGTGGTCGCACATGCCCAGTTTGATCCTTCAATTGCCACCAGCTTTATCTTCAGTTAGAAGTTGTTGAAGCTACATGACACACCCCCTGAGAAAGGGCACGCTTCTGGAGCTGCCAGCTTGATATAAATCTAGCAGAGCAACTGGGTCAATGAATGGGGAGATTTCTGGATAAATGTGTGGTCAAGAGCTGGTTCTAGCTTTGTTAGAAAGAGATTGTCATGTACTATATGATGTCGGATTTTTATTTATTATATTAGTCATGGGATAATCCAATTATTGATATTTTCTTGTCCACATAATGATGACTACTGCCCCTTCCCAACACATAGTGTCAGGGAGTCTGGGGGTTTGGGAAGGATGGCAGACCCTGAGCTTCCCACAACCCCTGTCCCTGCCTATTGCCCCCCTACGCTAGATCGTAGGGCGACAACTGGACGACAAAACCCTGTACTGGCTAGGGAGCGGAAAGTTGGAAGGACAGACTGACTAAACAAACACGTAACACAGAAGAGTAGTTAACAGTCCGAGGTTGGCAACGAGAGAGCATAAACAGGCAAAATCACAATCCAAGAACTAGTCCAATATACAGGCCGGGGTCTAAACACAGGAGAGTAGAAGGTACCGAATCAGCCAGGGGCGGACATACCGCGGTGCAGCCGGTTCGGCTGCACCGGGGCCCGGGACCGGAGGGGGGCCCTTTCTTCCCGGCGGCAGGTAGAGATGAGCGCTTCCATTTTGGAAGCGCTCATCTCTATATTCATCTGTATCGCCGTCCTTAGGACGGCGATACATATGGATAATGCGGGGCAAGGGAGGGAGAGGCGTGTCCCTTCCCCGTTCCTCTGATAGGCTGCAGGCACTAGGCCTGTAGCCTATCAGAGGCCGGCACAGGCGGCGCGATGACGTCATCGCGCCGCCTGAGCCGTACAGCGCGGGACACAGGCCGGAAGAGGCCTGCATCTCGTCGCTGACAGAGGCAAGGAGGTAAGTATAACTGTTAATTTTTTTTTATTTAAGTTGGCACTCAGTGGGGGCACTATGGGGGAGGAGCACTATGGAGGAGAGGCACTATGGGGGCCACTTTGGAGGGGAGCACAATGGAGAAGGAACACTATGGGGGCCACTATGGAGGAGGAGCACTATGGGGGGCCACTATGGAGAAGGAAAACTATGGGGGCTACTATGGAGGAGGAGCACTATGGGGGGCCACTATGGAGGAGGAGCACTATGGGGGGCCACTATGGAGAAGGAACACTATGGGGGGCCACTATGGAGAAGGAACACTATGGGGGCTACTATGGAGGAGGAGCACTATGGGGGGCCACTATGGAGGGGGAGCACTATGGGGGGCCACTATGGAGGAGGAGCACTATGGGGGGCCACTATGGAGGAGGAGCATTATGGGGGGCTACTATGGAGGAGGAGCACTATGGGGGGCCACTATGGAGGAGGAGCACTATGGGGGGCCACTATGGAGGAGGAGCACTATGGGGGGCCACTATGGAGGAGGAGCACTATGGGGGGCCACTATGGAGGAGGAGCACTATGGGGGGCCACTATGGAGGGGGAGCATTATGGGGGGCACTCTGGAGGAGGACGACTATGGGGGGCCCTATATATATACTGGCACTATGGAGGGCGAGGATCACTATGGGGGCCCTATCTTATATTCTGGCAGACATGGGGGCACTATGGAGAAGGGGGGAGAGGAGCACTATTGGGGTCATTGTATAGGGGCACTAAGAGGGTTTTTTGGGTACATAGTAGGGGGCATTGGCACATTATGAGGGCACTATGGGGACATTGGCTGGCCGGGGGCACTAATTATTTCTATTGTTGGGACTATTACTATCAGCTTAGCACAGTTATTTTTGGGGAACATTTTGGTTATAATTTAGTGTCAGGGACACTTTCCTGGGTGCAGTTATTTTAATTACTGAAGGCGGTAGTATTTGAGGGGGACTGTTTCTGCAGTATAGTTTTGGGGAGCACAGCGGGTACAGTATTGGGGAGTGGCAGGATGAGGAGTTCAAGAAGGTGGAAGAATGATAGAAAAGTAGGAATCTAAGATGTCTATTTGTCAAACTCCACAGAGAGAAGAGATGGCTGGAAGAAATCATCATGGCAGTCTGGTCTGAAAGGAAAAGATGAGGAAAGAGAACATCTACATCTAAGAAGACGTCACTGGATGTAGGAGGTATGTGGACCTGTATTAGGCTACTTTCACATCTGAGTTGGTGATTCTGGCAGGCTGGTCCAGCAGAGAACAGCCTTCTGGAATTCACCGGCTCTGGCACTGCTGGATGCAGACAGAATGCCCGCCGGCCCCATTAACTATAATGGGGTCAGGCAGAGATCCGGCCACAATCTGGCAAAAATGCAGAGAATCAGCAGGACACAAACCTCTGCATGACTGAGTCTGTGTCTGGCCAATTTCTTGCATTCTCTGCCAAATCAGGTGGCCGGAGCGTAGTGCTGCAGGTGTGAAAGTAGCCTTACCCTGTATGTTTTGTATTGCTGTATGTAATGTTAGGACACCATAGGTTAGGTTGAGAATTTGGTTTGGGAACGGCGGGGGGGGGCCCAAACACATTCCTTGCACAAGGGCCCTCTGCTGTCTGTGTCCGCCCCTGGAATCAGCAGGCAGAAGACGAAGTCCAAGATACAAATCCACAGGTCAAACACAGGAAACAAGCAAAAGGGTAAACGCTGGTGATGAACCACAAGGGACAATCAAACACTGGCAATGCACTGGAGGGAGAGAGGAGTATTTATGCAACCAGAGATCCCACCCCTGTGCTCTGAATGGACCAAGCTCCAGAAGCCCGATCATCAACACCTGAGAATTAACCCAACATGAACAGGACAAAACATGAGGCTGGGCGTCGACTGCCTAGCAGATGAGTAGCAGTGTGAACAACGTACAGAGAGACTAGGCGTCGACTGCCTAGAAGTGTGAATAGGGTTAGCAAGAGACTAGGCGTCGGCTGGTTAACACAGCCCAATTCACACTGAGTGTACGAATTCTGACACATAGTAGGTATGATAAAACATATTTCTCTGCATGTAAGAATTGTGACTTGCAGAACAGTATGGTTGAATAAGAGATTAAATTCTTCCCTCTTTCGAGAATATTTTTTATATATCAGCTTGGTGACATTTTTCCTATTTTCATCCCAATGTTCGTAGAATGCTCTGTAGCCAATTTTTCTACTAATGGTTTCTGTAATTGTGGAAAAAAATCATTAAGTGCTAATAATAAAGGTATTATAGCTGCTAGATATCAATGGGACATTCTAACCACTCCAACTTTACTTGCTAGATGGTCTTTGGTCTCTAGGTGGTCAGCCTTTAGACATCAAGACATTGTATAAACCCTACTGTATCATAACCAAGGTCTATGTCTACCTGGAATATACTTTGCAAGTCAGACTGCAAACTAAGACAATTTAGTCATATTAGTGTATGTAGAAATCTTCAGGGAGGAAATCTATACAAAAAGTGGAAGTTAAATCACGAAAAATGATGGGAAATCCCTGTCAATGTTAAGCTGGCCATAGACATGATCCACTGACAATTTCATGTTTCCTAAATGGCCAGTCACTTGGACTATTCACCTTGAAATAATCTGCTCAAATAATCTGCTTTCATGTCACAGTATATATTGTCACTGTATAAAATGTCATTATATAATACTGTTGAGTGAGCTCTGACAATATTATATTTTAGTTTTCTTCCTGAGTAGGCCCCTGCTGATTTCAGGCCCCAAAGCAACCACCTTCCCCGATTCCCCTATAGCTGCGACCCTGAGCCTAGGGCCTAAAAATGGTCTCCATGGCTATCCAGTGAAAATGCCTAGGTATTTCAAAAAAGGTCATACAACATATATCTATTGGTATCCCAGTAATGGTAACAAAATATACAGTAATGCATGCCATACTATGTTATAACCAAAAATAATGGTAAAACACTTTCTTTTTTCCATATCCTCTCATCTTCCTCCTAGGCAAAAACATTAGCATGTCATAAACTAAATCGTCGAAGCCTAAAAAGTAGGAGTTACCCCAACAAAAAAACAGGCCTTTGATCTGCCTTAACCTCAATAATGATATGCCCATCAGAAAGTTACCGTATTTTTTGCTTTATAAGACGCACCCGATGATAAGACGCACTCCAGATTTTAGAGTAGGAAAATAAGAAAAAATATTTTTCATCAGACCTCATATCAGACCCCCCATAAATTTCAAATTTCACATCACGTCAGACTCCCATTAGACCTCAGATCAGCCCTTTCAGACCCCCACTCAGCCCCCATCGGACCTCAAATCAACCCACTCAGCCCCCATATCAGCCCACTCAGCCCCCATCAGACCTCAGATCAGCCCACTCAGCCCCCATCAGACCTCAAATCAGCCAATCATCCCACTCAGCCCCAATATCAGCCCACTCTGCCCCCATATCAGCCCACTCTTCCCCCATATCAGCACACTGTTCCCCCATCTGACCTCAGATCAGCCCACTGTGCCACCATATCAGCCCACTGTACCCCCCATCAGACCTCAGATCAGCCCACTGTGCCCCCATCAGACCTCAGATCAGCCCACTGTGCCACCATATCAGCCCACTGTGCCCCAATCTAACCTCAGATCAGCTCACTGTGCCACCATATCAGCCCAGTGTACCCCCATCAGACCTCTGATCAGCCCACTAAGCCCCTATCAGACCTCAGATCAGCCCACTGTGCCCCCATATCAGCCCACTGTGCCCCTATCAGACCTCAGATCAGCACACTGTGCCACCATATTAGCCCACTGTGCCCCCATATCAGCCCTCTCTGCCCCATCAGACCTCAGATCAGCCCACTGTGCCCCCATATCAGCACACTGTGCCCTCATCAGACCTCAGATCAGCCCACTGTGCCACCATATCAGCCCACTGTACCCCCATCAGACCTCAGATCAGCCCACTTCAGACCTCAGATCAGCCCACTGTGCCCCCATAACAGCCCACTGTGCCCCATCAGACCTCATATCAGCCCACTGTGCCCCCATCAGACCTCAGATCAGCCCAATGTGCGCCCATACCAGCCCACTCTGTTCCTATCAGACCTCAGATCAGCCCATCAGAATAAAATAAAAACTCTCGTACCTCTCCTGCGCCACTGCTCCGCTCCGGGTCTAGCGCTCCTCTATCTTCTCCTGCCGGCGCTGCACTGTCACCTGACTGCGTGCAGTGTCAGGTCAGAGTGCGCGTACTACGTCCTGGCGCTGTACGATATCAGGACAGTGCAGCGCCAACAGTAGAAGACAAGGGAGCGCCGGACCCGGAGTGGAGCTGCAGCGCAGGAGGGTGAGTATGTTTCCCCTCTCCCGGCACCTATTACATACTAGTGAGCGCTTCCATAATGGAATTGCTCACTAGTATTCGCTTTATAAGACGCAGGGCAATTTTCCCCCTACTTTTGGAGGGGAAAAAGTGCGTCCTATAAAGCGTACAATACGGTAATTAAAACTGGAAAGCAAAAAATACAAATTTGCGTTAAAAAATAATCGTTTTGCGAACATTCCTACACAAATTACGAACAAACATTCAGTTTTGTTAAAAGTACGCAATACGTAAGCATTAGCATACAAAGTGTGTACGAATCCTTAGCGTATTATTGACTCGCGATTGCGTCATACGCACTACTGTAGGCAAGGCCGCGGCGTACAGTCTTTAGAGGCAGTCCATATGAGCTAGAAAAGTAAGGTGCTAGCTATCCGGCTAAGTGCATAACTTACTAAAAAACACCATACAATAAGTGCATAATACGACACATTGCAGTACCTGAAAAAGAATACACACAATGGGCTAAAGTGCTTGAACCTGTAAAAACATTATTGCTAAAATACAGCAAAGACATAATTATGCAAACATTTTAGTGCAATCAATTTCACATTTGCAAGCATAATAGGCTCAGATATACGTTTGAGTCTCTTCTTGTGGCTGCTTGGCATGATAAAATTGTAATCCACGTGAGGTAATTTTGTAATCCAAACAGGTAACGTGTAATCCACATGGATAATATAATATAGCAGCAAATAGAGAACCCTTTTTGAAAAGGGGGCTCCCAAATAACCTGAGAAGAGGGGAAAAAGGAAAATAGACACGCTTAGGCGCAACTGGGAATTTTCTGCAGAATGGGGGAGTCCTGACAAGCCATGTCCCATCTGTGTGAGAGCCAAACAGGGGGCAATAAAAACAACATAAACTAAAAACAAGTGCCAACTAGCTCTCACCCATCAGGTGCAGTCCATGTTGTGGCTCGCATAGGTCCTCCTGAGGTGTCCTTTAAATCAGCCAGTAGAAGGGTTCCTCAGATGAGGGACCTGAAGTCCTCCTCGCTGGAACTGCTACTAAATGACATCAGAGGATGCTCCTGCCTCCTGTAGGCCAAGCTGGCTGCCGTGTTGGAACTCCACTGCCCTCTTCTTTCAGAAGTCGGACTTGACCGGGTCCGGGTGGTGGTCATGCTGGAGAGCGCTGCAGCCACTTGCGCCTTCACTTTTCCGGATTCTCCTGCCGGGACAGCAGGGGTAAGGACTTCTGGCTGCAGTGGTTGAGGCAAGGTTGCATCCACGGAAGAAGCCCCAGCTCCCCTGGCTGCTGCTGACTTAATTTTCCAGGGTAGTTGGTACTGGTGGATCACCGTGGACTGGAACGTAAATGATGAAGTCGTCAGCTGATCCAGCTGAAAGGACTGTGATGGTGGTTGTGGTGGCAGTCCAGGGATCAGAGGCTGCGGCTGTGGCTTCCCCCTGAAACGAAGGATGCCATCTGGTGACTCCTGTAGGCAGCACACCGGTACTTCGCCTGGTGGTTCCTCCGGCCAAACTTCAGGTGTTGATGTAGGGACCAGGGGCTTAGATAATATGGTAACCCCGGTAGCAAAGGGGTTTTTCAGGGATGCCATGGGGGTGTATTCCACCTGATCCCCCACGTACAGGCTGTGACAGGGTTGGGGCAGGTATGGCCGTTTCACTGACCTGTGGCCCACAAAGTACTCCTTGCTGTCCTCGTCATCTGCCAGGAAGCCAGAGCCTCACTTCACCGAAAACCACAGGACGGTTCCCTTTCGCCGCTCCAGTGTAGGATTTCCCAGCCTCGGATGGTCCAATACTTGGATGACCCAATCCTCCACGACATTCTTGTAGTCCCATAGGGTCTGGGCGTGGGCTGTCACTGAGGCTGGCACAATCAGATTCTGCCGAATGGAAGGTGTTGTTGTTGTTCCTCCTGGGCAGCGAAGTGGACGCACCAGCCGCAGCAGCCGCAGCAGCCGGCAAGGCGAATATCGACTCAGGAGCCAGTGAGACTCTTTTGCACAGTTTTGGCGCTCTGATCTCTGGAGTGGGCGGTGGTTCGGGGTACTCGTTCCCAATTTGTTCGCCATGCTGTTTGCTGTGAATCTTGTTCACCGCTGGCTGAGTAATGAGGGAGGAGTCTTCACTCCCTATACGTGCAAATAGTTAGTTCCCAGTGGGCCGGGCTGGTTTTTCCCGCTTCTGAGGGGGGCGTATCTTCACTTTCCCGCCTCTTGAAGGGGCATATTGTTATTTTCCTGCTTCGGGGGCCAGGAGAGGGGGCAAGAAGAATGCGTACATTGCATACCTTGCGTACGTTGCGTACGTAGCGTTAGTGGTCAAAATTTTAAGAACATTCACGAATAATACAAAGTGAATCTAAAAAAATCCTGATTCGTTTCGGAGTAGGAAAAATGGAGGATTCGATACGAATCTACGAAGCGGCGAATAGATTCGCTCATCTCTAGTTCCATTTATAATGGAATATAACTGAATGGCCAGACAGAATGCAAAATAGAAGCATTTAAGAAGCATTCCGTTTTGCTCAATCCCAATAGAGGTCTATGGGCAAGCATAATGGGTCTGTCTGGTTTGCAGGACCAAAAAAAAAAAATCTCGTCGACAGGACTTTGTTTCCATCCAGCATAACGGAAACCAGATGCTTGCCCATAGACTTTTATTAGGAAGGAGCAAAACGGAATGTCTCTTAAAGGCTACCAGTGTTAAATAGGTAACAAGCAAACTCATTGCATGGAATGGAATACACAGTATCTGCTCAATAATCCATCCTTGGAAGCAGATGTTACTAGTAGAGACACTTGCATAGAGTCAGCAAGAGGATATATTATTGTTCTGATATATACCATATAAGCATACAGTATAGATTATCATTACACGCTTCACCATTAAAAAAACAGGTCCTCTGTTTGTCAGTTTTAAACTATTTTCCACCTGAATATTAGTGAATGTCTACTGATTAATTGCTATTGTCACTCCTTTTTTTTACATTGACATCAGAGGCGAGGAATAGGCAGATAATAGGAACTCCTCATATAACTAAACAGATGAGATCAATTAAAATCTATTTAACCACAAAACAACACAGATGAGATCACTTAGACGTTTATGTAAGTCAGTAAGTGCTGCCATATTGTATTTTTTAATATCTGATTATATACTTTCCTTGAGGAGTTGTTATTTGCTTAAGCATGCTCAGTGCAGGCGATTTCTTATGCCCGACATAATTATGAACTATTATTCAAGATCAGGAGAAAAGTCAGAGGGTCAACTTTGCTCTGTGGCTGCTTCCTGATCCTTCTTCCTTCTTAGTTCCTATTTTGTCTTCCAGAAATGCATACATCTAGTCATTTTTTTCCTCTCACCTTATGAGAAATTACTGGAGAGTATCAGTATATAGAACTAGAGACTTCTATTATTTACTTATTTAGAATTAATTATGGTTTTACAGTTTGTCAGTAAAAATAGGTGCAGCCCCTGATTTTTGGATAAGTTGTCCAGAAAAATGAGATGATCCTGTTAGCAACCCTGTCTTTATTCTAAGGGCTCATGCACATGACTGTAGCCTGTTTTGCGGTCCACAAATTGCAGATCCGCAAGACACGGATACTGGCCGTGTGTGTTCCACATTTTACGGAACATCCTGCCCTCTATGGAACAGTCCTTGTCTGTAAAATGGACAAGGATATGACATGTTCTATTTCTTTGTGGGTGCCACGGAATGGACATATGGATGCAGACAGCACACGATGAGCTGTCTGCATCTTTTGCGGCCCCATTGAAGTGAATTGGTCTGTATCCGACCCACACAAAATGCAGATTTGTGTACATGAGCCCTATATTTGTATCAGAGCTCCCAGTTCATATCTTTTATAACAATACTCTTTTCTTGTGTCGAAGAGGCACCGGTTCCAACCTCACCTTGTGCACCCCCTATAGTTGTGCCCTACTAAGTTGTATTTTAGACAGCAGACAGAAAGGGATTCTAGAGGTCAGGAGAATGGTGTTCCCATATGCTTCATTTTTAATGTGAAGTGTATGATATAGTATTGTAAAAAAAAAAAAAAAAAAATTTTAACAGTCTCAAGATTGCATTTTGTTATCCAACCTTTTTATTAATTTCAATATTTATCTACATTTCAATTTGGAGGAAATGTCCAGCTTTCTAAAATATATCTAAACTGACTGTATCATTTGTCAAGAAAGTAATCCCCCTAGTAAAGGCCCTTTTATTGTGGCCGATGATCCGGAGAAGGAAAGTATAGATGTTATCTCCAAGATCATTGCCATAAGTAAGCATCCCACCAATCAGCCAACAAACGAGCTTTGATTGCATCTTTGATATGAACAGAAACTGGGGAAGACTGTCTGCCCAATGACTTATGTGTAAGTACTTGGAGTTGGACCAGTATATTCCAACAAATGCTACAAACATCCTAAGGTTGTTATTATTATAATATTTCTGCAAGCTTTTACTAAAATATTTCCCCCTGTACAGAGCACAAATCCAGCTCTTATTGCTACCTTATTCTGTTGTTTCACTAGCTTTGTTACCAGTATTTATGGATGATAGGATAATTAGACATAAATTATTCTATGTGCATTATTCTATATTCCAAGAGATTTATCATTGTAATGGAAACTCAAACTAATTATAAAATATATAGTCTTTTGTTCCTCTCTGATTTTGCATTCAGCAGATGTTTTGCTTCCAGCAACTATGTTCACAACCTTAATATTTTTCTTTTTTCCTTTGATTTAATAAACTCTAATTGATGAAAACATATATTGAATAAACAAGCCTCATCACATTAAAAATAACCCAGAAACCATAAAATCTGATACAATACGTGCTTGCAAAAAACCTACTGATTTGAGAAGGGGTTTGCTAGATTGTGTTTCTTATGTTTGCATCTTAAAGGGGTTGTTCAGGGGTTTTATACTGATGACCTATCTCAGGATAGGTCATCAATATCTGATCGGCAAGGGGGCCTGGCTGGCTGAAGAGGAGGCGACGCTGCTTCCTGTTCATTACACTGCACTTCGGCTTGAAAGTACAGTGTGATGACGAGTACTCGCTCGATTCACTTGAAAGAAGCAAGAACTTGTTATTACACTATTCCTCTGTCCCAGAGAAGGTGACGAGTAGTATAAAGACCTGGAAGTGGTTACCTCCTCGTCAAATAGCTAATCAGCAGTGGTGATGGGTGTCAGACCATCACCGATCATATATTGATGACCTATCCTAAGGATAGGTCAGCAATATAAATTGGTGTACAACACCTTTAATGCTCATAATGTACTTTGTCTCATACCAAAAACCAAGCAGCATCCAGAGCATTTTATATACTTTGTTAAAGCTTCAGTGTCACGAACATCAGGTCAGGTTGCAGGCATTCGGATAGACTTTCAAAAGTGACATAATTTGACATGTTTTCCTCTTGGTTTGGTTGCTGTTTACCACACCCCTTCCCCTCAGCTTTTGTGGGTGTGGTAATTATCTTTCCCCTATTTACCCCTTCCTCTCCCAGTATTGAGTTGGTTGAGATCTATTGCTCTGAGTTCCGGAGGTGGGCGACCAATACTGAATGGAACGATCCGGCTTTACGTAGCCAATTCTGTCAAGGCTTATCAGAAAGGCTGAAGGACGCTTTGGCCTTTCATGAAACCCCTGTGTCTTTGGAAGCCGCTATGTCTCTTGCTGTACGCATGGATAGGCGCCTGAGAGAGCGATCTAGGGGCCCCCGCTCTCAGGACGTAGTATCACGTAGTGTACTGTCTTCCTATGACACTTTGTGTGAAAATTCCCCTAGGTTGATGTCAGGGGACGAACCTATGCAGTTAGGGGGAGCTACTCCTGTTTCCACTCTTAAGCATTTTGGTAATAAAAAGGGTGTGTGTTTTTTCTGTGGTCAGAAAGGACACTTTATCAATGTATGTCCATGCATTCAATCTCTAAAAGAGAGAAAACACAATGGGGCGTTGAATTCTCATCTCACTCTTGGTGGGGATGGTAAGGAAACTGAAAATGTGCATTTGTCTTCATCCTGTAGTACCAGTTTTCTCCTGACTGCCGAGGTGGTGCTAGAGTCAAAGGTTGTGAGAATTTAGGTGTTTATTAACAGCGGGGAAGGGGTGAACTTGATTGATGCTCAGTTTGTACGTATGCATAGATTGTCTCCGAGTACATTGGAAAAGAAGATTTCTGTGTTTGCCATTGATTCTGTACCTCTATCTCAGAAGTGTTTGACTCAGATGGAGTGGGTGAATTTCATAAGGAGCTTATTTCATGTTTTGTGTTGGAAGGTCTTCCTGCTCCTGTGGTTCTGGGTTTACCGTGGTTAAGCAAACATAATCCGTCCATTGACTGGCATACTAGACAAATTGTGGATTGGGGCGATTATTGTGTTGACAATTGCCTTAATACATCTTTTTCTGCTTTAACCACTAAGACTCTTCCTTCTTTTATATCGGATTTCTCTGATGTATTTTCTGAAGGTGGATGTCAGGATTTACCCCCTCACCGGGAATACGATTGTCCTATCAATCTTATCCCTGAAGCAAAATTGCCCAAATCTAGGCTGTATAACCTTTCTGGACCTGAGAGAACGGCCATGAAGGAATATATTGCTGAGAGTTTGGCTAAAGGACACATAAGACCTTCCAAATCTACAGTGGCAGCTGGGTTTTATTTTGTTAAGAAAAAAGACGGAACCCTTAGGCCATGTCTGGATTTCCGTGAACTCAATCGGATTACTGTCCGTGATCCATACCTGACTTGTTTAACCAGATTGTGGATGCCAAGGTGTTCTCCAAGTTCAATATCTTGTTCATTGGAATGGTTATGGACCAGAGGAGAGGACATGGGCACCGGCATCTGACGTGAATGCCCGTCGTTTGGTGAAAGCTTTTCACAGGACTCATCCAGATAAAGTTGGTCCTGGGTGCCCGGAGGTCACCCGTAAAAGGGGCGGTAATGTCACGAACATACTTGCGTCAGGTTGCAGGCTTTCGGCTAGACTTTCAAAAGTGACATAATTTGACATGTTTACCTCTTGGTTTGGTTGCTGTTTACCACACCCCTTCCCCTCAGCTGTTGTGGGTGTGGTAATTATCTTTCCCCTATTTACCCCTTCCTCTCCCAGTATTCCTTGCGGTTTATACTTTCTGCTGTCATTGTTGTGTTTGGTGTGGTGATCTCGGCTGAGATTCGGTTGCTGCAATATCTGCATTAAGATAAGTGTTATTTTCCCTATTGTGATTATCCTACGTTTCCCTGTTTTGATTTTGCCTTCTGGAGTTTCCTGTTCGTCTGTCCTTTTGGAGGAACAGGTTTACTCTTTCTCCTGTCACTAGCTGCAGGGTTGTACAGGGTCAGTTTGTTATTAGGTTCCTGTGTATGAACTCTCCTACGACTAAGGCCTGTTCATACTGGTAGTCAGCCAGGGCCTAGTTTCAGGGATTCCTGCAGGAGGTGACCATTTCCCTTGTTTGGTCTTTTCTCTTCCCTCTTACGCTTGGTGTGGCTATACCCTCCACACCAGAGCATGACATTCAGTCAGCTGACAGATTTTTTTTTAAATGTTATATAAGATCACCTTTAAACTGATTTTCCACTTTTTATGATCCTGCCATTTTAACTCCATCTTTCTGTACAGACCAACGTCTTAAAATAACCTCATAGCAGTTGGAGCTCCATTTCTCTGATACAGTGCTCCATATGACCTACATAGCTGTAAAGTTAGGGGCATAATACACAGTTGTTTCTGATCATCACCCAGTATATTGTTGATCAGTGCTCGTTTTGACTAATTTATTTGCCTGTGTAAAAGGACCATTTAAATAGAAAGATAATTAAACTGACTCTCTGGTTCAAGAAAAAAAAAATCATCTGGTGCCCCCCATTTTTTCTTTTTGGCTACGGATTCACCAGTCCCCATGCTCCTCTTCTAGAATCCAAGATGGTGCACCACTTCTCAGACTGCCTGATGTATTTTAGAGCCTCAGACACTTTCTGCTGCCCTTGGATTAGCCAGTATTGCTCACATGAACAGTGACAGCCAATCTAAGAGCAGGGCTGGACAAGTAGGAAGTGTCTTGAGCAAATGATGCATAGTGTGTATCAGTCTGAGAAGAGCTGAGGCTCTCTTGGGTGGCAAAAGAAAAGCCTGAGAATTAGCCGATCTATGGCTAAAAGCACAAAAAGAAGGTCATGAAAAGAAGGTATATGTTCTATTCGTTCCATAGTTTATATGATTTTTTTTCTAGATTACTGAAAGATTACTGAATTGTTATTGAATTCAATGTACAAATAGTATGCAGAAAGTATATCCCCATATTGGTATAAAAATTCTATAATTTACCATTGTGGCATGGGTGCAGGGAATAGGGAGCTCTGTAATGGAAAGTAGAGCTCCAATCATTGTAACAGTATTAATAAATGAAAGGGGTTCTGTAGCTTTTTCTTACTGATGATCTATTCGCTGGATAGATCATCTGCATCTGATTGGCGGGGGTCCAACACCCGAAACTCGTCCCAATCAGTGGTTTGAGAAGGTAGCAGAGCTGGCAGTAGCACCGCAGCCTTCTCGCTGTTTCCCGCAGGCCCAGTGACGTCACTACTATTATCACTGGCCTGGGCGCGGCTAAATCTTATTCACTTAGCCGCACCCAGGCCAGAGATACTAGTCGTGACATCACTGGGCCTACAGGAAACAGTGAGAAGGCCACAGCGCTACTGCCAGTGCCACTGCCTTCTCAAACAGCTGATTGGCGGGGATCCCAGGTGTCGGACCCCTGCCGATCAGATGCTGATGATCTATACAGAGGAAATAGCTACAGAACCCCTAATATTGTTCAAAGGTGGGCTTCCACTTTAAGATGTGTAGCCCAATACAATTTATCTAAAGTGGCTTCTAGAGAAAGCTGAGCAGAGCCAACAGGAGATGAACTGGTGTTGTGTTTTCCTAGCACCACTGCCACTTCATTGTAGAGCTCTCAGGGATCACTTATGGTCAGAGCTTTGCAAATCTGAGCTGACAATTTTTAGCCATATGCCAACAATGTTTCTCCTGAACAGAAGTTTAACGTTCTATATTGAAATGTGTTGGCATCATTCCCAACAATTCCCAAATATAAGCTTTATTATGTCTCATTTGTACTCGCTGATACAGTGACAGATGATAGTGGCTCTAATAATGCTGTACATTTGATATTAAAGAGACCAGATTAAGTGGAGTCCACCTGTAAACAGCTTCTCGACTGGCATATTTCCTTAGGTAACGAAGAGAACAGAGGGGCTGTCAGAAGTGGAGCTCTGCTCATCACTAGCCTTAACAACTATCAGTTTCCCTGTGTCTTTCATTAGTGCACACACAGGACTTTATTTTAATCCAGCCTTTATCTTTTGATATGCAAGGAAAAAAAGAGTTACTGAATTCAGGAAGAATTTGAATTGATGTGATCTTCTCTGCTATTGATTTGAAAAGGACAGTCACTTACTAGTCTGACTGAAAGGAGCAAGAAAGTAGCTTTCAGCACTTACCGGGTGGAGAAGTAAGCACATTAGCTTGGACAATAAAGAAGGTCTTGTCCAAACCATTGCTATTTGATACACTGCAGCTAAAGGATTGAAGAAAGGGCAAACTGATTTTGGTCACAGTCACTGAATGTGAACACCAAGTAGTGAGAATAAATAAGGTTACAGCTACATGAATTTCTTTTATGAGAAACGTATTTGCTCCAATTGAGGTGACCAATAAGCAATGTCGGACTCAGGTACAGTACATTATGCCCTCTAGGGGGTTGGTTTTGTGGGTCCACGGATTTTATACATGTCCCACTAAATTATTTTTTATTATTTAATGAGCACTTATCACTGATCAGCAAAAAAAACATATAAAGCACAAAATTGTATTTAATCCACAGTAAAATTATTCCACAAACTAAAATCCCAATGGTCAGTTAAACCGCAACCACAAATACTGTATATGCCAAAGACAAAGTGGCTGGTAGTCACGAGAATACTTATGCCAAACAGTGGTTTACACCACTTCTTATATTTAATCCATAGTCACATGGTTCCTTAAGGGACATCATAGTAAAGATAGCATTAAATAAAAATCTGTACTTTACAAAAGCAATTGCAACCAATCAGAAGGGGGGCAGATAGAATAAATACAGTGGCATCAAATCACAGGTATAAAAACACACAATTATGTGACAATACAGGTATAATAAAGACAGTGATGTCACAGGGCAGGAAAGATAAACACAGTGATGTCATATGGCAGGAATAATAAACACAGTGATGTCTTAGGGCAGGAATAATAAACACACTGATGTCACAGTACAGTTATACTAAAGACAATTATGTGACAATACATGAAAAATGACAATACATGATAAACACAGTGATGTCCAGGGCAGAAATAATAAACATAGTGATGTCACAGTTCAGGGATCATGAACAGTGCAGAAATTATATATATAATACAGAGCTAATGAACAGTGACACATTGATATTAAACAAAGTGATGTCACCAGATCGGTTTAATGGCAAAAGAGAAATCAGAATGCCACAATAGTAGTCATAATATCATAGTGCAGGTACAATGGGCACAGTGATATCACAGAACAAGAATAATAAACGTAGTGACATCACAGCACAGAGAAAAAAGGGATATTCCAGGCATAATAGGCACATAATCACAATGAAAGGATAATGCACAAGTGATGTCCCAGTATAGAGACAACAAACACTGGTACTTGTGGAGACCTTTTATAAATCTCTTCTGCTAGGTCTCATTTAAAGGTGAATCTGTCACCAGGAAATTCACAGCTGAATTAGGGACAATGCCTTGTAGGTCTAGCTCAGTTGAATGTAATGATACCAATGATTTCCAGAATTAAATAACAAGTCGCTAAATGAAAGCTATAAAACTCCCTGTACAGAGCACCTTAAAGTCCAGTCCGTATCCTTTTTAACTTTTTCCTTCTAAAACACAACTTTAAGTGAACTATGACACCATGAAACTCTGGAGTTTTAATTTAGTGTACTAGGAACCCCTTTAATGGTGTTTTCCAAGCACTTAAGAAGATACACTGACTGCAAGAAAAGTTATAAGATAAAAAGAACAAACATTACTCACCTGTTGAATCCCCACTTCTTCAGTGCTCCCTGATTATTTTTGCTTATTTTACTGGAGCAAAGACATGTTGTAGAGACCTCAAGAATGGCACATGACTGCTGAGGACATCATTCAACCACTGTCCTCAGCAGTCGTGTACCATTCCTGAAGTCATATGGTGCCACATGTTGTGCCTGCAGCTCCATAATACAATTGTAAGGAGTTTGTCATGTGCATAAAGCCTAAAACAGACCATGCATGGTTGGGTTTTCCAAACCACTATAAAACTATCTTCATGAGACTCGGGCTATTTCTGGGATGAAATTGATATAAGTGCTTGATAGTCCACAATTTTCCTTCTTCCCTATCCATATTCATGAGGAATCTTCTTCTGTATGGCTAGCTTACTTTTTTTGCATATGCTATTCAGAGTTTCACTGGTTGTAGAGAATACGGGGTTACTGTTACTCTTCTTTTTTTTAATCAACAATGCCTTTCTTGTGTTGGCTTTGTCACTGCTCTACTTAATTGCCGTGTGATTCTGTCCTGTTGACAGCCGAGTCCTCCAACTTATCACAGCTGAATGAATTTCTTTTTCTCTCCGTTGCTGCCAGATATCTCTCCAGTATTCAATGATATGAAAGACCAAAACCCTGGCCCCTCCAGTCTCCAATCTGTGACACTGGCTTTGTCATCTGTAGGCTGTAGTTGCTGCCAAAAAAATATTGTTTAAAATGTTTTATTTTACTTTAATGGCGTGACATCCAGCAAATAGAATTTTCTCATAATATTGTCCTGATGTATTGATATTTGCTTTTTCTTTCCCAGAGTGTATAGAGAAATGTGGTCTTGCAGTGCAGTGGGCATTGATCTCCTGTGTATAGAATAAGTTCAGTCATATTTTTTTTCCTTAGCCGTTGCTTTAGGCTTTTACATGAAAGTAGCTTTTTGCATCACTGAATTTTTCATTTGCATCATAATCCTGTAGTCATGCTTTTCTTTCCATGTACAGTACAGACCAAAAGTTTGGACTCACCTTCTTATTCAAAGAGTTTTCTGTATTTTCATGACTATGAAAATTGTAGATTCACACTGAAGGCATCAAAACTATGAATTAACACATGTGGAATTATATACTTAACAAAAAAGTGTGAAACACCTGAAAATATGTCTTATATTCTAGGTTCTTCAAAGTAGCCACCTTTTGCTTTGATTACTGCTTTGCACACTCTTGGCATTCTCTTGATGAGCTTCAAGAGGTAGTCACCTGAAATGGTATTCCAACAGTCTTGAAGGAGTTCCCAGAGATGCTTAGCACTTGTTGGCCCTTTCGCCTTCACTCTGCGGTCCAGCTCACCCCAAACCATCTCGATTGGGTTCAGGTCTGGTGACTGTGGAGGCCAGGTCATCTGGCGTAGCACCCTATCACTCTCCTTCTTTCTCAAATAGCCCTTACACAGACTGGAGGTGTGTTTGGGGTCATTGTCCTGTTGATAAATAAATGATGGTCCAACTAAAAGCAAACCAGATGGAATAGCATGCCGCTGCAAGATGCTGTGGTAGCCATGCTGGTTCACTATGCCTTCAATTTTGAATAAATCCCCAACAGTGTCACCAGCAAAGCACCCCCACACCATCACACCTCCTCCTCCATGCTTCACAGTGGGAACCAGGCATGTAGAGTCCATCCGATGCTAGAACTCTGCGTGGCATTGACCTGGTCTCTTATCTGAGCTGCTGTTAACCTGCGATTTCTGAGGCTGGTGACTCGGATGAACTATCCTCCACAGCAGAAGTGACTCTTGGTCTTCCTTTCCTGGGGCAGTCCTCATGTGAGCCAGTTTCTTTGTAGCGCTTGATGGTTTTTGCGACTGCACTTGGAGACACTTTCAAAGTTTTCCCAATTTTTCGGACTGACTGACCTTCATTTCTTAAAGTAATGATGGCCACTCGTTTTTCTTTATTTAGCTGCTTTTTTCTTGCCATAATACAAATTCTAACAGTCTATTCAGTAGGAGTATCAGCTGTGTATCCACCTGACTTCTGCCCAAACCAACTCATGGTCCCAACCCCATTTATAAGGCAAGAAATCCCACTTATTAAACCTGACAGGGCACACCTGTTAAGTGAAAACCATTTCAGGTGACTACCTCTTGAAGCTCATCAAGAGAATGCCAAGAGTGTGCAAAGCAGTAATCAAAGCAAAAGGGGGCTACTTTGAAGAACCTAGAATATAAGACATATTTTCAGTTGTTTCACATTTTTTTGTTAAGTATATAATTCCACATGTGTTATTTCATAGTTTTGATGCCTTCAGGGTGAATCTACAATTTTCATAGTCATGAAAATACAAAAAACTCTTTTGAATGAGAAGGTGTGTCCAAACTTTTGGTCTGTACTGTATAACATCTGTATTAAAAGGGTTTAACTTGCTTCACTTGTAGATATATGCATTCTACAGTATGTACTGTACACAAATACAGTAACGGCTACAAAATACCCATGTACAAACTACATCCCTCCCCTCCATTCTAAGAGGTTAAAGGGCTTTTTTCAAATTAAAATTTTGACCAACTGACCTTACAATATGCCATCAATGTTTGGTCGATGTGGTTTGGACTCACTTTACCCCTACAATCAGCGCAAAGAAGGTGTTATGGTGTTCTTCAGAGTGCCACGTACTGTAAATACTTTACTCAACTCAGTACCATCCAGGTCCATGTAGCTGTCTGGTACTGCAGTTCAGTCTTAGGATGCATGGATATGGGTCACGTACTGCAGTAAAGGCTGTAGTACCTCCTGGCGATTGACGCTCAGTTTGAATCTCCACCGACTGACTGCTATGGACTACAAAATGTTTGTGCATTATGTATTATTTTACAGCAGACGGCCTATGCAATAGAAATTGAGCTCCCCTAGTGGTGGCTGCAGGCAGTCACTTTACTATACTGAGTAAAGGAAAGCTGGAGATTTATCACTGTATATATGCCAGCTGTCTGCTTTAAATTAATTTACAAATATGGTGTCCACAATGAGCACCTGTTCTACTTTTTTCCGACAGTAGGAGTTTTCTAAAGTGGATGAGGCAGAGCATGACTGTTTTATATTTTTTTTATTGTCTTCTTCATCTTAGCAATAAAAAATTGTAAATTCATCAGAAATCTAGGGAGTCAAGCTTTATATTCCATGTTGCCTGTAAGTGCTTGACACATGCATCATGGGAAACTGAGTAGAGCGGGGGGACCATACTAGGTCTGGCTATGGGGTCCTTTCAGGGGTGCACCTAGCCTTTCTGCTGCCTGAGGCAAAAACTGAAACGTCGTCCCCCCATGCCAATTTCTTAACCTAACCCCTTTACCGCAATGAAAGCGCTCATTCCCCATTGCCCTTCTGCTGCCCCCTTTTGCCCCTATCTGCTGCTTGAGGCGATCGCCTCAACTGGCCTCATTGGTGATGCACCCCTGGGTCCTTTGAGATCTGTTTATGCCCCTTCCAATATAAGGGGCATAAACAATTATATCCATTAGTAATTGTAAGCCATGACAATGACTAGTGCTAACCCTAGTTTTGTGGTAAAAATAATTGTCGCCACCCATTCTCACAGGTAATTGCATTATTTTTTTGTTTTTAACATATTTTACAATATGTGGTAGCTACTGCTCTCATAACAACCATTGTAGTAACAGCATAGAGAGGGGCACGCGCTTTTCAATATATTTTAATATTGATGTCTGTGTTACTATTTAGCAGAGTTCTTATTACTTTTGAATATTTCTTACAGAGACGCATTCAGTTCCAATATGCTCTTTCTTTTGGCCATGGTTGTATCGTATGCGTGCTGTGTAGGATTATGTGACTGTCATTTTGATATCTGGCTGGGGAAATGTAGTGAACTTGGTATCTAACTGTTCATAGACTGACAGAGCTTTCAAATTTACCATTCTAAGACAAAGCAAACATTTCTTACATGTCTAAGTCAATAAAAAGTAATAAAAACTCATGATGAAGTTTGCCATCTGCCCCGCATATCATCTGCAGTCTGCTAATCCCGACAAGATCTGAGCTAGTCATCAGCATTTTCTTCAGCAGGAAAATAAATGGAATATCAAACAGAATGTACACAGAGGCTTTTTGCAGAGTTATAAAATCATGAATGATATAAGAACAGGTCTCAGAAGTAGATAGTTACCAGCCTCAGAGAACTTTTTGTTCTTGGATGTCTGGACACAAAAACTGAGCGTTGCTGAGTTTAACATCGCGTTTAGTAAGCCTTAGCTAAAATATCAGATATTTTCATAAGCAGAAGGTGACACATCCCTTTTTGGTAGCAAAGAGGCTAAAAGCATAATTGCTTTTTACTAGTGGAAGTAATATCAAAGAATAAAGCATATACAGTATATTGTAGGGAATGCAAAATTCCAACAGCTTTCCTATACTGTAAGTCTTTCAACTGGTACATGCTGTTTTTCAGCAGTCTGTATCTGCTGTGTCATAGACAAAATCCAGTAGGCCATAAACAGCATGATGCAAACCTGTTTTGCAGAGACCAAGCTTATTATCAGAATAACAATACATGTAAAAGGAGCAACTGCACTACAAAAAGTAGGTCACAAAATATTAGAATTATTCATGATGTAAATGTTTCTTGGGGTATATTTTGATACTGTTTTGGGTAAGTCCAATTTAAAAAAATTTAAATTCTTTTTAAGCTCATTAACCAGCAACATTACCATGCCGTAAATGTAAATCATGGTGTGCGTTAGAGATGAGTGAATCTGTTCGCCGCTTCATAGATTCAATACGAATCTTCATTATTTTCTACACCAAAGCGAATCCGAATCTTTTCAGATTCGCTTAGGAAGATTCTTCTTAAATCTTTGTACGCTAACGCTAAGTACGCATCATATAATTTGCACGCTAATGCTACGCATCTGATAATTTGTACGCTAATGCGTACTTATTCAGTTAAGTAGCGTATTTTTACTGTATGTTTGTTATTTGTGCAGGCCTAGACAATAATACGCTAAAGCTTCGTACGCACTTTGTACACTCACGCGTACGTATTTGCGGGAAGGGGTTAATGTTACAATACTTAAGGTAAAGCACAAATGATAGGTAAAGAAGCAAAAAAATGACTACATTCAGATACCAGGCAGCATCTCGACAACATCACTATATTATTAAAATGAAAAGTACAGGAGGTGTTTTTCAGACATTAGCTGGGAGACTTTTTTCCTTCCAGTTTTCTGTACTTACCGTGACTGTTCTCCTGAAACAGTGATAAACTTATAAATAGACATGTTCTAGTCTTTTAGAACATATAGGGGAATGAGTGAGTGATGGGTGTAGAGCATCTTCCTAATATCACAGAATAAACCCCATAGAGAGGACATGATGATACTTTCGCTGCCTATATGTGTCAGAGATAATCACATTGCTACGACCGTGATGAATCTACATTGCAGTTACTAACCCATTGGCAAGTATTCAAGTGTAGTATCTTCATGAAGTCATTTTAATAAGGCCGCATATTGGTATTGATATTGCACAATGGGGATATGAATTAAGTCAGCTTTCATAAGTATCATTAACCGAAGACGAGCCGTGTTGGCAAAACATACTAAAAACGTCAAGCTGCCTGCCTAGTGAGATATGATACAGCAAAACCAATGTCTTGCTGATCCTCTGCTGTCCTTATGTAAGCAATGATGATGGTGATAGGTATTAAGATGATATTCATCAAGGGGAAAAATCCAGTTTAACTAATATTTTTGGAAATAAAAAGAATACAGGAAACACCATATCTGGCATGCAGCCCCAAAGGATCCCATTCAATACCACTGCATTGGGTATTTTGTCCAGCAGAATGCCGGCACTCATGCACAACACCCAGCGGGTCCTATTACAGTGAATGGGATCCATTGTTTGCCAGCAGTGTCTGGCATATGTTGGATATAGCAATTCCAATATACTGTTTCTTTGCAGAACAGAATTGCAAGCACCTATGTGGACGTAGCCTTATCAAAAATTTCCACCAAAGTACTATAAATGTCACTATGAATGATCTACCCACGTAATAGTAAAAGGGAATCGGTCCTGATGTCTGGAAATGTGAAGTTCCACCTCCTTGTTTCAGTACAGTCTCTTCAATGACTGTACATCACTCCCATCTGGAGAATAGCTACTTATGGAGGGCACATGTTTCTCCAAAAATAAGCCCTACCCCGAAAATAAGCCCTAGCACTATTTTGCAGGGTTTTTGGAGTAGACTTAAAATATAAGCCCTACTCCAAATATAAGCCCTAGTTACAGTGAGTGCTTCCAGCGCTAGGTTATGTTGCATTACATCACTGACATCACGGACAAGGAGAATAGGAATACTGTAGCCTTACACTGTGGTAACAGGCACCGCAATCCACTCACCCAATCACGAGACATGTCTACTGCCTCCCATGTCCTGCCTCCCCATAGGAGATACCATAGAGAGAGCACGGTGCCCCTGCCAGAGTGGCTACAGAGTCCTGCCTCCCAAGTCTGCCTCCCAAGTGTAGAGAGGAGATAGAATGATAGGGCACAGTGCAATTGCCTCAGAGAGAATGTGAGAGAGAGAGAGAGAGTGCCAGAAACACCCACTGACACTGTATTATTCAGTGGAGGCCAATGGTGCAGAGGTATGGTTATGTACCTGTCTATCGGTGGGAAAGGCTCACAGTCAGTGAAGAAACTGTGTTGGAACAGGGGGCTGGCCTCTCCATAAATGGACATCGGGGCAGATTACCTTATAACGTTATATGGGTAAGTCACATATAGTCCAATTTATAGCAATTTTAGAAACAATTCAATAAGGTGACTATCCCCTTCAAAGTGGCTTCTCTGTATTTGCTGTCGTGAGACACTTTCCAATTGGTGCATTTTGCAGGTCCCTAACAACTTCATATACTAACTGACAGACACATCACATCACAGACAACCTCTTTAATGTTACAGCCACCATTCTTCTAAGGGGGAGGTTCAACCAGCCATGTATTTCTGTGCAGGAAGAAGTATAATATGGTTTCCATTCATTGAGCAGCGAATCTCCTAACACATGCAAAGCCACAGTGAGAGCCGCTGCTTTCCTGAGTGGTGGACCTCCATCTATGCCATATACCCTAACTGGACATATAGGCAGGGGTTGTAATGTTGTGACAGACCTCTTGACCAGCAACTGTTATGAATATGATCATAGATGTATGTTAGGTGTACCCATAATTAATGTCTTTGAAGTCTCATAGCACAAGTACTATAGATTAGTTAAAAAATGCACATTAATCACTCATAAATGCAAATGTTGCTCTAAAAATTATATTTCTAAAGCTAGCCTCAGAGACAAAGATTTAGCAAAGAACAAGCATCCCAATGAGTATTGATTACGGAAATGTTCTGCTTTGAAGGATATACACATACAATTTGCCATGATCGAAGCGATTTTCCCAAAAGACAGTACTACTGGGAAGTTTTCATCTGATTACCATTATTTACTATGAATTTAACAATAGAAGTTATTTGCCAAGTTTTTTTAAGCATATCCAATCAATTTTTCAACTGGCAGAACAGATTACAATCAGGAATGCCTGTTATGTCACCGCATAAGCGTACACTATCAGAATGAGAATGTATTATTATTGTAAAATATCTTGTGCCTCATTGGCCATCTCCTCTGAAGCGTATAGACTACTAGCAGAAAGACCCGGTTTCGCCTGGGTATATTTCATCTATTTCATTTAATGTTTCTGTGTGTTGTTGCAGAGAGAAAGTCAATGCAGCTGACAGGAGGTGATTTTTACCTTCATTTTTTCAATCCCTATTGGCTGCGGAGTGGGAGGGGGTGTGGTTTAATGGGACACGGGGGGGGGTTAAGTCCTTCATTTCAGGGTGGCCTGAATTATAGGTTAATGCCATGGTAATTTGAAGAAACACAATGGGTAGCAGTGGAAGAAAACATTGCTTTGCGCGGGTATATTTAATCTATTTCATTTAATGTTTCTGTGTGTCGTTGCAGAGAGAAAGTCATCCTCCCTCCCATCCCTGCAGCTGACAGATGTTGATTTTTACCTTCAATTGTTCAATCTCCATTGGCTGCGGAGTGGGAGGGGTCATGGCCTGACTGAGTCGGGGGCGTGACATTGAAAGACCTAGGGCAGGGTTTTAAGTCCTTCTTTTGATGGTGGCCAGAATTACAGGTCGATGCCATGGTAATTTATGAGGACACGCCATGGGTAACAGTGGAAGAAAACATTGCTTTGCACGGGAATATTTAATCTATTTCATTTAATGTTTCTGTATGTTGTTGCAGAAAGAAATCCAACCTCCCTCCCGCCCCTGCAGCTGACAGAAGTTGATTTTTACCTTCATTTTTTCAATCCCCGTTGGCTGCGGAGTGGGAGGGGGCGTGGCCTGACAGAGTCGGAGCGTGGTTTTGCGAGATCTGGGGCGGGGGTCAGAGTGGCATGAATTACAGGTCGATGACATGGTAATTTATGGGGACCTGCAATGGTTAGCAGTGGAAAAAAACATCTTTTATTAGTACTGAATGGTCGTAGTCTAAAATTAGTCAATTTCATCTACGATTTTTGTGTGTCATTGCAGAGAGAAATTCACCCTCCCACCCCTGCAGCTGATTTTTTTCAATCCCCGTTGCCTACGGAGTGGGAGGGGGCATGGCCTGGCAGAGTTGGGGGTGTGGATTATCAAGATGCTTCGAACAGTTGTAGTCTGAAATTAGTCTATTTCATCTAAAATTTTGTGTGTCATTGCAGAGAGAAATTCACCCTCCCACCCCTGCAGCTGACAGAAGTTTATTTTTCCCTTCATTCTTTCAATCCCTGTTGGCTGCGGAGTGGGAGGGGGCGTGACCTGACACAGTTGGGGGCGTGGCTTAACAAAGCGCTTCGCATAGGTGATTTAATCTATTTCATTTAATGTTTCTGTGTGTCGTTGCAGAATGGCTGCAGAGTGAGAGGGGGCGTGGTCTGACAGAGTTGGGGGCGTGACTTAGCAAGACGATTCGAACAGTTGTAGTCTATAATTAGTCTATTTTATCTAAAATTTTTGTGTGTCGTTGCAGAGAGAAATTCACCCTCCCACCCCTGCAGCAAACAGAAGTTTATTTTTACCTTTATTTTTTCAATCCCCATTGGCTGCGAAGTGGGAGGGGGCGTAACCTGACAGAGTCGGGGGCGTGGATTAGCAAGACGCTTCACATGGGTGTATTTAATCTATTTCATTTAATGTTTCTGTGTGTCGTTGCAGAAAGAAAGTCAACCTCCCACCCATCCCTGCAGCTGACAGAAGTTGATTTTTACCTTTATTTTTTCAATCCCTGTTGGCTGCGGAGTGGGAGGGGGCGTGGCCTTACAGAGTCGGGGCGTGGCTTAGCAAAGCGCTTCGCATAGGTGCATTTAATCTATTTCATTTAATGTTTCTGTGTGTCATTGCAGAATGGCTGCGGAGTGAGAGGGGGCGTTGCCTGACAGAGACGGGGCGTGGCTTAGCAAAAGGCTTCGAACGGTTGTAGTCTATAATTAGTCTATTTCATCTAAAATTTTTGTGTGTCGTTGCAGAGAGAAATTCACCCTCCCACCCCTGCAGCAAACAGAAGTTTATTTTTACCTTTATTTTTTCAATCCCCATTGGCTGCGGAGTGGGAGGGGGCGTAACCTGACAGAGTCGGGGGCGTGGATTAGCAAGACGCTTCACATGGGTGTATTTAATCTATTTCATTTAATGTTTCTGTGTGTCGTTGCAGAAAGAAAGTCAACCTCCCACCCATCCCTGCAGCTGACAGAAGTTGATTTTTACCTTTATTTTTTCAATCCCTGTTGGCTGCGGAGTGGGAGGGGGCGTGGCCTTACAGAGTCGGGGCGTGGCTTAGCAAAGCGCTTCGCATAGGTGCATTTAATCTATTTCAGTTAATGTTTCTGTGTGTCATTGCAGAATGGCTGCGGAGTGAGAGGGCGTGGCCTGACAGAGACGGGGCGTGGCTTAGCAAAAGGCTTCGAACGGTTGTAGTCTATAATTAGTCTATTTCATCTAAAATTTTTGTGTGTCGTTGCAGAGAGAAATTCACCCTCCCACCCCCGCAGCAAACAGAAGTTTATTTTTACCTTCATTTTTTCAATTCCCGTTGGCTGCGGAGTGGGAGGGGGCGTGACCTGACAGAGTCGGGGGCGTGGATTAGCAAGACACTTCGCATGGGTGGATTTAATCTATTTTATTTAATGTTTGTGTGTGTTGTTGCAGAAAGAAAGTCAACCTCCCACCCATCCCTGCAGCTGACAGAAGTTGATTTTTACCTTTATTTTTTCAATCTCTGTTGGCTGCGGAGTGAAAGGGGGTGTGGCCTGACAGGGTTGGGGGTGTGGCTTAGTGAGACCTGGGGCGGGGGTTTTAAGTACTTCTTTTAGGGTGGCCTGAATTAAAGGTCAATACCATGCTTATTTATGAGCCCACGCAATAGGCAGCAGTGGAGGAAAACATCTTTTATTACTACTGAACTGTAGTAATAGAAAAAAACATAAGTTATATTTATGGTAACCGGAATACCTTTAACAGTGTCAGTAAATAGAAATGGATGAGATCCTCAGCTGCTGATAATTACCTGGTTGTTATGGAAACCTGCCCTCCCTGTGTGGCTTTGCAGAGAATGGCAGTTGGAGTTTAAAACCAAAGCTCCCAGTTGTAATGTTGGCTAATGGAGATCATATTTTGGGAATATCTCGGGAACTGTACGTCCTAGAGAGATGAGACCTGGTCTAAAACCTTCCCGGACACCTGATGTACCTGTGTGCCGAATTTGGTGAAAATCGGTCCAGTAGTTTGGTCGCGCATAGAGAACAGACAGACAGACAGACAGAAATTCATTTTTATATTATTAAGAGATATACAGTATACATGCCATGATCATACAGGTCTGAAAAGGTTCAACAATATTACACAAACCATGGTGATAATCAAAGTAGATGCAATGGTAGTTTATGTTCCTTGTAATCCATTATGGAAAGTGGAGAATAAAAAGTATTCTATATTTTCTACTGTTATTGTTGTAAGGTTTGCTCACTTGTACAGTAGACTTGGAACTACAGACAGCTTGGTGCAGGCTAAAATTAAGTGGAGGGTCTAAGGGAAATTTTATCATCACTTTTGTCCCGCCAAGGAAGGTGGCATTTGGCTGCAGGAGTTTCCCCAGGTTGCAAACACCAGAGAAGCCACTGTCTGGTAGTTGATGAGGCAGGAGCGGTCAGGAAGAAGAGGGCAGTGTAGTCAGAGAAATGTAGTCAGATACAATACTAGAGTTGGAACCAAAAGAGGCACTTCAGGTCAGGTTCAAACAGTAGAGAATAGATAGAACAGAAGGGGTTAACCCAAGAGGGCAAGCTCTGTGATTGGCTTAGTTGCTGTTCATTCTGCACACATGCCACCCAGTCTCCCAATTGGCCTCTCTGTGACTCTCACATTGGCAGCTGGCAGCTGACAGCAGTGGGCTTAGCAGGAATGCGCCAGGGCGAGTGTGCTTTGATTGGAGGGAAATTACTTGGTGTTGAATGAGAAGATAAGGGTGTCAATTTGTGTCCACATCCATAACAAAGACGAGCATTGCATACAAGATAATAGATAAAAGATAGATAGATAGATAGATAGATAGATAGATAGATAGATAGATAGATAGATAGGAGAATAGATAGATAGATAGATAGATAGATAGATAGATAGATAGATAGATATAGATAGATAGTGCCAGTGCCCTGGAGCAAGGATACTCTGGACATTTGCCCCAATTGCTGCTATGAAAAGCCATACACTCGCTACTTTTGTGTTATCAGAAGGGTTAACAGGGACTGTGATTTATACCATTTAGTGTTGAGGGAAATGAAGCATATGAAGAGGAATTTGATCCGAAGTTTAGGAAAACTTTGATTGACTACAAATCCAAATTTCCTTGTTCTTCATGGTAACAAATCAGTTTTTCCTAAAATGGTGAACGTGTTACAAAGTGAAAGTAAAAGCCCTGGAATTCGAGTTCACCCATAATAGTGAGCAACCAGCCAATCTGCAGATAGTCATCCCCTGTGATGTCACAGCCCTATAAAAGCCCCATCTAGCGTGGTCTCCGCCATTGTCTTGTGAGCTGAGCGTAGGGAGAGATGAGGCAAGCGCTCATGCACTAGGGACAGTGTTGCTAAAAACGATTAATAGAAGAATATTAGAAAGACTCCAGGGAGAGTGCACGGAGATCCTAGGGAGACTTATGCTGTGTTAATTTTATCTATTTGTTCCTACATTTACTTATTCCTACATCAGTCATAAATGTAATTCAATACCAATAAGATGGAAGCCGTTATTATTCCGGTGCCAGCGTGCCAACCAATACCATTCAGTCTGCACCCCTTAGGGGTGATGACCTTCCTCATCTTTTGCTGGCTATATTTCCTCCAATTCATTCTTCAGTCTCCATGTCCTAGAAAAGTCAGCAAGATGCAGAGAGAGGAGATGCTCATGACATATCCTCATTGATAATAGGTGATGTGGAAAAGAAGGAAAAGCAGATGGCAGAAGAAGGGCTCCCACCTGTAGGGCAAGGAAGCGCTGGGGTTGGAGAAGTGGGTATGCCAGAGCTGATTAATATTCAGTGTTTACTGTCAAATAACCTGCAGGAGATGCAGGCCAGAAAAACAATAATATGCATATTGTGCCCCCACCTAACCGCCAAACCCCATACCAGCAACAGCCCCTGTTTAAAGGTGCCGCGTTGCCATTATCAATGAAGAAGGACTATACAGTGCAGTCTTCATTATTAAATGAAAGGCAACTGGGGCTAATTGGCTGCGTGGTTCTTCACTGCAGCATGGCCTCAACCCGCCTCTCCGTGTGGTCATACTCTAAGGCAGAGTGGCCTGGGTATACCTCATTTATAGCGATTTGTGACTAATTAATTCGTAACATATCGTATTTCTTGGCTAACTTCGGTGAAGTTTCCAAATCAAATTTTTCAAAACGTCACTCATCTCTTACATTTTATATGTTATATCCTGTTATTTTCCACTGTTATTATACTGTATTTGCACTTAATTGTGGAAAGGGATAATGCACAACTGGTTTACACTAACAGATTTTGGGAATTTCCAGCATTTGCAATGAGAAGCTAGTAATTCTCAGCTACTGTCATAAGGGACTATGCAGAGCTGAGTTTTGGAGAGAGAAGCCAAACATATTGGTCTTTTGACTATCTGGTCTAGCTGTTAGACTGTTGCTACTGAATACTGATTGGTCATTCCCATTGACTTGTATTGAGGCCTAATACAAGTCTATGGCAGCCCTGAACTGCAACATTGTTCCTGTTAGGCTGTGTTTCTGCAGCTTAACCCCTCCAACTATGTTCTAGATCAGTTAGAAACTGTATAAAAGTAAAACAGTCAGAGCCTCAAGTTGTCTGCAGATCAGTGTTTATAGGAGAGATTCGGCCACGCTGCCCGAGTGACCAGAAGACAATGCTGAGGTGTAATTACTCTGTCACAGACCCTTGCCCACCTGCCCTTTTGTAGTGTACCAGCCTTAAAAGAAAGAGAGGACAGCCAGCTCAGGCCTTTCCTTAACACAGAACCTTCTGGTAACAAAGGGGAGATTGGAGAAGCCAGCTCAGTCATTGTCTGTATTGTTTTGTACTTGAGGTCCTCCAGTAAAGAAGAACATTGTTTTATTGCAAACCTTGACTCTCTGGACTTATTTCCCACTGGGGTGCACCACACCTTACCCTCCCCTCTGGAGAGCAGCAAAGCATGGTAACATCTTGACAGTGAGGTCACCTCAAACCCAGCCACCGCAGATGATATATTGTAGATAGATAGTAACTAGACAGACAGATAGATATGAGATAGACAGACAGATAGATACGATAGACAGAAAGATAGATAGATGTTTTTTATAGCACTAAGGGAAAATTAGCTATTAGTTTTCTTGATCTTCCACTCTGTATGAAAACCGTACCACCATATGCAATCATTTCCACTTCTGAGTTACATAAATTCAGCGCTGGTGTTATGAAAGTTATCCTTTACTCATGTTCTATAATTCAGATAATTTCATTTGCTTTTTGATGGATTTCTCATTGGAGCTGTGAGGTATTTACAGAGCAAATATGTTTACATGACATATTGAAAAACTGGGCCAAGATCTTATTTTATTTTATTTAATCATAGTAGATTTATTGATTCTTAAGCTTCTCCTTGTGCCAAGCATACAAATAGCAGATTTAATATTTTGCACTGGAGAAATACCATAAATATAGTTCACTTAGCAATAAGCAGACCTCTCTATTTCTACCGGATATATCAGGGAGACATTTACAACATGGAATTTCTGGCTTAATTATACATTCCCGGGAACAGGTGTCTCATGTCTTGTCATGATTTCCCATCCTTGTGTGTGATTCCATAGTGCTCATCTGTACCCACTCTTATGCATATTTATGTGTTCCCTTTCTTTTTTTTTAGGGTGATGCCAAATATAAAGTCACACAATGCAAACTTTCACCAGGATAATAAAAAATGCTGAACCTACACCCAATCCACACGAATGTGGGGTGTTGGGCCTCCGCCTACAAGCTAGTGATGGCCAATCCTGGGGATAGGCCAATTTTTATAAAGGCTGGATTATTTTAAATAAAGGCTGGATAACCCCTTTAACTACAGTTTAGGTCATCACTAGCTGGTAGTGCACTACAGTATTACATGCTGCAGGATGGGGCAGATTAAGTGCATCATAGGCCCAGGGCTGCTTCCTGAACTTGGTCCCCTTTCCTCTATTTACAATGGACCTCCCCCCCCTTCTGTGTTTTAATTTAAAAATTAACTATACAAAATGCAATTCTTAGCAAACTTTGACTCTTTATTAAAGTTTTTAAAACAATGGTAAATGGTAATTTAAATAAAAAAATATATTAGATTTTTTTTATCAAAGATAGATTTATTAAAACTGGTGTAAGGGAAAACTGACTTGGTAGCTTATAGCAACCAATTGGATTCCATCTTTCATTTCCCAAAGGAGATCTGAAAAATGGAAGGTGGGATCTGATTGGTTGCTAGGGACAACTAAGACAATTTTCCGTAGAACCAGTCAGAAACCCGCTGTTCGCTCATCTTCTACTGATGAGCTATCCTATGGATAGCCATAAATATCTGAGTCCCGGACAACTCCTTTAATGTAAAAGTAAACAAGGCACCTCAACCTACCCAAACTAGACTTCATTAATGGAACAGGCAAATCCAGAAATTAAGATGGTGGATTATTAATATGTGTATTTGTGCAACCAATCTGGAGCTTTGGCTCTGTGCTGACTGAAATGGCTGCCGCTGCTGGCCTTGGTCTCTCTGCTGCTGCTCTGCTTGAGGGCCTCTGTCTTCACACAGGTGCCCACTGCCCAGAACAAGACATTGAACACACAAAATCACTGTATTTAGACTAACCACTCTCTAGAACTTTGGCTCACTCTGGCAATATGGAGGATGCTGGTCATTGCGCTGCTGCTCTGCCTGAGTCTCTTCACACAGACCCAGCAAATCACGAGCTGATGAAGCTGGCACTGGAGAGAGAGAGGCAGGCATTTGTGACATCACAGATGGGGCGGGTGCGATGGGAATTCTCAGCTCCAAAGTGATTGGACAAGGTGTGTAGTAACGTGTTCCCTCCTCACTCTCCCTCGCTCCTTCCACTGGTCGGGCCTGGGGCTGCCGACCCAATTGCCTCTATTATAATCCGCCACTGGCTGCAGGTTATGGGGGTTGTGACCTCTAATAGGCTATGTAGATGCTATGTAATCCCTTCAAGCCTGAAGAAGTGGATTAGCTGTATGTGCCGTAAATTATATGAAGAATATTATTATTGTTAAAAACTGTAATAAACTACTGGTTTTACAGTAAAATACATAAGACTGTACAAATCCTTAAAGGGTTTCTGTCACCAGTTTTGGGCATATAAAACAGGATGACATTTGCAATGTGCAAATGTCACCTGATGCCCAAACTGGTGATAATTTTTTTACTGGTGCCCCCGTTTTTGAAATAAATCATCTTTTGTTGTATGCAAATGAAGCTTACTAGGTGCAAGGGGCGGTTACCTCGCACCTAGTAAGCTCCGTTTGCCCACCCGCGGTCACGCCTACCTTCACTTGATTGACAGGGCCAGGCAGCTTGTTGGATCCTCTGCCGGCCCTGTGCTCCATTCAAATCCCGCGCCTGCGCCCTGCGGAATAAAAGCGGCGCAGGCGCAGTGAGCGGCGCTGGCCGCCGGGCTCCCGGCTACCTCACTGCGCCTGCGCCGATGACGTCAGAGTACACATGACGTCATCGGCGCAGGCGCAGTGAGGTAGCCGGGAGCCCGGCGGCCAGCGCCGCTCACTGCGCCTGCGCCGCTTTTATTCCGCAGGGCGCAGGCGCGGGATTTGAATGGAGCACAGGGCCGGCAGAGGATCCAACAAGCTGCCTGGCCCTGTCAATCAAGTGAAGGTAGGCGTGACCGCGGGTGGGCAAACGGAGCTTACTAGGTGCGAGGTAACCGCCCCTTGCACCTAGTAAGCTTCATTTGCATACAACAAAAGATGATTTATTTCAAAAACGGGGGCACCAGTAAAAAAATTATCACCAGTTTGGGCATCAGGTGACATTTGCACATTGCAAATGTCATCCTGTTTTATATGCCCAAAACTGGTGACAGAAACCCTTTAAAATTACCTATGCATTATCTTTTTAAGAAAGTGGCTACTTTATAGAAACTGCAAAACAGAGTCCCTGCAGCAGAAGCTTTTATTTCTGCATGGCTGCCCTAAAAATGGCCACCCTTGTCTGATGTTCCAATAAATAACACTATAGATGTTAGTCCTATCACTAGATTATTCCCATACAGCATGAATTGCATGCTTCTTTGCCTTTCACACCTCTTATTTCATACCCTGGTGATTTAAAGATAAAAACAAATTATAAGAATATAGGCTTATGCAATAGGACTACACACTTAGGAACTGAAGCTGAGTAAGCAAGATTTTACGTTAGCACTTAAGGTGGTAGCCTTAGGTCATAAAGGGCTGACATATGGTTTTTTGGTTTAATGGCTTATAGAAAAATAGCAATTTGTTTTCTACTGTTTTCAATTGTCCCCAAGTTTAAACGAGGCAGCGGATTGCAAACAATAATAAAAGAAAAAGGCATTTTCTTCAGAGTTTAAGACTCCTGACACAGCATTTCGTTGTCTGAGACCCTAAGGCTCACACAGCAATAATATCTTGCTTCCCTAATTGCCACTCATCATTACATGTTGAAATAATCTCTTCTTATTCTTTTCCTCCTAGGTGTCCATTGTTGAACGCATCAGACAATTGCATGAAGCCCACAGGGATTTTGGCCCCACGTCTCAGCATTTCCTTTCCAGTAAGCATTTTAACTTCTGTTAATTAACCTACGTGCTTTGTAGTTGATTCAACTGTCCCAGTTTACATGGTGAGATATCCCAGGCATCACATTATATAGCCTGTCTCCAATAATATTAAGTCTGCACCTTATATATAAAAAATGCTGAGTGGTGAAGGTTGAGTAGAGCTCCTAAATGAACGTCTCTGAAATAACAGTATGCTAACTTTTAGCTATCAATGCCTGGTTCAACACAGTGGAAATTCGGTGCCCCTTGAGAACGTCCTTCACAATTACTGATCTAAAAGCAGAAGCATTTCTACATTCCTTTTTTTTTTTAAATAAGAATCTCTCAATCAACCTTGGCATGTTTCATTGAAACATCTAAAACAATGACATCATAGGTCTATAATCCAATTATTATGGATCATTTTAAGGTGCCTATACTCATAAGAGCAAAGTCATCCAAACTGGCTGATTTTTCCGAATGTCTGACATCTATGAGGGTGTGCTGATTGTTCCCCGGCAGATGATGTCAGGGAAGAAAGGATCGGACATATTGAATTTCAATATGGCTGATATTTTGTTCTCACAGATATTAGCTGCCACCAGAGTTGACTGTGACCAGCCTACTTCCTTCTCTCCATTGAAAACACTGCACACTCTGCCAAACTAAGCTAAACTACATAGGGTGATTGCAAACTGTTCTTGTTATATAATATTTAGCAATGTTATTTAATGCTATTTTACATGTTCATACCTTGTAATGTATAGCTTATATATGGATGAGATGGGGTTAATTACCCTGACTCAGCCCCTGTAGGAAGTTAGGTATGGGTCCTGGGTCCACCCCTACCTCAGATAGGGCTCGTTTACATCACCGTTAGGGATTCTGTTCTAACTTTCCGTTATAACATCTTTATAACGGAAAATAACGGAATCCCTAGGACGGAAATCAAAACGGACACCTTTAAGAGGCATTACGTTTTGATCCGTCATAATAGAAGCCTATGGGAAAGCTTAACGGATCCGTCTGGTTGCCATTATGCTGGATGGAAAACAAAGTTCTGTCGTTATGCTTTCCCATAGGCTTCTATTATGACGGATCAAAACGGAATGCCTCTTAAAGGTGTCCGTTTTGATTTCCCTCCTAGGGATTCCGTTATTTTCCGTTATAACAATGTTATAACGGAAAGTTAAAACGGAATCCCTAACGGTGATGTGAACGAGCCCTAAGTGGTGAGAAGAAGCTACATGTTTTCCACTCCTCATGCTGTCTAAGGCTAATAGAAATTTTATTGTAGTGAAAGGGACATTGCTGAAACACCCTTCACACTAGGACACGACCTGGCCAGTTATATCTTAATCTGGTATCCCTCAGTTGGGAATTAGAGCCACCATTGCAAGAATACTATTGCCAGCCATTGACTCTGCAGAGAGAGTATCTGGACAGAAGGAAATATTACTACAATTTCCATTGTTGCTCAAATCCATACATTGACATCTGCAAAGATTTTATTTTGTGAATTATTTGAAACTGTATTGTGATTCTGTTGGATGTACTACAATTCTCATCTTGCATCTAAAGGGCTTCTGTTACCAGAATCATTGTAGTGACACTGGCTAACCTGCCACATATGCTAGCAGTCTTGGTCCCATCCCCATTTGTGGCTTTATTTCTGAGAAAACTGAACTTTTAATATACTCATATGAGCCTCTAGGAGCAACAGGGGGATTGTCATTACTCCTAGAGGCTCTATTCTTACTGCTGCTGCTATGCCCCCTATACTTTAATTGACAGGGCCAGGCAGTGTAAGCATCATCAGACCTGGCCCTGACTTCTTCTAGCATTGCACCTTTGCATTGTGTTTTATTTCCATACAACTGGCTTGGTTACTGACTCTAGCTTTATACTCTGACCACTGCACCTAGCGCCAATACAGAACATTATCACCAAGGGCACCCTAACTACCATCAGACAGGAACCCCAACATCAGAATGTGCCTTGAGGGATGAAATGGTGCGCCCTCCTATCACTGCCCTTGCCCTAGGACTGGACAGAAGGATTGCCACTGTGAACGTGTATTGCAGCCAGAGCCACTTACATTCCCATCCTCTGCTCCGCTACTACGGGGCTTGCAGCACATGTGCAGATGAAGATAGGAAGAATGCTTCAGCCAACAGCTACTAAATATATATGGCCTCCTTTGGGCTTCTTGTTTTATTCTTATTTGTACTATATTAGTATTGCATTTGCAGCCCACAGCATTATAACCATATATCTATCTACTGACTAATGCCATCCAAGTTTCATGTAATTTAGATGTAATCGACAAGTTTTGCTTTAGTGGTGCATATCTGAAAAGCTTCACAACTGCTTGGAGTATGCTTTGAGTTCCAAGGACAGCTGGTCACATGAGCCAGACCAGCTAAATGTTTTTTTTTTTCGCATGTCAGTGAATAGGATATTTCACTGATTAGTACCAGAGGCTGAAAATGTGTCTAGATTACTGCAGTTATTAGTGCTGTGTCTTTCAATTAGCTGCTCTCCTGTATGATATATCCAACTCATGACCATAACAGATTCTCTAGAAGTAATCAAAGAGTTTTCCCATTTCATGACTATAAACAGACAACTGAAAACTGTGAGGAACTGGCATCAGGGACGTAACTACCATAGCGCAGACCATGCAACTGCTATGGGGCCCAGGGCAAGAGGGGCCCCAGTTGGCATCATCTCTTCTTCTACTGGGTGTTAAAACATGGTCAGGACTCTACCCTCTAAAGGAACAACTTTTAGTAAATTAAGCACTGGAAAAACTGCCCAAGGGTCATTGAAAAGGGTTTAGGCATAATCCCTTCTGTCCTGTGTGGGGGGCCTGGTTTGATCCTTGCTATGGGGCCCTTACTTCTCTATGTATGCCACTGACTGACATAACGTTTATTACATAATTGCTTTACTTTTACAACACTCACTTGTTGAAGGCCTTCATCGTGGTAGTCCAAAACGATGAGCCATGAGAATATAAAAAGGTCCTACTGATTTTTGCTTTGTTGGAGAGTCACCATGGGGTACTGAAGTAAACGGGCACCCTTTAGTGTTATTACTGTCAGACCTTCATTGATTTTCAGAGGAAAGCAGCTATGGACCTCTCACTTCTCATGTTCACACAGCTGTCTGGTACTGCAGCTCAGTCACATCCACTTCAATGAAGCTATGTTGCAGTATGGCTCAGCTAGTGCTGTAATAAAAGGGCTACAATATTAAAGCAAATGTCCTTCATCCTCCTAATAGACATTGGTCTTGGGGGTTGGACCACCCAGAGATTATACATTGATTGTCCTTCCTAAGGAGAGGCCATCAATGTTATAGTCATATCCTCTTTAATATAGAATTTCTCATTTCCCTGTAGAATATTACATTTACAAATGGGTCTAAAAGGGATGTAGTCACACTACATCCCAAGTAATGCACCTGGCCTATAAATTCTGGCATGCATGTACATTGCCAATAAACTTTCATACTTTCAGTGTCTCAGAATATTTACAGTGCAAGCAGTACATTGGTGTTCTCATGAATGACCTTTCCTGATTGCTTGCAGGAGAATATTATAATATTTGGTCCTATTAATTGTAAATGTATGCTCATTAAAATTAATAATAACAATTTGTAGACCGTTATTTCACTTTTAAATGTTCCTAATAGAACGCATTGTTCACATTAGCAGTAATTCAGTCCAGTTTTGTCTCTATTACCATTGTGATTGATTGCGTTCTCTCACACATTTAAATGTGCCTCGTTCATGTTAAGACCAGGATCCAGGAGTGTCAATTAAATGCTGGCACTCTTACCAGTTCTGCTATTCATTTAGGTGACCAGTCATGCTAATTGTTTTAACCTTCAGTTTTTATGCCCTTAGTTCACCTCATTAAATTTCTGATGAACCTTCTCTTCTAAAGCTGTCAATAGTTTACATAGGTTTTCTACAGGAGAATCAGGCTACACTTTTGTTTGGTACTGCTAATCCATAAAACATTACAACCTTTTTTTTAAATCCGTTGAATAGCTGATTTAGGACTCATGCACACGAATGCTTCCCGGCTGTGTCCGTATGGCGGCCGACAAACAGTTGGTCCGCAATATAGGTCACCGGACTCCTTCACCTGAATGGGTCCACAAATGGGAAAATACTGAGTAGAGGCGCAGAGTGGAAGGCCACAGAAGCACTATGGAGTACTTCCGTAGCATTCCAGTCAGTGTGAGCACTTATGAAATAAATGTACGTGCCAAACATTCTTCTGTGGGAAACCAGGGTATGGCCACACAGTCACGTTTCTTGATGACGTTTTGGAAGCTAAAACCAGGAATGGATCATAAATGGAGGGAAAGTATACAGGACAGGTACGATTTCTCCTTGCCTTTGAATTCATTCCTGGTTTTGGCTTCCAAAACTGCATCAGCAAACCTAAACACGTGGTCCTACCCTAACATAGACGTACAAAGCAATGGTTGGAATTTAGTAGGCTGGTGGCAAAAGTCAAGGAAAAGAACTATTAAGCATGTTGGATTTCACCATTTCAGTTCCTTTGTTCTGCCAGGAGTGACCTCCAGGAAATTCTGTTGGGAGATTATGTCACAGAAACATCTTTGCAGCAGCTCATCCAAGTGTGTATGTGGAATGACTGTTGGGTCCATAGCTATACTTTGTGTTTTGTCAGCTTCAGGCTGTTTACATCTGCGTTGGAGGCTCCCTCATAAGTTTGTCATATTCTAGAAAAATAGTGCAGCATGTACAGCTATTCTTCCCATAAAAACAACAGATACCGCAAAAGAAACCAATTGATTAATTAACAAGTCAGTGGAGTCCTTTGGACACTATTAGTGTCCATTGTGCAACAGATCCAGAACTTCAAACCACAGTGAAAATGTGAACAGTGCCCAAAGGCTCAAGGAGAATGCACACATTTTGCGGATCTGCAATTTGTGGACCGCAAAAAGGATATGGTTGTCTGAATGAGCCCTAACTATGAGGATGGCTGTGCTGGGAAGGTTTACAACACTTACCAGTGTGGTTGACCTATCAGTGAGACTGGAAACTGAGCCAATCAGGTTCCTAGCTCAGCATTCAAACTCAGGGTTAGGCAGGGTGATTGCATTTATGTCCTGGCTCAGCTTGTACCTCTGTGCTTTGTACCTGAACTCAAGACAGCAAGTCTTTGTGTACCAACCATGACTAGTTTTGTAGACTAACCTCTTGTCTGTTGAACTGGCTTTATTTATTCTCCTGGTATTCTGACCAAGGTTCTGGATTAATCTCTTGTCTGCTGTATTGGGTCACACTGATTCTCCTGTATTCTGACAGCGGCTAGTTTCTGGATTAACCCCTCATATGCTGTTTGGGCTCTATCTGTCTCTCCTGGTTTGGACCCTGCTTGTCTACTACTTTTTGCACCCCATTCTAGTAGCTCTGCTTCTAGTGATTCTGCAACAGTTTTCTGCTACCTTACTCTGCAAACATAACCTGAGGCCCTCGCAGCCAAGTCCATCCGGCCTTGTGGCAGACTCTGGTGAAGACCCTATGGATGGTCTTAGCTTCCTACCAACTGGAGTAGTTAAGGAAGACTGGTATCAGTTTCTAAGTTTGCTGGCTGTAGTTCTGGACACATATGGGGTCATTTATTATTAGATATATGCCAAAGTCTGAAAAAGGTGGCGTGGCTTGGGTGGGGAAGGAGGTGCGCTGGCAATCCTGTCTCAGTTATCATTTTCTATGCTTGATTTAGGCATAGAAAATTATCTAAATCTACAGCAGCAATGGAGCTGGAGTAGATTTAGGCTGGCAGTGGATGCGCCTTAGGCGCATCATATGCCAGTACAACGGGTATAAATGACCCCAATAGTATTTCCTTACCCTTACACTCAGTCCCAGACAGTTTTACATACTGTACACAATGTATTATATATAAATCATACATTGTGCATATTAATTAATGAATGTCTCCAGTGGAATGTGAATAAGATTTTAATTGATCAGGTCCCCACTCTCGAATTGTCACTGTTGGAACTACCAAACATATTCTTTTAAATGTTGGGACTTAATAGGCTTGATAGGTGAAAACTTTTCTTGAAATAATGCTCAGATCAGTTTTTATTTCAAAATATGTATATATATATATATATATATATATATATATATATATATATATACCGTACATATATTGTATTTGTATATATATATATATATATATATATATATATATATATATAGGAATAAAAAATAAAGTTCAATAACTTGAAAAACATTCATACCCACTGAAAGTATTTTTTATGTGTTATGGCTTTTACTGTAGTCATCCGGGAAAGACTATAAAGCTGTCAGAGGGAATCTGTCACCTTAAAATTGCTGTTAAACCAGGCACAGTACATTGTAGGGCTAGCTTAGTTGAATGTAATGGCACCTTTAACTTAGCGATCCGCTGCTTCATTCTGGAGAACACATACTTTTAATCTATAAGTAAAAATAAGCAGTTAAGTGTATTGAGAGCAGGTCCAGGATACTCTGTGCATCCTGGTACCTTCTGCTATCTCTGCCAGACTCTCTTCTTGATTAATAGAGCCAGGTTCCTGCATAGTCATCTCGCCTGGTCCTGACAATAAAGAAGACGAGTCTGGCAGAGGAAGTAGGATTAACCAGGGTGCACAGAGTGGCTTTGTTGTACTTAGTAATCTGCAAGAAGGCTGCAGCGCTCACAGGAGCACCAGTGCCTTCTCAAACAGCTGATCGGCAGGGTCCTGGGTATCGGAACCCCACTGATCAGATACTGATGACCTATCCAGAGAATAAGACATCAGTATCAAAATCCCAGAAAACCCCTTTAAGACTAAAGATAGCTGAGGACTTGTACCCAGCCATCTCCAGCAATCCCACAAAGTTGAATGGAGCAGCAGCATGCATAGATGACCATTATTCCATTTTAATAGGGCCCCTGCTCTCATGATTGGTGGAGAACCCAGTAATCGGACTCCCACAGACAGACACTTATACCCTATCCTTTGTACTGGGGTCCTAGTCTTAAACTTGTCACTAGTTTAATGCTGTGGTGGCTGTACTGAATTAAGAAGGCCTCAATCAGGACTGGAACTCAATAATTCAGAAGATCAGTAGGGACCTCCTTTGCTTACCCACACATACTTCACTTCAGTGATATATTTTAGTACAAACATTGTAGTGGTAGAATTAATCACTAGTAATTATATAAACACGGTAATTTTTATTAATTTAAATACAATTGTCCACAAGTTATTTATTGTACTTTACCTAACAAAGCCATACATTTTTCCTCTAAGTGGAAGCAAAAAATCTGCAAATTCTTGGCTTTTGAGAAGCTCTTCTAGGCTGATAAGGCCATTCACATACTTGCTTTTTTGAAAGAACTGAAAATAACAATGGTATAAAGTGTAAAGCAGCAAATTGAAAAGAAATAGTCATTGGGTTTGGGGCTGTTTATCACCCAACAACCACCTGTTTATCATAGCCAATGTTATTTCCTTGGCATGTTATCTTTGAGCTGTAATAATGCTGCACCTATATTCCATTTTCTGTCCACTGATTAGCTACGCTATACACTTTTCCATATGATTAGTGTACAAAATGTCAAACCTACAATCTGCACTGTTCTTTTTAATATAGCAAAACGTACTTTCATCTAGTGAAGATGAACTGTTTTCATTAAAACCTGGAAGGCAATGTTTCTATGAGTACAAGTAACCCTTACTGTTTTGCACTGGGATGTGGTAAGACATGTTCTCTGCACATCTGTGGAATTATATTAGACTTCCGTAAGATCCCCATATGTTAATCTTTCTTATTTAAGGATGAAGCGTACAGGGTAAACATATGTTGTATAATATAAGCAGCAGGTCAGATAGATTGTAGAGCAACAGGTGGACTGTACTTTATGGCAGCAGTTCAGTAGTTGGTTCACATAGGCACTGAATACATTAAGTGCGATCTTCACAGTTGTCACTTCCTGTGTATGGTGGATAATGGGCTCAACAGAAGTTCCCCTTAAGTTTCTTTCTACACAGTATGCACAATCTTCCTAAATTGATCAAGGGGTGCATTCGTCTCTCTCTCTCAATAGATTGATATCTTCGCTTGAATTTTAGAGGAATACAGTTCTTTACTACTACTGTTCTTTTAATTTGATCGGTAACTTGAAGCTGATTATACCCATCAACATGCAGTGAAGTCCAAAACATGGAGGTATGTGTTACCTTCACTGTTTGACATGTACATTCTCCTCTATGGCTGCTCAACCTTCTGTACATCCAGTGACTCTTTCCCTCAAGGGCTGACACATATCCTGTCACTTTGCTGCTTTTTTAAATCCTCAGGGATGAATCCCCTGGAGGTGTTCTGTGCTGCTTCTTCATTCACAGCTCCACTAAACAAATATTGAAGCAGAAAATTGTTATAATTTTTAATGGTCTTCCATTTTATAAATTTTATACCAATTAGTTATAAAAGAAACACTCCACACAAACCTGTTAGTCTTTTCAAAGAACAAGGATGAAACTCATGTGTCATATGCTACCATCTCAGATTGTGCACGAAGCATAATACACTGGAACATTTTTGGCAATAATGTTCGTTCAAACACTGCAGTTCCCAAAAATGTTAACCTCAGAATTCTACATGTTTCGATTGATGGAGATCCAGGTACTGAGAATCCTACCAGTCACTAAAATGAAGGGACATAAGCCCTTAGCTGAGTGCTGTACCCCCTTGGCTCTGGAGTAAAGACAACCATAAACATTGGACAAATGTCAGCCAAACCCAGCAATTCCTGGCAGACCAGCCAACCATCTAATGAGTATGAGGGTGCTCCAACTTTCCCCTGATGGCAGATGTCAAGGAAAAGAAGGGTCAGACATGTTGGATTTTAACATGCCCAATAATTTGTTCTTAAATTACACACACATACATGCTCAGGTCAGCTTGTGTGTGGAGGGATTAGGGTTATAGTCTTCAGCCAACTGACATCTACGTTTTATGGCTCCTTTTTCTGGGATTACTCTGATTTTTAACAGACATGCCCATGTACTTGGTTTGTTTACAACTTGTATGTAGAACTTCCTGTTGCTGTATCCAACCAAACCCATGATGCGTGTCTCCTTTCTATGCCACAGCTCCAGCACCACCCTTAACAACGCCCAACTGGTTTACAGATCCTTCCACCAACCTAGTTACATAGACATTCCTCTATCACTGCCCCTGTTGTTGCTTTAACAGCCCAGAATAGAAGATAGGAGTGATAAAACTAAAGAAATATATTAGAAAATGACAGCTACCTTCATAAATGATTCTTTTAAAAGATGTAGGTGCAAACTGAAAACCCCTTTAAGCAAAGTCACTTTAAGGAAATACATTTTTGCAGGTTATTGGGAGAAATAGCTGTTGATCAAATAGCTATCTAAAATGTATGGATGCCTTAAAGGGGCTGTCCAAGTTTTGTTTTTGTTTTTGTTTTTTGTTCTTTGTATGTTTCTAAGCAAATGTAAGCAGTTTTCAATTCACTTACTTTATCTGACCAGTTACAGTAGCTGAGTATCACATGACCTGTGATGTTAGCTTCTTTCCCTGCTTTGATGACGTTCCATGCACAAGCCTGAGGGAGCAGGTCTGCCCCTTGCATGGAACGTCACTGTGATGGCAGTGCTGTTTAGAGCCATAAGCCATGCCCTCTGCACTGCCCGATCTGCTGTCTAAGCTGTCGGCCCTGGGTCTCCTCTCACAATGGTTTTAACCCCTTTTATTATAAGCACTGAAGAGACAAATGCTGTGTACAGGATCTTCCCTCCCTCCTCGCCTTGCAAACACAGAGCTGACAAAGACCAAAGGACTTCTCTCCTCTGTACTCTTCTTATGGCTGTGAAGAAGTGTCTGCAGAGCATTATACAAGAACAGGTAGAGGGAAGATCCTGTGTGTATCTGCAATGTCATTGTACTGTACAGCTGGGACTTGTCATCCCACACATACATGAGTATCCAGCAGTTAGACTGCAGGCAGGGCAGCAATTTTATTCACTTCCTTTGCAGAGGGAGGGAAAGGCAGTCTTTGTTGACACCCACAAATATTTACGAGGAAAACCTCAGAGATTGTCAGAGACATGCCCCCACAGCTCTGCAACTGCATGTGAACAAAAGGCCAGAACAGAAGTAGGAAAATAAATAAATATATTTTTTGCCTAAAACTTGTTTAGCTTATTTATTGCTTATTATATATTGCTGACCATCAGATTTACAGTGCTTTATTTTTAATTTTTTAAATAACTCAGAATACCCCTTTAAAGAAGGGGCTATCCATACCAAAGCAGATCTAATTAGCGGAAAGTAGGAAACACAGCTGAATTACTCTACTTCAGCAATGAATCCTAAACAAGAAAGCATGTATTTCGAGGCTACTCATTTCTCTTTGACCATTCTTTGCCACTCTGGATGTACCAACCACTTTTGGGTTGGGTTTTTCTTATAGAGCTAAATGTAGGTTAAAGCTCAAACAATTGATATACAGTTTCAGTGAGGGTGCACATGGACCGTGGTTAATCCTCTTGCCAAAATATTCATTCATAGTCTAGTGCATGGTTTTCTGATAACTTATATCATGAGGGTCCTCTCGAAATCATCAATAATCAGTCAAGCATATTGAACTATATACAACATCCACTTGGTGGAGAAAACATGGCAAACCACACCAACCCCTGGTTTGGGCTCGTAGATACAAAGTTCAGATGCCATGTCATTTCTGCCATTCATTTTAAGAGCTTGTTCTTCTCTGTCTAGTAGACTGCATGGTGAATGGTTTGGAATTGTTTTCTTTATTCTTCAGTAGTTTGTCTTTCTCCGTTGGCATTTTATTTTACATTTCAGCAAGATGAACTATTTAGGTTTGCCCTTTTCATACTCGCCAGGTAATTTGTAGACAGCACCTGGTATATATAGCTAACTTCAGACTTCTGACAAGTGTTTAGCAAGAATCACCCAAGCATTAGTCCAACATTGTTGACTCAGCCCAGGATGAACATTGCCCTGGAATCATCTCTTATATCCCTGTAATCAGTATGTCAGCTTTCATTGTAATTTAATTTTTAGTAACAAAAAGGACAAGTACAACGTATACCAATTTAAATTATACAAGTTTATATCCTGCAATATATGGAAAATTGTGTTTGTATAATGTTTCTTATCCACTGACAGCTCCTCGCTGTTATTTACTTTGGTTTCTTGCTAATTAAGTATTAGTGACTATAGGTTACTTAATAATTTTGTAATTAAAAGTACCCTGTCTAAAATCATTGGAATGCTTTTTAAGCTTTGCCGGATGGAGTCTACAATGGCAGATCATTGTATGTTGTAGACTAATGCAGCGTGAGCACTATTTAATTCTGTTAACTTATCTTTGTCATATTTAATGATAGTGGGGCTACTGCAATTAATTATTATTGGCTTTCTGCCGGGGTGGAAATATTGGTACAATGCTCTTGCATGTGAACAATATTATGTTCATGATTTCGAGGACTGTATGAAAGAACCATGCTATTATATATACCGAGGAGTAGCCTTAATTATACATTTTAATATTATGATTGCATGGTACAACTGACAGGACTTACAAGGAAAATTAAAGTTTAGCTCCATTTCCATACCAACTGAAAACTGCTCGCCCTACTACTCTATAGTCATGCAGACGGGGTCTTGCTAGGTGATCATGGGAGAGGTCAATGGAGAACCTGCTATTAATACATTTAAAATGATTAAAAGCTGATGTTATAATAACCAATACGACCCCAGCTTTTTACGAGAATGGGATTGTGACTTGAGATTTAAAGACGTTTTTCCATCCTAACAAACGTTGGCATATTTCTAGGCTATACGTTTGCTTGCTGATCAGTAAGTAGCCTGCTGCATGAATCTCAACCAATCATGAGGACCCAATTGAATGGGCTGATGCACAGCTGTGTTTACAGGCAACAATCATCCTCTCTGCATGGGGATGAACAATCACCACTGTGATCCTTCATCCACATACACATTCACATGTTTCCACCGGGCAAAATGGTGCCCATAAATGATGATTTTAGGTGCCACATGGAAATGGGGGGAATTTATCACAGATCAGCATTTCATACCAGTGTATGAAATCTCCTGCACTGCTGGTAGATGCCCCTAATTTACTTATTTTAATCCTCTGGCAGGCCGTTCACCTAAACAGAAATCTAAGGCAGCTCCAAGATGCTGTAGATTTCTCTCTTCCAGACAGAAATTCTGGAAAGTGGAGAGGGTGGAATAGAAATGCACCTAAATTTTGGCACAATGGTGTGACTTTTTTTACTCCAGAAAACTGACGTGGGAGGAATAATACATTTCCTCTATTGTCTGGTCAGGGATGGAGCGGTATGATCACAAAAGCATTCAATTCTAGAAATCAGTGGAAGTTCCAGCAGTCAAATTCCAACCAAGTAATAGGTGAGGAGACACATCCCAGAAATATCTTTAAGTGTGAAATCCCTTTAGGGATAAAAGGTAGCGATGAATGAATTTGTTGGGGGTCTAAAAAAATTCAAAAGTGTCCCAGGTTTTTTAACATACTCGTGTTCAGCAATACAAACATTTTGTCAAGATGATGGCATGGTCAGCTGCAGTAGTGTCACATAATAGTAAAACAACAGTCTTAAGTAGAGATGAGCGAACCATGCAAGATTTTATTCGCCGAACATTCGCCAAACTTTTCCTAAGATTCGTATATTCGACAAATAGATTAGTTGAATTTGCGTACAAAATATACGTAATCATATGGCTTTTAGCGAACATTTGCGCACTAATAACGAACGTTCAGGTAAAAAGGTACGCAACCTCTTGAACATGTACGCATAAGCGTACAACGTGCGTACGAAAATGACGGGCTTTGCTGGAGAGGAATGGTGGAGCAGGAGGAATGCTCTGAGTCTGACCCCTGGCTTCATATGGATACTGTATCAGCAGATGACAGCAGATCATCCAGCTGAGACTGAGATGAGCGTGCCATCCATTCCACTCCCTCATCCACTTTCTCCTCCACTACAATTTTGCGCCTTGGTGGGTTAGCCTGGTGGAACAATGGCCAAGTATTGCGAATATTGCATAGATGCTCCGGCTACAGGTCCTTTTGCACTTCTGCCCTGTGCCACCTTCTCCTTTTTTTTAGAGCTCGAGGTCTGGCTGGAACTGGACCCCTTTTGCTTATCCATTCCAGACATTTTTCAATTCACTCTGTGGCCCTGCAGCTGGTCTTTGTCCCTGTATCTCCCTGTCTCTCCCTATCTCTCCCTGTCTCTCTTACTAGCCCTGAACTGGCCCTGCACTTGCCCTGCAGTATCCCTGATATGTGTAATATGGATTCCCAGTGCAATTGCACCCCAATTTCCACAAAACAGGTCTCAGAGTCTCAGAACTTCACACACAGTGCTTCTGTTCATCTCAGCAGTCGCAGCAGAAGTGATGCGTTACTGGCTTACCGAGCCTGAGCCAATCAGAGCAAGCCCTGCCCACTAGGTCAGGTGACCGCTTTCTTCCCGGGCTTTTGCACACGATAAATGAACTAACAGTAAAATTTCGCTAATGAATTGAATTTGTACTCAACAGTAACTTATACGTAGCAATAGTGTATAATTTATAGGACAAACTACGTAGCGAATGCGTACAAAGCATTCGCAACTAAAAATTTCCAAGATTCAATACGAATCAACGAATCAGCGAATAGATTCTCTCATCTCTAGTCTTAAGGGTGTATTCACAGCTAGTGTCCCACATCGTCACACACCACGTAGCAAAAGTAGACGCATTTTACCTCTAATTCACATGGGTTTGCAATGTGTGTGCTTGTTGGTCACAAAGTTCTTACAGGTGAAACACCTACTGTATAAAAAAGTGGAGGACATTTATCAATAATGGCATAATTTGTGTTAAAAAAAATACTAACATTACAAATCAGAAGCGGTGATTTGTTTCACCCTATCATATATCAAAATGCATACGCCACTTTTGAAATGTGACTTTTTAAAAAATAAACTTGATTATTCAGCTATTTCTCTCGATTTGTGACATTTTAACGCTAATAGCACTAAAATGTGACTTTTTTAAACCAAAATTAGCCATTTCAGGCAACCCTGCCAAAACACACTTGCAACTTTTGAAACATATTTACAACTTTTACAAAATTTCCAGTGGTAAATTGCAACTTTTGTCTCAGACTTGGCACGTTTTTGTTATTGTTACTTAGCTCATTTATATTACATAAAATTAATGCATCTTCTTTTAATACTTACCTATCACTTGATGAGTTGGTTTTTCTTTCTCTAAATGCGACTTTTTGACAAAAAGTCTCATCTTTATGTCATAAATGTAATTTTTTACACAAAACACCACTACATAATCTGGCTTACTTGTCAATTTGAGACATTTCTGCCAATAAGAGGATGATAAATGAGGCATAATATGCACCAATTTGATAGTCCCGCCCACTTTGACATTTATACCTCATTTCAGGCGTGATGCATTCTTTATGGTTAAAATTCTGGAAAAAACAGTTGACATATTAGTCCCTAGATAGGTTCTATTTGTTCTAACAATTGATATATTTGGCACAAATCAAAATGCCATATTTTTTGCCGCATTTTACAACATAATTCTGGCACAACATGTTTAGTAAATGTCCCCCAGTGAGTGAAAGTGTTTTTGCAAATAATTTTATCGACTAAGTGGATACTGAAGCAGTCTTGCACACAAAGAGCAAAGAGCAGCTAAGAATTTAAAAAGGGATGGGTGAAGTATCATTCCAGAGTTCTTCAGGGTTTCAGATCCAGCATAACATTCACAAATTTCTCATTTTTGAAAGGATAACCTAGCGATGGAAACAGTTTCATTTCTACGGCATATAAAGCATCCTGTATTCTGTTGACAATAACTACTCAGCAACTGCCTTGGGAAAACAAGTACAAATTGCGGTATGACTTCTCCATAAAATACATACACACGCTCAGCTTCTTATTTATGCTATTTATTAACTACCAGGTTTTCTACGCTGCCATCATTCTTCCAGTCTCTTGTCCATTTTAAACAGTAATGGAACCCATCATAGGTTTAATTAGAAAAAAAAAAGTAAATTTATTAGAATTAAACTAACGTTTCATACATATGTAAAATGAATTGATGTACCTGCCACAGGGGATTATCATAATTTAGTCCTCTACATATATGTTATATATAGTTTTACGTATATTTTACATATTATATAGAGATTTAAGAGCACAGTAAATCTGCTAAATACCAAGACCTGACCTAATCAAGTATAATTAAATATTTAAACCAAACCAGCTTTATGCTGACAGCAAAGCAATGTCAGTTACAATTATTTACTCTCTTTCTAAATAGCAGTTGACAAATAAACCATAATATGCTGAATGCAACATTACAATCAGGGCAAATATATCCAACACTCAAATGAAAACTCTTTTCAAGCACAAATCCATATATATTGATCTAATCACTGAAACTAGTAACTTTCCTCTACTCACAGAGAACCAACACACCCTAGATTAATTGCTACATCTTGTAGTTGAATTTAAATTAAACACGTATACATAAGATAACACGTATAACATTACTATTATAGGGCAGTCACAAAAGCCAGAGGTAGACATGTATATATTAGGTAAGGGTGTACACAGAACCACAAGGTTGTCTTCTGGAGCTGTTTGAGACCAAAACACCCCTAACCACTTAGGCTTCTTCCACACTAGCGGCAGCACGGATCCGGCACCTAGAGGGTGCCGACGGATCCGTACTGCCGCTGATACATGTGTGGAGCCGGAGCAGCGCTCCGGCCCCACACATGTTGACACAGAGACCATACATACACACACATACACACAAACACATACATACTTACATACTCCAGCCAGGGACGCCGGCAGCACGTCTTCACGCGCCCCCTGCGCGCAGTGATGACGATTCCCCACAGCACCCTCTGCTGGGCGCAGTGGGGAAACGTCATAACTGCGCGCAGGAGGCGCGTGAAGACATGCTGCCGGCGTCCCTGGCTGGAGTATGTAAGTATGTATGTGTTTGTGTGTATGTGTGTGTATGTATGTCTGTCTGTATGTATCTCTGTAGCCGGATCCGGAATGACCCCCCATTGCAAGTCAATGGAGGACAGATCCGGATTACTGGTGTGTCACACCAAACGGATCCGTCCCCATTGACTTGCATTGGGGGTCATTCCAGATCCGTCTTGGTGTGGATGCCTGGACTGGAGAGCAAACCGCAGCATGCTGCGGTTTGTTCTCCGGTCTGAAGACGGAACGGAATGCTTTCAGGAGCATTCCGTTGTCTTCAGTTCAGTTTTGTCGCCATTGACAATGAATGGGGACAAAACTGAAGCGTTTTTTTCCGGTATTGAGCCCCTATGACGGAACTCAATACCGGAATTTAAAAACGCTAGTGTGAAAGTAGCCTTAAAACAGTTCATATCTTGTTTGAATCTTCTCCTCTTTCCATGATCTGAGTTGATTCTGCACACTAGGGTTGCCAAGCATCCAGAAATTTCTGGACAGTCCATAAAAATAGGTAACTTTTTTCCTGTGGAAAAAAATGATGTGTCCGTGATTTTTTTTTTTTAGGCTGGTGGTTCTTGACTAGATTATTTTGGTGGCAATTGTCATCATTTTACAGCTCACTGTAAATGCTGGTAATGAGTTCTTATCAGTGTACTGAGCTGTAGACATGTATTACTTCTAAATTTACGGTTTTGCAATATGTAAAAGTATTGGCTGCCCACAATTTCTAACCCTCATGGGTTCACATCACTTAAAAAAAGCTCAACCTGGACTGCACCCCATTTATCTAGGGCCTTATATCAGCTGCATGTGCTGTCTCAATGACATGAACGCCCTTGATATTGCATACACAGCAGTTCTCTAATATATTTATGAGAATTGCTTCCTTTATGAATAGGTGTGATGATATTACAGGGCAGTGTTATCAAATCAGATCAAATTCCCTTTAGCTTTCCTTCAGCCTATCGTTAGGCACAAGCTTAGACAGAGAGTCATCTATACCTATCCATTATGAGATATCTGGATGGATAGAACTTACAAATCTATTCTTTTTGTATTCACTCAGCATTTCTGTTGAGCAATAGAACTGGTACAAAGCAATGACTTGACAGGACATCCATGACAGATAAGGATTCCTGCCTGTTAATACGAATTAGACGTCATATGATCCATTTTTGAAGATCTGCTTTATACTCTACTCTAAAATGACTTCTAAATGTATAAATATTAAAACGATGTTGTTAAGAATCTTTACTGAATACTCATGTATGGCTTATCAGAAGTAGGTTGAAATCCATCTTCTCTTCTTGACGGGTCCATCTGTACTTGTAAGAACAGCAAGTGCATCTCTTTGAGATACGAGGAGAGAGCGCAAAGTCATGGCAGTCCCATTTAATGCTTTCTTTCCAGTCTGCCATTAATCTTGGCTCTTATATACCGGAGTGCCAGCAGTATTTAGGAGGAATGTTCTCAAACTTTTAAAAGCTTGTTTCTGAAAGTAACTGTGTTTAAATCGGTTGGTATAATTTTGTTGTCATTTTATTTGGCAAATAGAATTGACTGCATTTCCCTGTATAACACGTTTATACAGAAAGCTACTCAGCAACCGTGTATAAATGCCAAATTATGTACAATGTCAATGATGGGAAAAGAGATATCCTCAATGCACTAAGGTGGTATTCTGTATTCTGTATTGAAGAACTTTGCTATTCCTCGCAGTAATAATGACTACTCTAAGCATTTTGATGACTGACATCTGCGCTTTTTTGTTTTAGCTGGCTTCAAAAATTCTTATTGTATAGTGGGCTCTACTGTGCCAGCATCTGCATAAATGGTGCATGTTGCTTATATGCGTTTTATCAAAATGCCTTAACTTCCTTCCATATGCCACATGCCTATGGTCATCCCCATGCACACGGCATTAAGGTAAGTAAGGACCCTGCAGGGCAGTGTGCAAAGTACCAATAGGACCATGTTAAGAACCTCTAGACATTCTGACATGTGCTGTCACATGGTGTCAAATTTAGGGAAAATTTACTACGCTTATATCCAGAATTCTAGCTCAATATGTACTAAAAGCTGGAGTAATGCTTTGCACCAAATTAATTATTTGTTTAGACACTTTTTCCAGTTTTGACTTACAGAAGAAGATTGAAAGGGAAAATTACTTAATGAAACGTTTTAGTTTTCAAAAAGTAGGATATAAAAACAGAAATATATTAAACCCCTATAGGGTATGGATTTTGCAGACAAAAAAATCTTCACCATATTACCAAATTTACCAAATCATATATTTAGTCTCATCCACATGTTGCAGAAAAAGTTTTAATCCACAATGTGTCAATTTATGTAGCATTTTTTACTGAGGATTTCAGCCTTTGTGATGCATGTCAGTCATGTGAATTTTGTGGAAGCACCAAACTTAAAGAGAACCTGTCACCACCCCAGACATGCCTGTTTTAATAGTTTCATGCATTCTCCATGTAATAACAATTCTGGAACATCTATTCTTAAGGCTCTATGCATGTCAGTCATGTGAATTTTGTGGAAGCACCAAACTTAAAGAGAACCTGTCACCACCCCAGACATGCCTGTTTTAATAGTTTCATGCATTCTCCATGTAATAACAATTCTGGAACATCTATTCTTAAGGCTCTATGTTGTGCCATTCCTTTATTATCTCTACTAGAAGTTATGAATGAATTGCTAGCAGTCTGCAGTAAGGGTACAAGTTGGGGGTGTGTACCTACACAGTCTGAACATGGCAGCACTGATTGGATAGAGTGAGACTGTGCAGGTATATCCCCAACTGGTTACTTCCCCTCTGTACCCTTACTGCAGTCTGCTAGCAATTCATTCATAACTTCTAGTAGAAACAATAAAGGAAAGGCACAACATAAAGCCATAAGAATAGATGTTCCAGAATTGCTATTACATAGGGAATGCATGTAACTATTAAAATAGGCATGTCAGGAGTGGTGAAAGGACCTCTTTAAATAGCAAGCCTTATGTTTAACTTCATTTCCATCGGCTATACCTCTATAACAGAACTTGTCCAGTTTTTTGTATGTGATTCCCCTCATTCCATTTTTGGATGTTCAAAGATTTATGTAAAAAAATTTTATCAATGTAATTGCTTGGTAAATCTCCAATTCATGTGACAGATATATTGCAGACGTTTCTGAAAATAAAAGTTAATTTCATAGGGCAATACCCAAGAAATCCATTCATTCGCGGCAGTACATAAGGGCTAGAATTCTACTAAGGTAAAAATTTATATTGGCAAATATCTTTTAAAGCCTTGTTTGTTAAACCTGTGATGTGCAGTGCATTATGTAGGATGTGTAAGAGTTGTTTAGCCTTGTAAATGTTGTTCAGCCTTGTAAATGCTTTGCTTTTGCTCACTTAATACCTTTGCAGTTTCAAAATGTTCACTTGGTTTATAGCGTTTTGGTTAAGGAAGCCTGTCAAATGAATAAGAAATGTAAAAAGGAAAAAAACACTGCAAAAGACTATGAAAATATGCCTTTCTAAACTGGGGTATTTGACTGGGGTATCTCAATTGTCGTTCAGTGAAGAACTATTGGGTACCTACAAAGGAAACTCCTTGGCTTCTGCTTAATGGTTTTAACCAGGAAAAGATATTAAAGACCTAGCCTCAGGATAGGCCATAAATATCAGACCAGTGGAGGGACAACAGCCAATCAGCTGTTAGAAGAGGCCAGGTGTTTTGTAGGCCATATGACATCACTGTACAGCAGTTTGAAAAAGGCTCAGGCTTGAACCAAAACTAGCCACTGATGATGTGATGTCTCTTAATATCATCAAGAAAGTGAGTGCCGGTCCTTCTTCGCTATCTACTAGTGGGGTGCCTTCCTTGGAGGCGTGCACCACGTGCAAACCGCAGTACTGACCCATCTTCTTCAATAATCACAGTACATCAGTCACCTGGCCTAGTTGCAGCTCATCCCTATTCAAGTCAATAGAGTTGAGCTGCAATACCAAGCACAGAAGTTATACAATGTATGCCGCTCTGCTTGGTAAGCTCTGAGCAGGCCACAGCGCTCTCCGGAGTTCTAAAGTACATATCCTTATAAGTTTCTGTTTCTTTTCCTCCCCTACTGTGTACCTAGTGCCAGTCAATCACAGCTTCTTAGGCATCCAGGACAAAACAGAAGCTCTGCCTTAATGGTTGTTACCTTTTACTATTAGCCATACAGCTTTCTGTTCACATCTTTGGCAACGACATATCTCACAGGTACAAAAGGATCCTTCTCCTCTTGGCACCATCTGTCAGTGGAGAATCAAGAGCTCCATATATATTAATGGCTGGTCTCACAAAAAATGAGAGGTTCGCAGACAATAGTATAACGGCATGGGGACCTGTAGGATCTAAGCAGATGGAGTTCCTACGGGTTTGCATTATGGACCCATAAAAACGTTATATAATGTCTGTATAAAGCACTGTTTGTCCCTTTGTGAAGCAATGTTTTTAGATAAAAATGCTCCTCTAATCTAGTGTTGGAACATGTGTCTATTTGTGTGTGTGTGTCAAATCAATGTGGGAGAAATGTGGGCATACAATATGGGCCTAAATTGTCGACTATAGGTAATTTTGAAAATTGTTCATTTACAGTCCATGCTATGTTTGGCTATGACTGATAGATATAGTTTACATAAAGTGCTGGCACTCTGTGTCTACTGTTGCCCTGTTTCTTCTTTCAAGTACAGAGGCCGTCCTGCTTACCCTGGCCACGCTGCTGGTCTGTCCCGCTCTACTCCTGGCATGCTGGTGCTATAGGGAGCAAGCGCTCTCCCTCTTGAACTCTTGAAGGTTCAGTGTGCGTACACCAAACTTCTTATCCAGCCAACTTCTGGTTGTCCCTGGGTACTTAAAGCACTCTTCCCAATGGGGAGCTTTAGGTTTCTAGGGTCTAATATTACAATGAAAGTGTTATATCCTGCCTGAATATTTATGTACCAAACTCCTGCCTGACAACTGACACTGACTTCTAGCTGCCTGTCTTGACCTTAGCCTGTTTCTCAGACCACCCTACTGCCGCCTGCCCAGAACTTGGACTTGTCTTATGGATAAATTGTACGCTGCCGGCCCTGGCTTTAACCTGTCTCCAAACTATGAATATTGTCTGACCCCTCATTGCTTCACACACCGGTGTCTCTTACTACCAGTGGGTCATACACGAAACACACCAGGACTGAAAAAAAAGCCTTTACTAACTCCTTCCAATCTCCCAATCCCAATTAGTAATCAAATTAGGATCTAAAATTACAGTTTGGACTGGAAAAGAACCTTAAGCCATCTTTGTCGCCATAATATATGGTGGTGTATTTATTATACACCTTCTTAGATTTCTCTTCAGAAGACTCAACAGCTAAGAAAATTTTGGAGTGTCCATCTGCACTCGGAAGATAGCAGGACAGAAGGAATTCTCCATGACTACTCCATCAAAGTTTAAAGGATTACTTATTAGCAGACTAAATATCCAGTTTAATGAAATTCATGTGAAACTTATCTGGCTGCCAAAATATCCAAAGCCTCACACCTGGTATTGCATGAAAGAAAGTGTCAGCTCTTATCAAGTCTTAAATTAATAAACCTGTAGGAATTATACATGGAAAATGTAATAGCATCAATATTAAAGAAATAATAATGTGGAATCAAAGTCAACATGGCTATGTCATAATTGAATAATAGCCCACACTTATCGTATGCCAAGATGCGGGCATATTGTTCCTGCAAATGGATTTTTTTTTAGCACAAGTAACCCAATTATTTGGTTTTCAAAATGTAAAAGCTGAAATCTAAATATCTGAAGATAGCTATTTTGCTTCATACACATTGATATAAAAAGAGGCTAAGAGTCTCCAGGCAGTTATCCTGCTTTTCCTCCAGCTGTAGTCATATTATATTCTTTGAAATGGTTTCTATGCTGTTTTTTCTTCAGTTGGTATTTGTATATTTGTATAGAAATACACAATGAATGCAAATGGTTATGCTCACATCTGTCAGCATCAGATTGAAATTACGCGATCCTTACTCGGAAAGTAATCATTTTTGTTAAATAGAAGAACCTATGTTGTCGTAGACTTTTTACTAACTATATAGAATGTGAGCCTCAAAACCTACATATAAACCTAATATAATACTCAATACTATACACAATTATAGATTATAGCAAACCAATTAAGTTACTACTACATTATATCTTGCACATTTTGACTGTAATGTGCATATAAATTTATATTTTTAAGCTGATAAAAATAAGTAAATATTATCTTTTCTCATTTTAGGAAAGTGCCCTTTCCTTACTAAATTTTTCCCCTCTAATTTGCTGAGATACAATGCCCCTCTAGTGTCAGATTCCCTAAATATGATCTAAAAGGGGCCTTGGATTGTATTGTTCATGGAATAATATGGCTACCTTTTAACTAATGTTACGAGTTCTACTAAACTATATATAAGTCACTATAGGGTTTTGTAGTCATTTAAATTTGGTTAAATGGGTTGTCCCGTGAAACCCAAACCATGATTTAAATTTTTTTGAATTTACACAATTGAAGACCATGCTTCCATCTCCAGAAGTTCCAGAAATAATGTTAGCATAGCGCTCGGGATGGGATTCAAATTTTTAACAACAGGTTCCCTACTCAACGGCGGATGTGCGGCATCAAGACACATGTTTACATATACATCACATATATGCAACACACATACACATAAATACACCATATACATGGTACACACACATAAATACACCATATATACACTACACACATATACCACCCAACTTTTAATGGAAGGGCTCATCTCCAGCTGCCAGCCGGATCTGTAATTTTAACAACAGGATCTGTAGAACCTGAACGAACTATGCCTGCATAGCGCCACCTGCTGTTTCTATTGAACAGCCTTTCTGTGTCACCTCACCAATTACAGTAATGCTATCAGACTTATCACATTGCTTAGCATTACATGACGCTCCTCTCTGATGCTCCTCCTTCTTTAGAAGCAGCTAGCCCACCACACACTGAAAGAGAAAGACTGAGCATCTGCATCCACCTCCACCTATTTACTGAAGTAAATACAGGAAGGTGGAACTATTCTAATATTATTCCTGGAATATCTGGGGATATAAGCATTTTTTTAATAAATGTGAATACACATGTTTGTAGTTATGAGCTGGAGTTACCTATAAACAATCTTTGACATGGGACAACCTCTTTAAGTACTACCACATTGGGCTGCATGCTCAGGAAGTAATAATAACATTACTATATTATAGCCATTATAAACTAGAAAAGTCACAAATAAGCCCACAAATTTGGGTATAGCCAATATCAAGATACCTGGTGACCTCAGCGTCAGATCCTGGCTTAGAATTCCAGAGTTTTCTATGACTGGAGAAAATGGTTCAGGAACCCATAAGATGAGTACTATGAGTAAATAGCACATCTGGGACGATGTGAGTGATGAAGAATTTTTCTTTATTATTCTACGCGTTTCAAGGGCTGTATCACCCTCTTCCTCAGGACTATTCTCATATAGGAAGAGGGTGATACAGCCCTCAAAATTCATAGACTAATAAAGAAAAATTATTCATCACTCACATCGTCCCAGATGTGCCACTTACTCTAATCCCGGCAGCGCCTTATGGGTTCCTGAACCATTTTCTCCAGTCATTTATCAAGTCTGTCGTCTGCTTTCGAACGCTACAGAGGACCACGGCTGCAGCCAGGGATATCTGCATTTTTAAAATAACTAGCCAGGCGTTCTTCAGTTGTTGTGGCTTACTCACAACAGAATTTGGTAAGCAGAACTTACATTTTTAATCAGCTTTTAATCACTGACACTGCACATGTGGTGCTTTGCTTTCCTTTTGTATTTCATATAGTGTTTTCTATGAAGAAGATAAAGTGCTAGATAAAGCCCATACCTACAGTTCTATCTATGATTCACTAGTTAATAGCAGTGAGCACAGGTCTCAAGTTCTACTTGTTCATTCTCCCTAGCCAGTCATCTTCTGTTAAACAAAAATAAATCCAGCTCACCTCATAAATCAGCCATCGTGCAGGGAACAAGCCAGGCAATCTTCAATTGGTGTACGAAAGACGGAAAAAGTTCAGTTCAGTTACGACTAAGAACACACCTGTGTTCGAAATGCGTCAACATTTGCGGAGGTGGAGGGTCATGTCCATAAGTGTATTCGCTGCAAAGGAAAAATAAAAAGCAACATCATTTTTTTGGGAGTGCTGGAACTTTTTCCGTCTTTCGTACATCAGTCATCTTCTGTCTTCGGTCCTATACAAAAACCTATTGCTATGAATACTATAGAGGTGAGAACGTCCAGGAGGGTGAGGTGGACATGATTGCATGTTGAAGCCAGGCTTAGAAAAATCCTGCAATCGACCATTCCACATTTCACTCTCGTAGACATACAGTATTGTGTTTTCTAGCAAACATCTCTTCAACTACCTTTGTACATGGGTTATACACTTATTGACCTCTTTGCCTTTAAAACTGTGCAGTGCATACACATCCCGCCAATACATTTGCTCACTCAGTGCTGCTACATTCAACTATAGCATGAAACAAAATGTTCTTCTCTTACTGATAGCTCCCAAGCTGCCTATTACTTTTTCCATTTGGATGACTATGAATCATGCATTTCAAAGTCTATCTGAATATAATCCAAAGGGATCATTGTTTGTGAGGAAATAAGTGACTTAGTATGGATAAATAGCATTGACTTGTATAGAGAGATGAACTACTTCTGTAAATGAGTGCTAATCCTTGCAGGTTACTAACCAGTAAATAATGCAGATGTCTTCATTAAGGATCCAGATTTGTGGTTATGGTAGCAGTGACATCCATGAAAGTCAGTGACTTTCTCTGACTTTCAGAAATCATTGCTTTTAATAACTCCCAGTAAAATCCAAACATCCTATCTCTAATGGGACTTTGAAATGAAATATGCTGTGCAGCGCAGTCAGAACATACTGAATGAGACATCACAAAATTGTCATAAGCATAACCAAACAATACTTGTTCCACTTTCTAAATTGTAGCTTCAGAGCCTTGCGTTCTCAGCAAATAAACATGTCTGTCTTATCCACTAGGGTGACATATTTACTGGTTTGATAAGCGGTAGGCAAAACCGTATAACTGCGTGGAAACCCCCAGAAGCATTTTAAAGGAGAATTATTGATGTACACACTTTTGCCATAATGCAAGGTACACACAAGACAGCACTTCCAAGTTGTATGTTGCTATATTTCTCTATATGATGAAACGGTAAATGGCCATATTTCGCTTCACACAGCATTATTTCAGCCTATTTCTATTCAGCAAATGTTAGAAGTGGGGCTATGAGATATGTTCCCTACTAAACTAATAACGTATGTTACAGATAATGGTTGTGGAACCACTGTGCCTACTAACCAGTTTGACGCTGGGCTAGAAAAGAGAATGTTATCATGGCAGTTCCCTGGTTTTCACTATTTAACCCCTATACAGGGATCTGGTCTTCACTGCATGGGAGCCACCAGGCCACTACCTCTTTGAAAAGTCCTGGTGTATTTGGAAACTGACACACTGGGTAAGAACCACCAGCACAACACAAGCGAATCCAGGGCAAAACATAAACAGAACCAGTCTGCAGACAAACAGCAGAATGCATGCAAAATCCATGGAACAGACTTCAGGACACAGTTCAGGCATAGCAGATACATGTGCAGAAACTTAGCAAGAAGTAACAGGCATGGAACTCTAGGAAACAATTCAGACACAACAGGTCCAGAAGAAGGAACATGAAGGCGGATCAGACAAGAACTAGAACTTGGGAATTCACTGGCAAACAGAACTAGGACAGAATTCAGACCACACATGGAACAGACTCAAGAATGTGGCCAACAGATAAAGTCAGACGGCTGACAAACTTCACAGAATCTAGAGAATCTAGACACAGACAGAATGTGCAAAGATCCAATGTGCAAAGATTTACTTTGTCACGAATCGCACTCCTTTGTAAGTAATGATGGGGAACAGTGATCGTGTCGCCCCTGTCATTGAACCCCCAGATGCCCTGTTCATCACTGATCTCGGCATCTGATGTTAGAATGGAGGCCACTAAAGGGTTAATCAGGGTTGATATCAGGGTTAAAAAAAAGAATACTCACCTTATTCATTTGCTCGTAGAGAGGCCGTCGCGGCCATTTTGATTGAAGAAACAGCACAAAATCTCGAGCAGTGACATGATGATATCACACTGGCCAGGCATGGTGACGTCATTACTGATTAACTTCCCGACTTTTACATCTTATAGGTATATCTCTGGCACTATTCACATTTAACCCTTTGAGGACATGTAACTTTTCCATTTTTGCATTTTTGTTTTTTTAATCCCTGCCTTCCCAGAGCCATAACTTTTTTCCATTCACATAGACATATCAGGACTTGTTTTTGCAGGACAAGGTGCACTTTTGAATGTTACCATTTAATACTGCATACAATTTAGTGGGAAACTGTAAAAAAAATTCAAATGAGGTGGAATTGGAAAAAAATGCAATTGCACCATAGTTTGATTTGTTTAGTTTTTACAGAATTCCCTATGCAGTACAACTGACCTATTCCCATAATTCTCCAGGTCAGCGATACTAAATTTATATAGTTTTTATTGTGTTTTAATTGTGAAGAAATAAAACCTTTTTTATTTGCATTGCCATATTATGACCCCCATAATATTTTTATATGTCCATCTATGGAGAGGTGTCATGTATGACTCTTTGATAACTTTTTATTCAATGTTTTTTGTGAGGGGAAGCGACATAAAAAATGAAGATGGCTGACAAACTTCTCAGAATTCAGAAACAGATGGAATGTGCAAATATGGAAATATACCTGTGATAGGTCTGACAGCCTTATGTGGGCTCAAGTCTATAACCACCAAAGAACAACTTCCCTGATCTCAGTGTGAGGAAGCCATTCAGATCCCGGGAGCACAGCACTCCTGAGGCAAGTCGTCTCATATGGTATGGTCACAATTGACCATGGCATCTGAGGTGTTAAGTGTAAGCAATCGACATTATTGCCAATCACAGCCATTAGCCCTGGGTCTCTGCTGTGTGAAATGGCAGGCACCCGGCAGCTATGGTGTCCGCTGTGCTCTGAAGTGAGCGCCATCTTTAAAGACACAACTAACACCATACATGTACGGTGCATGTTGTTAAGGGGTTAAAGATGTATAATTGTTTTTTAATTATTATTATCAAAGCAGTATTTCTCAACATTTTCAAGCCAAGAACCCCCTAATCAAATTCATTACTTCAAAGTACCCTTTAGGCTATAATTATTCACTGTGCTGCACCTAATGAAAGCATGGGACTCCTAGAGATATGGGCCCAGATTTACTTATGGGTCTGCATCTAGAATCTGTCTAAAATGGGGTGCTAATTGGCACAATTTGGTTCAACTAGTCTTTCTCCAATTTTTTCAACTCAGAAAAGATGCATGAAATGGGCATGGCTTCTCAATTCCAACATAAAATTCTGTCTCAGACTAAGTCAACCAATAGCATAAAGTTAGAAAAAAAATGTCTATCCCTGCACCACATTTATCTCCATACTTAGCCTCTATGATAAATCTGGTGCAGGTGTAGACAGCACCATCCACAGGCTTACTAAATCTGCTCCATGGTGTGTTATCCAGGTGTACAAGTAGCACAGGTTGAGAATCTAGGTGTTTAAGGGAAATCTTTGTTCTGTATAATCATATATCTCTTTTGGTTTATGTGTAAATACCCAAGCATTTGTATTTTCTCTTTGGAAGCTCAATAGAAATGGGTAATGAATGCGGCTTTAGGGAATTTCTTGGTACATTATATGGCTGACAATCTGATTTGTGCTGCCAAGCAAGCCAGGTGTTTCTGTGAATACGCAGCAGTGCAAACAGTTTTTGCCAATTGCTGCTTACTGAAGTGATGGAAAAGGAAACAGTTTTTATTGTCCCTTTAAGGGGAACAACATCAGCTTACTTTACAATACTGAATGAAAAATCAACATTAGACTGAAGTTCTTTAGTTGCCAACAGTGACTGTCTTAAGGGATGTCAGATTTGCTTAATTAGTCCTATTCTTGGCTCATTTAACTTGGATAAAAAAGAAATGTTCATTATTCGTAATATTTATTTTTTGTTTAGCCATGTTGCAGTTTTTTGTTTTTTTACAGTTTTGTCAAAGCAAAGTTAATTCGCCAGCAGCTACGCACATGTTTATTCCCTTTCTTTTACCTTTGAGATTAACTGGGTCAGGTATAACAAATGTTCTTAACCCACTTTAGTCAGCAACCAGAGTAGCTGAAGTCTGCAGAAAAAAATGTAAAAAGTACATAACAAACAGCCAATGTCCAAGACTCTGAAACATACAGATAAATGCTCGCCTCTTCCAGCAAAGCTGTGATTAGTAGAAGATTCATCATAGTAATGAGGACTTGAATATGTCTGTTTGGATCCCAAGTAAGCCATCACCAGTGTCTGCACACTGTCTTTCATAAATTGACCACAATGAGCAGCACTTTGGATAATACAGAGAAGAAATCACTGCTTTTTCCTAGATGTCACCCACTAGCAGAGTAACAAACGTTTCTAATAATACAACAATCAAAAAATACCTTTACTCATTCTCTGTAACAGTCTACCACTAGGATCTACGCTGTATGAATGCCCCAGTTTTCAGTGATGTCATCAGTCATTGGTGATGTCACTTCAGTTAGCTATCAACCTTTTTATGAACTTAAATTGTTTTCATAATTTGTACAATCCCTTTTATTTGAAGGGTCCCCTGAGATAAATGTATATCAAGGTCTCTTAATGCTTAGATCTTCAACAATCATCTATGGTGGGAACCCAGCAGGAATTGTTTAAATTCCTCTGCAGTGCAAGCACAGAGAAAATAAAGTATTACACAGTTCCCACCCAAATGAACAGGCCTTCTATATAAAGTGCATCTGCTGTTGTGTGACTGTGTTGCCCACAACAAGCAGAGGTGACCTGAGCAGAGCAACTATTCAAGTGCCAGAATCTCCTGGGTCCAGCCGAATCCCAGTGTAGCATCAGGTCAAGATTAGTAAACTCCTGAGCCCACTTTAGGATCCTTTAGTGAGGCAGTCTGATGCTGATCATCGATGAATGGTGGTGTGCTCTTTGATCAGGATCCAAAAGAAACCACTACTAACTCACAATCCCTTAAAGGGAGTGTCCCACTTCAGCAAATGGCATTTATCATATAGAGAAATTTAATACAAGGAACTTACTAATGTAATGTGATTGTCCATATTACTTCCTTTGTTTGCTAGATTCATTTTTCCATCACATTATACACTGCTCATCTCCATGTTTACAACCACTCTGTAATCCAGCAGCGGTGGCCATACTTGCACAATATAGGAAAAACACTGTATGGTAGATTCAATTGATGGTATAGCTGCCTAGAGCTCTCTCTATGAGTGACTTAGCATAGTATGTTGGCCGATGTACCCATGGAAAGCAGCTGATCACTAAAGATGGCAAATTCTAAATGGGGGGTTGTCCAGTTGGGGAAACCTCTTTAACTAGATAACTGTATCATACATGCTTCATTTTCCTTTTCAGTGATTTTAGTACATGACGTAGTGAATGGCCTAATGCATTTTGATCAAAAGCTAAATGAAGGCCCTCTATTCAGTTTATAAATGATTCTGAGAAGCAGTAGATCTATGCACAGTATGTGGATGTGTGCAATCCATGTTCTTCTATTTTATACTTTGCACTATACAGTATACTTACTGGAGTTCAGTTTATACAGTAGAGAATATACGGTAGTTCAGTATGCAGATTATATATCTGAGGCTGTAATTGTGCCAAGAGAACAGCATGGCAATTACTGAGACTTTCATTTCTTTTGGGGGCTGGAGGAAAGCTTTGATGACCAGATGGTGCCATGATACCAGGAGAAGGATATTTTTAGAAGGTAACATTCATAAATTGTATATGATTGCTGTCTTTATACCTGTGAGCTTCAAGTTAGTTCACAGAACTTTAGCTCCTCAGTTACAATACGTTTCGTATTACTACTGGAGATTATTATGGATGCTTTTATGCCACATATGGTAGAGTGATGCAGATTCACAGTATTTTTAAAGCCATGTTCTCTGATATAACTGATTAATACTCCTGGATATGCCCCTGTTGAAAGACAATTATATATTGCAACTAACCAAACATGTTTAAATTGGCAAAAAAAACATATTGTGAAATGTTGCTATCAACGAATATGAAGTCATAGTTAAAAGTCCACTGTATTCATGAAAGGAGCACTTTTCCCACTTCTCATGCCCCTCTAAGCAGTGACTGATGGACTACTGTGCAATTTGGTATTGTAGGAAAGCAAACCTGTCCCAATACTATTCTGCCTTTAAACAGGGCACATAACATGATATTAAGTGACATATACAATGGGTCAGATCATGGTCAGGTCAGATATTTTTGTACCATATTACAGAAATTTTAAGACGTGCTCCATTTCTGTAAACATGAATTTTCACTGGTGTTTTTGTTCACTCAAAAAAAGGCATAGAAACTGGTTGTGTACTTTTTCCCATACCTCATATGGTTTTTATGGCTTTTTTTTATGGCTGTGTGACTGTGAACCACATTTTTTTCATTTCCCCCCCCTATAGAAAAGAACATAGAAGCCAAATGCTTCAGCATGCTGTATTTTTCATAAAACAAACACCCAAAAAACACCACCTAATTAACAAATGCCAGTAGCAAAAAAAAACTCTTATGTGTCCTTTGTTTCATATTTTCCATAGAGTTTCAGTTAACATCTAGAGCTAATGTTTCTACTGCAAAAATAAAAATCAAAAACTGCATTTGAAAAAAAGTCACTAAAATGCAAAAGAGCAGAAAAACACCAGTAGAAACCCATGTCTGAACCCACCCTTAAGGAACATCAAGTCTATGATATACCATCATGCAGTTTTCAGATAGATCTAGGAAAAAGTCCTATAAGTACTTTACAATAAACATCAATCAAAGCACTAGCCCCTATTTTAAGTAGTTGGTCACACTGTACCAAAGCAAGCCATATCACCAAAGCAAAAAAGAAAGTGCTAGACCAAAAACTATATATTTAAACACCATCTTTATTAGAATACCATATTAGAAAAGTAATGGCAAAAATTGGCGGTTGTTTGAAGTGTGCTTTTGTACTTATGATGTAGAGGTTCAGAGTTATGACTTCTGAGTGGTTATTTGACCTATTAACTGGATTATTGGACCAGTATGATAGTACATGTACATTTTTAATGCCAGCTCCCCCTCTTGTTTTCTCTGTATCAGTCTAGGTGTTGTTAATATGCTATTTTTGGTCTAGTACCTTCTCTTTTGTCTTGGGGATATACTTTACAATACAAACACCCAATCTGATCACTGTAAAATGATTGTCTCGCTGTTGAAGAATGTGGTTATTAATGCAAGAAACATAACCAAAACTGTGAACTAAGATTGTGTGAAGAAACATTGGTTCAGTCTCTGTTACTGCAATCTATGAGTCAAATATTAATAAGGGTCTTACCTGAAAGACTAAAGGATGACCTGAGCAGAGTGTTGTCTAGTCTAATAAACCTCTTGATAAATCACAAGTTTGCTCTTTACATTGACTGTCCACTCTGTTTATTCAGATCCCAGAAAAACAGTCAATCAACTTCTTTAGATAGAAACAAGTGAAGTTTATTATCACATCTTCAGGACAGTGACAGTCCAACAGATGACAAATTTCTCTTTCATCCATAATATAGGCCATCTCTGAGGTGGAAGCAATAAATCAATGTCTCCATTAAATCCAAGCGACATTGCTGGCATACCTGATTTCACCCTTGTACAGTCCCTGTGGATTATTTCAGTGTTCAAGCCAGCCTCAAGTAAAACTTTACAAACCTAGAAATTTAGAGAAGTTGAAACCATAAAGGACAAATGAATTAGTACATTTTATTTGCAGCAGAAGTGAACTATGAATGTGAGCAGCAACATACAGGGTTTTGCCATTTACTGCTGGAACAATACTTTTCCATTTTGCATACATAATGTGCCTGATAGGTGGGAAGCTGTTGTGTGTCCCCATTGCAAAAAGAAATCATTAGTTCTACAGAGTTTTATTTATTTTGTGTTCCTTGTATACTGTAGAGTCAACATATTCTGCAGTACAAAGACTGTCATCATTCATCAGTCCTTTCGTTCAATGGGGCTAACAATCTAATTTCCCTAGGGTCACTTTAATTGCATGTCATTTCACTGTCACTATGGTTTTTGGGATATAGAAGGAAACCAAAGTGTGTGGAGGTAAAAAAAAAAACACAAAAAGGGGAGACAAACAGACAAACTCCAAGCAGATGTTTCACTAAGGCTGTGTCTCCATTTTTAACATATAAACATGACTTATACATTAAACTGATGGTTCTATTGGATGCCATACAGTGGTATCCAACACCATAGTATCCTGGGTTTTCAGAGAGGTTTTTTTTTACTGATGACCTATTCTTTGGAAAGATCAACAAGGGTACAACACCCGGGATCCCCGCTAGTCATCTGTTTGAGAAGGCAGTGGCTCTCGCAGTAGCATTGCGGCCTTCCCTCTGCTCACTAAGCACAGCTCACCAAAGGCTGTGATTGGTATTGCAGCCCAGCCCCATTTACTTCAATGTGGTTGAGCTGTGCCAAAGCCATGTGACTGATGAATGTGACATCACATAGTCTAGACTACACTGAGAGGAGCCGAAGAGGTCGAGGAGCTACTGTGAGCACTGGTATCATCTCATATTAAGACATATTTGGCATTGCCACATCGACAAACAACTGGCACTATAAAAATATCACATGAACTTCCCCATCAGGTGAACTCCATAAAATATAAAAACTATGCCAGAATAGATTTTTTCTCACCTGACCTCAGCTCTGATGTTTCCCCAAACGGCAATTTACGACCAAAAATGGAGTGTTTCTGTATTCAGAAGAAAATGGGTAAAAAATTGTGTGGTGATATTCTCCTATTATCCATTGTCGCAAAGAAAGTTTGGGCCTAAAGCATCGTATTCTTGAAAAAAAAATGTTTCAAAATTCTATGGATTTTCTGTGGGGTCAAAGTGCTCACTACACCGATTAAAAATTCCTGGGGTGGTGCAGTAGTTACCAAAATGTGGTCGCTTTTTTGTGAGAATTCCACTATATGGGTACCTCAAGGTCAAATTCAACATGGCACCCAAAGACCATTCCAGCAAAATCTGCCTTCCAAAAACCATATGGCATTCCTTTTCTGCTGCACCCTGCTTTGTGCCCATACAGCAGTTTACAACCACTGCAAAATACTTCTTGTGTTATAATAAAAAAAAGATTACAATGGAAAATCTGCAAAACAAGTGATATTTTTAAACGTTACCTCCATTTTGCTTTATTTCTTGTAGAAAACCTAAAGGTTTAACAACATTTCTAAAAATCTGTTTTGAATAAATAAAGGGGTGTAGTTTCTATAATGGGGTCATTTATAGTTGCTTTCTATTATGTAAGCACCTCAAAGTGACTTCAAATCTGAATTGGTTCTTAAAAAAGTTGATTTTGGAACATTTTTTTAAATAGCTTTAAATTCTAAGCGTTCTAACATCCTAAAAAATAAAGTGCCATTTACAAAATGATGTGGGGTGATTTTTTATGGGGTATCAATATCTGTCTTAGGCCTTATTCACACGTCAGTGTTTTGGTAAGTGATTTCCATCAGTGATTGTGAGCCAAAACTAGGCTTGGAGACTGCATAGAGATAAAATATAAGGGAAAGATCTGCACCTGTTCTGTATTTAGAGCCGCACCTGGTTTTGCCTCAAAATCACTGATGGAGATCACTGACCGTACACTGACGTGTGAATAAGGCCCTTAAACGCAGAGAGATTCAAATTTAGAAAATAGTGAATTTTTACAAGTTTTTTGTAAATTTTTTTTTGTAAAATTTCCACTAAAGTATAATGTGTCCTCAGAAAATAATCTCAGAATGGCTTGGATAAGTAAAAGTGTTTCAAAATTATCACCACATAAAATGACACAAAATTAGGCTTGGTTAGGAAGGGGCTTAAATGGCCTGATTTGGAAGTGGTTAAATTACAAAATATAGTACATCAGGTAACAGCATTCATTAAACATGGTAATAATATGGGAGAGTAGTATTTGAGAAAATATCAAGCTCTTCATCTTAATCAGCCAGAACAGTTCCTATAAAAGGTTGTATTTTGCCTATAGAGATATGCTGTAAAAGTGACTTATGATCATGTTATCTGAAAAGTCTCATTATTTGGAAGTTGTAGACATCTCGTTCTTTATTAGAATATCAGAGAGAATGTTTTTGTAGACCAGAAGTCAGTTTCCCAAATATATGAGCAACTGTAACTGTTTTCGGTGGAATGTAACATGTTTTCAGTTGTACTTCAAGTATATTTAATAGTAAATTCAGTATTATATTTGAAAAATAATTGGATGCAAAAAGACCAAAGAGGGCAAAAATAAAAATATGTTTAGCTCTTTGAAATATACTTGGCAAGAACATTGTAGTACTACAGTATATAGTGTAATTGTTTTTGTTTTTTATTTTTTTTATTGCTGTTGTACTTTTGTTGGTATACAAAAGCATAATTGTAAAACTTTATACTCAGGGTACAAAAATCTATAGTTTCTCCATTGACTAAAATGTAAGTTTCACACATTCTGCCAGTCAGTTTTCACATATGTCTTTATCATTCAAACTGGTTTAATTAACTGTGTACAAAAATGATTCGGCAAAGAGTAGTTTGCTGAGACACCTTATGGGCCTTTATGTTTTATGGGCCTGGATTTTTATGGAATGGTATGTGGTAGTTGGTAGTGGGACATGCCATTCTCTCCGCACTCCCGTACAACACTTTCACCTAGCCTGAGGCACACCCAGGTGTAGCTGGTGGGCTGATTCCTGGGGTAATACATACAGAGCTGCAATGCTCAGTTCGGAACATGAGCCTGGAAGCTGAATGACATGTTGGCTGTGTACAGCCTAATCTGTTGTGCTGAGAGCATAGGTGAGAAAAAAAAGCACAGTTTAGTCGGCACCCAGATGGGAAAGGACTTTTGTTTTGTTATGTTCTATTTATGTGCCAAAATCTGTCATCATCGAACCCATCCACACATGGATCCATGACTACATATTGTATATACAACGTATACATATATATTGAATTAAAAATAGTCCAACATCACCAACTTGTACTAAAGGATAAACATATTTGCTTCTTTTACCTTCTGCAGCCTGTACATATTCTCATACACTGCAGGCTGCTCAGTTTTGTTCAGTGTGAGCTCCCTGATGGCTCACTCTGTTGTCCCTCTCTGTACTGTACTTTTTTGAACATTAGTGAAGCTGAAATCCTTATTGCTTTAAGTTTATTTTATTGCAAATATGTCAGCTAACATTTGTGGTCCGGAGAGCAGAGTAAGGGGCTAAAGACCAAAGCATGTGATGGATTTCACACTGAGAGTGAATGATTTCACACAATGAGACCGAACAACCAGAAATGTATGAGAATTTATGAAGGCTGCAGAAGACAAATGAGGCTTTTTTTTACAATAATTATTTATAAAAATATGTTTTTATCCCATAATACAGTCAATACAGTAAAACAATTTGCCCCAAGGCTGTCCATAGCCTTTAACAAGATTTCTACCAGGTAAAGCATTTGCTTTCTGGATTGCTTTTTCAGATATAGTACAAGCTTTAAATCAAACAGATTTCTGAATCCCTCTACTAACAATACATTGCCTGTATTACTTTACAGGTTTTTGCCTTAATCCGCTTAATTGATCCTGTCATTTCATTGTATGTAGACAAAAAGGAAATGTGTTAATTTAAGTTATGTTCAAGTTTTCCAGTTATTACATTATTACATTTCTTACCTTACATTAAAAGAATAAATATTAATATCGTATTGAATTTCTCATAAAATTGTTGAATTATAGAAACGTAATAAATTTTTGTACCCTTTTACATACTAGAAACTGTTGATTATGTACAAAATATCTTCTACTGGTTGGTACTGTCCCACGGGGGTAGAGGTGAATCACTTGGTGGGCCCCTATCCTCCATCCCATTGCACTAGTGGCACATAACACAGTAGACTTACTACACTACATATAAATAGGCAGTGTATAGCTCCTCAGCCAGTCTATGGTCATATAAAAACTGGGTAAATTGTTTAAGAAACTATCCAGTTTATTATTATTGACACAGTCAGGTGGCTGAGATCACTTTTAGGTACAGAAGCCACCAGCCAATAGCTTCTTTTCCCAGGGACCCACCTTTTCAAAGTTGCTACAGGGACCTCCATGATCAATCATCTGCTGCCATGTAAGCAGGTAATATTTGAATGCATCTGTACAGTGGGCCCCCAAAATAAATTTTACTGGTGGGCCCTAGACATTCTAGTCCAACACTGTTTCTACCCTAATTCTTCTACGTGCCATGCTGCTCCCTCTCCATTTTATTTGTGACAGGATCACTCCTTCCCTAGTTCACCATTGTGGTTGATCATTCTTTGACAAACTAATTTGACACTCCATTTCGAGAGCACTTTTAATATATTTCATAAAGTTCTCTCTATGCCAGTATGCATTCTTGAATTTATAATTTAGTAGTCCGATTATCAGCTTGCCCTTACCTGGCATGGCCACTGCAAGATGAAATGTCCAATATTCTCTACCATACAAAGTCTGCAGCAGTATGTATCCCTACTGTTATTAGTAACATTTTTAGATTAACTGCTACTGCCTGTGCCTTTGGTGCCTCTAATCTAAATATGCTCAACTGAGGGGATGGTGCATGACAGTAAGAATAAAATCCATTGCTCATGACCTGGTCCTCAGGCTCTACACTTGGTATGATCATTTTTCTTAGAATGTCCCTTATAGTGTTGAGAGAATTGAAGTCCACAAAGCAATTTCCTCTTGCTTTGTGATAGAGAATCAATTTAACCTGAAATAGTGTAAAAAAAAAAAATTCATACTTACCTGATCCATTTGCTCGTGATGGGCCGGCAGTCACAATCTTGCTTTAAGATCTCACACGAAATCCCATGCACCATTACTTATGAAGTCACCACGCCGGCCAGTGTGATGACTTCATCATGGGCTGCAAGAGATTTCATGCCAGATCTTCCGGCAAGATGGCAGCAGCCAATCCGTCACGAGCACATGGATCAGGTAAGTGTGTTTTTTTTGTTTTTTTATTTGACACTCTGTTATGTATATCAGATGCCGCAATCATGTATGAACGTGGTATCGGAGGGGTACTATGACAGGGAGTGGCGCAATTGTCAAGAAGCAAATTTTTGGGTAAAATTTGGAGACACAACAGAATCAAACTTTTGAATAATTTGTTCATCAGTAGTCCCTTTAGTCATGGAGCAGCTAAAGATTGTGATAATGAATGTGCACAGATACGGAGATACTATAGCCCTCCTCACCAGCTTAATTACTGAACTTTTGTAATGCTCATTTTAGCATTGCAAAGGTTTATCGTCAACAGTTATATTATTATGAAGTATAGGATATGAATAGGTTATGAATATTCCCGTTTAGTATGTAAATCTAGTATGTAGAATAGCAGTCATTGTCATTTGTCTGAACAGAGAGATGAACTTGGACTAACAAGATACATTCACTAGAATAAATTGTATTTTCATATGCAAAAAGTAACATATGCAGCACTTAAATGAGACAAGACTTTGATTTGAATATTAGCAATTACATAAACTGCTGTGTTGTTCTCTAACCACTCGTCACAGGGAATCATATTCTGGTGAGCCCCTCAGTGCCTACAAAGCAGGCCCTGATATGTTAGGAAATTGCAGAAATAAATCATGAAACAAAAAGCAGAAAAGACAAGGAAGAGCGGCAGTGAGAGATATAGCTCCTGTTCAGACTTTCATCTCTCACTTAAGTTTTCTTGTGAGGGGAAGCATGTGTTCAATCAATGTACTTGGCTAAATTTATCTTCCCTCAGACTAGCGTGGATATTTCACCACTGTTCTGTAGGTTAATCCTTGCTGTCCTCAAGGACTATCGGGTAAATAGACCCACGTGAGCCTGGTCAAGTGTACAGCTGCTAGTGTGAATTATGGCCTCTGTATTGATTGCATCTTGATCTCAAGTCTTCCACTTTTTTTTCAGCTTCAGTCCAGGGTCCATGGGAGAGGGCTATCTCACCAAACAAAGTGCCATACTACATAAAGTAAGTCCCACATTCCCTATGTAATAAATGAATATGGTGTAAGGTGCAATATTAGATTTTTTTAGACTGTTTCTGCATACTGTTTCTTTAGGTTCATCTTTGAAACGTTAGAGCTTGTGACACAGGCTAAGCTGTAGCTAACACTTTTGATAATGCTTTCCGATGACCTCAAAAGACTCTGTAGTCTGAGAGTATACTGCATAGAATAGCATCCCTTACGAGGCTCTAAATCATGTGATATTTGCTTGGTGACCTATATAAAATGAGTTAGTAACCTTGTTCTCCCTTGGGCAGATGTCTTCATTAAGTGTGGTCATCACAGTTAACGCAGCCCTGGCCTCAGACTGCTGGTCTAAAGATTTTCTTTTCCTTGTACAAAATGATGCAACCTAATTGCTATTGCCGTTCTCTAGAGGTCATGTTATTTAAAACTTGATGATAAAACAACTCAAGCTGCCATTGGCCTTCATGTTTGAAGCACCAAAACTGATTAGATCGGAGCCACAATGACTCCTTAGTCGGCAGTATAAAATGTGAATTACCTTTCCGGATCACACATGTGTAGGTAAACCACCATCTGACAGAATGGGAAACCTTCTTTCATATAAACTGGTTTTAGTGGGATGTTAAAAATTACTAGGCAATACATCCCCTGTGCTCCATTACCAACCTAACATTATACCCGCTAGGAAAACATGATTGGTAGTTTATTTAACCCCAGTACTGCAAAGACGTTTTTTTTAATAGATTTGTCATATTTAGCCCAAGATATACCATATGTCTCAATTCTGCTGAAAGCTAAAAGATCTAGCTCTTCTTATGAACCATCAGACTACGTAAAATAACCCCTTAACACATGTCATATATGTACACCTGCATTTGTATGGAGTGGGCCTCTGCAGTGAGCCCGCTCCATACACGACAGGTGCCGGCTGTATCATACAACTGGCACCCAGCCTCAATGACGGTGAGCAGCGATCAGCCCGCCCCCCACCCCATTTAACCCCTCAGGTGCTGTGATCAACCCTGATTGCGGCACCTGTAAGTTAAGGCAGCAGGATGCGTCTCTCTCTGCCTTCCGATCAGAGCCCCCTAAGCATAGCTCATGGACAGAGTAAAAATTCTATTCACCCTAACAAATCTCTAATAGAGAAGGGTTCAGAAGATTCGATGTACTAGCCCCGTAACATAGTAACATAACATAGTTTATAAGGCCGAAAAAAGACATCTGTCCATCCAGTTCGGCCTGTTTTCCTACAAGTTGATCCAGAGGAAGGAAAAAAAAAAACTGTGAGGTAGAAGCCAATTTTCCTCACTTTAGGGAAAAAAATTCCTTCCCGACTCCAATAAGGCAATCAGAATTACTCCCTGGATCAACGACCCATCTCTAGTAACTATAACTTGTAATACTATTACCCTCCAGAAATACATCCAGGCCTCTCTTGAACTCTTTTAGTGAACTTACCATCACCACCTCCTCAGGCTGAGAGTTCCATAGTCTCATTGCTCTTACCGTAAAGAATCCTCTTCTGTGTTTGTGTACAAACCTTCTTTCCTCCAGACGCAGAGGATGTCCCCTCATCACAGTCACAGTCCTGTGGATAAATAGATCATGGGAGAGATCTCTGTACTAACCTCTGATATATTTATACATAGTTATTAGATCTCCCCTCATCTTTTTTCCCCTCGTCTTTTTTCTAAAGTGAATAACCCTAATTTTGATAATCTTTCTGGGTACTGTAGTCCACCCATTCCAGTTATTACTTTAGTTGCCCTCCTCTGAACCCTCTCCAGCTCTGCTATGTCTGCCTTGTTCACAGGAGCCCTGAACTGTACACAGTACTCCCCTAGAAGGGATAATAGTTATTAAAAAAAAGTTAAAAAAAAAGTTTTAAAAAAACAAAACACCAAAATATTAAAAGTTTGAATCACTACCCTTTCCCTATTGTACATGTAAAATATATAGACAATAAAAAAGAACATATTAGGCATCACCTGTAAAAAAAAAAATTAAAAAAATAAAAATATATATATATATATATATACAGTGTAGAGATATACAGATATGGGTTAGAATAAAATGTATATCTATCCATATGTATTATATAAGCGTCTATCTATATGTATTATAAGTGTATAAAATCTTGGGTGTAGACTGAAAAAGTTTGTAAACACCTTCTCCTTCAAAGAGTTTTCTGTATTTTCATGTCTATGAAAATTGGAGATTCACACTGAAGGCATCAAAACTATGAATTAACACATGTGGAATTATATACTTAACAAAAAAGTGTGAAACAACTGAAAATATGTCTTATATTCTAGGTTCTTCAAAGTAGCCACCTTTTGCTTTGATTACTGCTTTGCACACTCTTGGCATTCTCTTGATGAGCTTCAAGATGTAGTCACCTGAAATGGTATTCCAACAGTCTTGAAGGAGTTCCCAGAGATGCTTAGCACTTGTTGGCCCTTTTGCCTTTACTCTGCGGTCCAGCTCACCCCAAACCATCTCGATTGGGTTCAGGTCTGGTGACTGTGGAGGCCATGTCATCCGGATGGAATATCATGCCGCTGCAAGATGCTGTGGTAGCCATGCTGGTTCACTATGCCTTCAATTTTGAATAAGTCCCCAACAGTGTCACCAGCAAAGCACCCCCACACCATCACACCTCCTCCTCCATGCTTCACGGTGGGAACCAAGCATGTAGACTCCATCCGTTCACCTTTTCTGCGTCGCACAAAGACAACCAAAGATCTCAAATTTGGACTCATCAGACCAAAGCACAGATTTCCACTGGTCTAATGTTCATTCCTTGTGTTCTTTAGCCCAAACAAGTCTCTTCTGCTTGTTGCTTGTCCTTAGCAGTGGTTTCCTAGCAGCTATTTTACCATGAAGGCCTGCTGCACACAGTCTCCTCTTAACAGATGTTGTAGAGATGTGTCTGCTGCTAGAACTCTGTGTGGCATTGACCTGGTCTCTAATCTGAGCTGCTGTTAACCTGCGATTTCTGAGGCTGGTGACTCGGATGAACTTATCCTCAGCAGCAGAGGTGACTTTTGGTCTTCCTTTCCTGGGGCGGTCCTCATGTGAGCCAGTTTCTTTGTAGCACTTAATGGTTTTTGTGACTGCACTTGGGGACACTTTCAAAGTTTTCCCAATTTTTCGGACTGACTGACCTTCATTTCTTAAAGTAATGATGGCCACTCGTTTTTCTTTACTTAGCTGCTTTTTTCTTGCCATAATACAAATTCTAACAGTCTATTCAGTAGGACTATCAGCTGTCTATCCACCTGACTTCTGCCCAACACAACTCATGGTCCCAACCCCATTTATAAGGCAAGAAATCCCACTTATTAAATCTGACAGGGCACACCTGTGAAGTGAAAACCATTTCAGGTGACTACCTCTTGAAGCTCATCAAGTGAATGCCAAGAGTGTGCAAAGCAGTAATCAAAGCAAAAGGTGGCTACTTTGAAGAACCTAGAATATAAGACATATTTTCAGTTGTTTCACACTTTTTTGTTAAGTATATAATTCCACATGTGGTAATTCATAGTTTTGATGCCTTCAGTGTGAATCTACAATTTTCATAGTCATGAAAATAAAGAAAACTCTTTGAATGAGAAGGTGTGTCCAAACTTTTGGTCTGTACTGTGTATATATATATATATATATATATATATATATATATATATATATATATATATCAACCAAACAATGGTGGACCGCACAGACAAAAAAGTACTAGCTGGGTGCCAGTGGCTGAGGAAGTGATCCAATGTCCAAATAAGCAAATTGAAGAAAATCCACGGCACTCCACGAAGTAAAAAAGGATAAGTATTTATTCACCCAAAAGCGACGTTTCGGTACGCCCAATGCGACCTTTCACTGAGAAAGGTCGCATTGGGCGTACCGAAACGTCGCTTTTGGGTGAATAAATACTTATCCTTTTTTACTTCGTGGAGTGCCGTGGATTTTCTTCAATTTATATATATATATATATATATCTCTTAATAATATAAAAATGAGTTTCTGTCTGTCTGTCTGTCTGTCTGTTCTCTATGCGCGACTAAACTACTGGACCGATTTTCACCAAATTCGGCACACAGGTACATCAGGTGTCCGGGAAGGTTTTAGACCAGGTCTCATCTCTCTAGGACGTACCGTTCCCGAGATATTCCCAAAATATGATCTCCATTAGCCAACATTACAACTGGGAGCTTTGGTTTTAAACTCCAACTGCCATTCTCTGCAAAGGAACAGGGAGGGCAGGTTTCCATAACAACCAGGTAATTATCAGTAGCTGAGGATCTCATCCATTTATATTTACTGACACTGTTAAAGGTATTCCGGTTACCATAAATATAACTGATGTTTTTTTTCTATTACTACAGTTCAGTAGTAATAAAAAGATGTTTTGCTCCACTGCTGCCTATTGCGTGGGCTCATAAATAAGCATAGTATTGACCTTTAATTCAGGCCACCCTAAAAGAAGTACTTAAAACCCCCGCCCCAGGTCTCACTAAGCCACACCCCCAACTATGTCAGGCCACACCCCCTTTCACTCCGCAGCCAACAGAGATTGAAAAAATAAAGGTAAAAATCAACTTCTGTCAGCTGCAGGGATGGGTGGGAGGTTGACTTTCTTTCTGCAACAACACACACAAACATTAAATAAAATAGATTAAATCCACCCATGCGAAGCGTCTTGCTAATCCACGCCCCCGACTCTGTCAGGTCACGCCCCCTCCCACTCCGCAGCCAACAGGGATTGAAAAAATAAAGGTAAAAATCAACTTCTGTCAGCTGCAGGGATGGGTGGGAGGTTGACTTTCTTTCTGCAATGACACACAGAAACATTAAATGAAATAGATTAAATACACCCATGTGAAGCGTCTTGCTAATCCACGCCCCCAACTCTGTCAGGTCACGCCCCCTCCCACTCCGCAGCCAACGGGGATTGAAAAAATAAAGGTAAAAATAAACTTCTCTTTGCTGCAGGGGTGGGAGGGTGAATTTCTCTCTGCAACGACACACAAAAATTTTAGATAAAATAGACTAATTATAGACTACAACTGTTCGAATCGTCTTGCTAAGCCACGCCCCCAACTCTGTCAGACCACGCCCCCTCCCACTCTGCAGCCATTCTGCAGCGACACACAGAAACATTAAATGAAATAGATTAAATCACCTATGCGAAGCGCTTTGCTAAGCCACACCCCCAACTCTGTCAGGTCATGCCCCCTCCCACTCCGCAGCCAACAGGGATTGAAAGAATGAAGGGAAAAATAAACTTCTGTCAGCTGCAGGGGTGGGAGGGTGAATTTCTCTCTGCAATGACACACAAAATTTTAGATGAAATAGACTAATTTCAGACTACAACCGTTCGAAGCATCTTGCTAAGCCAGGCCCCCAACTCTGGCAGGCCACGCCCCCTCCCACTCCGCAGGCAACAGGGATTGAAAAAAAATCAGCTGCAGGGGTGGGAGGGTGAATTTCTCTCTGCAACGACACACAAAAATCGTAGATGAAATTGACTAATTTTAGACTACGACCATTCAGTACTAATAAAAGATGTTTTTTTTCCACTGCTACCCATTGCGGGTCCCCATAAATTACCAGGTCATCGACCTGTAATTCATGACACTCTGACCCCCGCCCCAGATCTCGGGAAACCACGCTCCGACTCTGTCAGGCCACGCCCCCTCCCACTCTGCAGCCAACGGGGATTGAAAAAATGAAGGTAAAAATCAACTTCTGTCAGCTGCAGGGGTGGGAGGGAAGTTGGATTTCTTTCTGCAACAACATACAGAAACATTAAATGAAATAGATTAAATATACCCGTGCAAAGCAATGTTTTTTTCCACTGCTACCCATTTTTTTTCCTCAAATTACCATGGCATTAACCTATAATTCAGGCCACCCTGAAATGAAGGACTTAACCCCCCCGTGTCCCATTAAACCACGCCCCCTCCCACTCCGCAGCCAATAGGGATTGAAAAAATGAAGGTAAAAATCAATTTCTGTCAGCTGCATTGACTTTCTCTCTGCAACAACACACAGAAACATTAAATAAATAGATGAAATATACCCAGGCGAAGCCGGGTCTTTCTGCTAGTATATATATATATATCGTGAACACCATAACAGAAAAAATTGAAAAATGTTATTCACCTTTTTTTTTCATTTTTGTAATCTTGTCTCCCCCTAAAAAATTGAATAACAGTGATTAAAAAGTTGTACATACCAAAAAATGGTACCAATAACAACTGCAGTTCGCTATGCAAAAAACAAGCCCTCATACAGCTATGTAGACTGAAATATAAAAAAGTTATGACTGTCAGAATATGGTGATGAAAAGTAAATTTTGATTTTTTCAAAGTTTTTTATTTTTTTTAACGTAACAAAATCAAAAGTTTGGTATTGCCACAATCACACTGAGCGACAGAATAAGGGGATTTTTAGTGTACAGTGAACACTGTGCTATCAAAATCCAAAAAACTTTGGTGGAAATCTTTTTTTTTTTTTTGCAATTTTACCGCAAAGATAATTTTTCCCCATTTTCAAATACAAGGCCTGATAAATGAAATGGTGGCAAAAAATAAGTCCTCATATGGCTATGTGAACGGAAAAATAAAAATGTTATGGCTATGGAACGTGAGGAGGAAAAAATGAAAATGCAAAAATGAAACTAGGCCCAGTCTTTAAGAACTTTCTAATCATTTGGTTGAGCAGCCATTTTTCTTTCGAAAGATGCTAATGCACATAGATAAAGGAGCCATCTCCCTATACTCCACCATAATTGAGTCTGCTGGACCCTGAGCATTCATACTTATTTTCAAAGAGTGGAATAACTCCTTTAAAAACAAAGATTAAAAATGAAATCCAGCATACTTGATATCTCTCTCCCTCATCATCTGCCAATGTAGTGGATGTAGTGGAGATGTACCCAGTCACTAAGGTCATCATACAGTTCTGCCCAAATTGCCAGGTTGGGCCAACTTTATCTAATGCGTATGGCCCACTTTAGAAGATAGGTCTGCCCAGTAGTTTCACCTTTACATAGAAGAAAGATGCAGGTTAGCTTCTGAAGTCCATGTATTAAGACATCCTTAACCTTAAAGAGGCATTAATTCAAAAGCAGTAAATAAAATTGTAAACATAATAATTTATTAAGACCAGCATTTTAGAAGGCGGTCTTAATAAGCCCCTGTGCTGGTGGTGCATCGGCCTCCACATAACTTTCTCGTATCCACCTCCGATTCTAAATGTAAGCCTTGCTGTCTTACATTTAGACCATTTTCTATGCCTAAATGATGAATGAGATTGGCCTATGGGCCCGTCCCCTTCCCTGTCTACACCATGCCCACTTAGACCTAGCGTGAACGGGGGAGGAGTCGCAAATTCTGCCACAATATGGCATGTGCGTCAGAATCTACGTCAAATATACACTACAAAAATGACCCCCATTATTCTTTCTAGCAGCCTAATAGGTTGTAATAATTTGCTTCCATTTTTAAACCCATTAATTGGAGCACTTTTCTATGCTTTTGAGTCCAGCAACCGGCAGTGCAGTTGAACACACTTTCCATGCCTTGCATTAGTTACTAAGTAAATGTGAAAGGCAGGCACAGACCTGCAATAAGCAAGACACCTGCAGATAATGTGTTCCAGCTCTGCTATGATAATAAATCTGTGTTGTTTGTACTGGATGTATAATTATTACAATGAGTAGTCTTTGCCTCGAGGAAGGAGTATCTGATTTTGTATATTACTAATGGCCTGTTGAACGCAGTGACATATTGAACTGTGCTAATAATGCTCCTGTGCATAGGAGCCAAGCATCTCAGCTGTAAAATACCGTCTGTCCTCAGTCGCACTACTTCTTTTATCTCTGTGCAGTAAGGTAAAGTGCATAGTTACTGTTTTGGACATTTATGGAGGATTTACAAGTAAGATGAATTATATCTCAGTACACTAAAAAAAGGGAAAGTCAATTAATTAAGGATTCAGTAACTGTGCCTAATGAATTCTGCATGTGGACACCCTACTGGTATCATCTGTTTCTGCAGTACGGATACAAATCACAGTTATTACATTTGTCACTGGACTGCAGTATACTAAGTGTTTTCTTCAATTGTTTAAAACTCTACTTCCCACAGAGAAGTCATATCTCAGGCAAGAATTTATGCTATTGTAATTGCATGGAGTTAATCTTTACTAGGAAGACATTTCTAAGCGTACTATTTTGGAAAGAGAAGATCTTTCAATTATAGTATTTTAGTTACAAAGTATATTTTTGTATAGGGATAACTATATGGGATGTACAAGTTGTAAAAACACCTGGGCCTTTGATGTAAAGTTGTATCTGTCCCATATGAGGAGGCCAGTATTATAAATGACTCATGTTGAGGATGATGTTGCAGACATTGGGTTAGGTTCTTGGACCTTCAAGTTACCACATTATAATACAAATGACAGAACCTATTTTGCTGTATAAGCTCAACTTTTATTTGGATAAAAAACATCAAGCAATCCAGTCCATAACACACTGAATATCTAAGTTCCTGACATGAAAGTAGTAGGTAGCATAGGTAGGGTAGGGCCTACCATGTACCATTACTTCCTGTGTGTTCACATGTTTAGTAGTCTTAGGTTCTTGGTAAACAGTTTACCAAGTGCTGGTTTACACTGTGCTTTCTAATTTTCTAAAAAGTGGATGAGGTATGGCCAGGGGGAGTGGGGAGGGGCAGTACCTACATGGTCTAATAGATTCAACATTACTTAAAAGGGTTTATCTGAGATTTTGATACTGATGGCCTATCTTCAGGATAGTTCATCAATATCTAATTAGTGAGGAACCGACTCCAAGGACCACAGCTGATCAAATGTTTAAAGAGGCCACGGTACTCCGGTGAGCACTGCAGCCTTTACCGATGTATGTAATTGACATCACATTTATAGGTCACATGGTCTTGGTGCGGCTCAGTTCCATTTAAGATACCATACCAAATTTAAAGGGGTTCTCTGAGTTATATATATTGATGACCTATCCTCAGGATAGGTCATCAATGTCAGATCGGCGGGGGTCCGACACCCGGCACCCCCGCCGATCAGCTGTTTGAAGAGGAGGTGCGCGCCGTATCAGCGCTGCCTCCTCTTCACTGTTTACATGCTGGCCGACACAGGGGTAGTGGTGAGTAGGTGTAATTATATAGGAGTGATTCTTCCCATAGAAAAGAATGGGGCAGTTAGGTGTAATTACACCTACTCACCACAACCCCCGTTACAGCCAGCATGTAAACAGTGAAGAGGAAGCAGCGCTGATAGGGCGCGTGCCTCCTCTTCAAACAGCTGATCGGCGGGGGTGCCGGGTGTCAGACCCCCACCGATCTGATATTGATGACCTATCCTGAGGATAGGTCATCAATATATATAACTCGGAGAACCCCTTTAAGGCTCTGTGTTTGATAACCAAGGTGGCGTGGCCTTTTCAAACAGCATTCTGACCCCCACCAATCTGACATTTATAACTTATCCTGATGATAGCTCATTAATATTAAAATCTTGAACAATCCCTTTAAGTAATGTCAAATCTGTCTGTCATCACATGTCTATAAGGGGAAGGAGCAGAAGGCACAGATCAAGCAGGGGACCTGTGAAGTGTCAGAACAGGGGAAGCCAGGGATTATTACTTCTTTTATCAATTTAACCATTCTCAAGTTTTTAGAACATTTTAAATGGCTGGACAATCACTTTAACCTTGTCACTTATTTCTTGCAATGCTTTGTAATGAAGTGAATGCAGTGATTTATTCCTTTAGAAAATCTGCCGTACTAGAAGCAGAACCTGCTCCAACTAGTTGACCATAATTTGTGATAAATTGTGTTGAGTTACGAACTTCATTCATGTCTTGTAGATTTCTATGGAGTTTATCCAAAATGAGACATCCCTCTTTACTAATCAAACAGTTGTTAATTAAATTGTATTCTCTTGTGTACTTTTTAATAATGATATTACAGTATCTGGAAACAATGTAGTAGCAATTGACAGTTCTTATACTCTAGAGCCAGTAATGAGTATTGCTTAATGAAATTGCATCCCAGCTTGTCAACTTTTGGAAAGACTCACAAAAATTAGTGGTTATTTATCTTTATTAAAGGGAATGTTTCATAACGACAGCTATGATATTATATTGAAAACTGCTGACATTGCAGGACGCTACCTGACACCCACCTGCCCCATTCACTATAATGAGGACAGGCAGAGATCCGGCTGAAAAACCAAACATGTTGAGAATCAGCAGGACAAAAACCACTGTGCACAACGGTTTTCGTCTGGCCTATTCTCTGCATATTTCCCGGGTTGCAGCCTGATCTCTGCTGGTCCCCATTATATTGAATGGGGCCGGATGGCAATGAGATAGTTTCCGGCAATGCTGGAATGCAAAACGCTAGTGTGAAACTAAAAAGGCCAAAAATCCTGGTGCTTGACATCAAAGAAGCAGCTTAGCTTCCCAATCATAAATATATAAATGTATTACATTTATTATTTATTTCTAGAAATTGATTACTAAAGTATTATATTTTTTCTTTTTCCTTTTATAGATAAGCCCTTGTGACCGCACTACTGTGGGGCCACTGTGGGATAGCACTCCTTTACATAACGATTTTAATGCTTTACTTGTTAGTTGATCTATAAGTTTTTTCAAGACAAATTTTACTAATATATATTTAAATCAGGTATAGAAAACAATGCATTAATTTGCAGTAGGATATGCTTATTATATTCAAAATATTAATAATTGATATGAATATAATGAGTAAACCAAAGTAAGTCCAGTTATGTGGACTAACCCAGACAACTACTATGGGTCAGGAGGGAGGGGGATGCCGTGCTGAACTGATTTTCCTGTTCTCGACATAGATTCACTGCATTTTCCTTAGCCCCCACTAGAGCATAGATATTCTACAGCTTCCATTGATTTCACTACTAACTGTATAAATTCCTATGCACTACAGATGAGTGAATCATTCAAAATTTTATTCGTCGGATATTCGCTGAACATCTGACAAGATTCGTATTTACACGAACTTATTCGTCGAATCTACGTAAAACAAATCAATCGTTGTTTTGCGAACATTCCTGCGTAAATTACGTACGTACAGTCAGCGTAGTTAAAAGTACGCAATACGTAAGCATTAGCGCACAAAAGTGCGCACGAATCCTTAACGTACTATTGATGTGTGAATTCATCATACGCACGAGGCTAGGCCGCGGCCTACAGTCTTTAGAGGAAGACTATATGAACTAGACAAATAAGGTGCTCACTGCTGCTAGCTTTCAATAAGTTAATAATTTACTAAAAACACCGTACAATAAGTGCATAATAGGACAGATTGTAGTGCCAGAATAAGAATACACACAATGGGCTAAAGTGCTGAACCATTAAAAACAGTGTAGCTAAAATACAGCAAAAACATTATGCAAACATTTTAGTGCAATCAATTTCACATTTGCAGGCATAAAAGGCTCAGATATACGTTTGAGTCTCTCCTTATGGCTCCTAGTTGGCAATGATAAAACAGTCTGTCCGGAACACATATTCCAAAATTCAATTGTAATCCACGTGAGGTAAAATTGTAATCCAAACAAGTAATGTGTAACCCACATGGATAATAGAGAATAGCAACAAATAGAGAACCTTTTTGCAAAAGGGGCTCCCAAATAACCTGAGAAGGGGGTAAAAATTAAAATAGGTGCACTTCGGCGCAATAGGGAATTTTCGGCAGAATGGGGGGAGTTCTGACAGCCATGTCCATCTGGGTGAGAGTCAAACAGGGGCAACACAAACAAACTAAGATAAAAAGTGCCAACTAGCTCTAAACCCGTCAGGTGAAGTCCATGGTGTGGCTCCCATAGGTCCTCCTGCAGTGTCCTTGACAGCCAGTAGTAGGTTCCTCAGATGAGGGACCTGAAATCCTCCTCGCTTGAGCTGCTGATGAAGGTCATCAGAGGACGCTCCTGCCTCTTGTAGGCCATGCTCGCTGCGGTGGTGGAGCTCCAATGCCCTCTTGTTCCTGAATTCGGACTAGTCCGGGTGGTGGTCACGCTGGTGAGCGCTGCAGCCACTTGAGCTTTTCCAGATCCTCCTGCCAGGACAGCTGGAGGATGTTGTGGCAGGTACGGCCATTTCACCGACCTGCGGCCCACGAAATATTCCTCCCCATCCTCGTCATCCTGCAGGAAGCCAGACCCTCTCCCAACTGAAAACCAAACCACAGTTCCCTTCCTGCGTTCCAGTGAAGGATCTCCCGGCCTAGGGTGATTGAGTACCTGTATGACCCAGTCCTCCACTGCAGTTTTATACACCCAGAGGGTCTGTGCATGCTCCGTCACAGATGCCGGAACAATGGGGTTCTGGTGTATGGATGGGGTGAATTTCCTCCTGGGTGGCGAAATGGACGCTCCAGCCACCTCCGCCAAACGAGCCATAGCGGACACTCCAGCCGCAGAAGACAAAGCAGATGCTCCAGCCGCCTCACGAGTCGCAGCAGCAGTTGGTAAAGAATAGGATGACCCAGGCACCGAAGCTGGGTTTCTCTTGATTTTGACTTGTGACTTCTTGATGTCTGAAGTGGTTCAGTGGTTCAGAGTGACTCAGAGGAGGGTGGAGTACTGAGGGAGGAGTCTTCACTCCCTATACGTGCAAATAGTTAGTTCCCGGTGGGCTGGGCTGTTTTTTTCCAGTTCTGAGGGAGGCGTATCCTCACTTTCCTGCTCTTGCGTGTGCGTATCGTCATTGTCCCGCCTCATGCATAATGTGTATGTTTCGTATGGTTCATATGTATCGTACGTATAGTTAGTGTGTAAAATTTTGCATAGATTTACGAATAATACAAAGCGAATCCAAGAAAATTCGCATCACAGCTGAAAATTTCCGAGATTCGATACGAATCTACGAAGCGGCGAATAGATTCGCTCATCTCTACTATGCACTGCGCTCCACCTAGTGGTGGCTACATAATATACTGTGTGAAATCTGGGGTAAATACACTGAGAATTCAGAATAAACGCCATATTTATGAACCACCGTTTTTCCAACAGAGAAGTGGAATAAGTTGGGCGAGGCAGGGAAAACTTTTTTAAATTTAATTTTCTTTTTAAAATATTACTTCCTCTTTTTTTAAAAAAAATTGTAAATTTGTCATAAATGTGATCTCTCTTTACATAGATTGAGAGTGTTTGACACCGAAAGCAGTACTGTGTTTTGCTGCACATGTACTGGGACACTGAGTGAGGTGAGATGAAAGTCCTATGTTTTGCCACATATATGACGATATTCTCCAGTACAATCTGCTTTAGTTTAACAATCTAAGCAGTGGCGTAGCTATAGGGGTCGCAACGGTCGCAGTTGCGACCGGGCCCCTAAGCCAGGGGGGCCCCCTTGTCACTTGCAGGGCCGCACCGCCAATTAGCCAGGTGCGGTGCGGCCCTGCACACAGTTGGGGGCGGCACAGAGGGAGATGAGCGCTTCCATTATGGAAGCGCTAATCTCCATAGTCATCTGTATCGCCATCCTCAGGACGGCGATACAGATGCCTGTACTGCGGGGCAGGGGAGGGAGAGGCGTCTCCCCTGCCCGTTCCTCTAATAGGCTGCAGGCACTAGGCCTGCAGCCTATCAGAGGTCATCGTGCCGCCTGAGCCGTACAGTGCGGGGCACAGGCCGGAAGAGGCCTGCATCGCATCGCTGCCAGGTCCATGGAGGTAAGTATAAGTGTTTTTTTTGTTTTTTATTGTAGCAGTCACGGACCAGAGCTCTATTGGGGGCACTGGGGGCATTTTTAGGGGCACATGGGGGCATTTTTACTGGCACTGGGGGCATTTTTACTGGCACATGGGGGCACTGGGGGCATTTTACTGGCACTGGGGGCATTTTTACTTGCACATAGGGGCATTTTTACTGGCACATGGGGGCACTGGGGGCATTTTTACTGGCACTGGGGCATTTTACTGGCACTGGGGGCATTTTTACTGGCACATGGGGGCATTTTTACTGGCACTGGGGGCATTTTTACTGGCACATGGGGCACTGGGGGCATTTTTACTGGCACATGGGGCACGGGGGCATTTTTACTGGCACTGGGGGCATTTTTACTGGCACATGGGGGCATTTTTACCAGCACAAGGGGGCACTGGGGGCATTTTTACTGCCACTGGGGGCATTATTACTGGCACATTGGGGCACTGGGGACATTTGTTACTGGCACATGGGGGCACTGGGGGCATTTCTTACTGGCACTGGGGGCATTTCTTACTGGCACATTGGGGCATTTCTTTATGGCATGGGAGCACTGGGGGCATTTTTACTGGAACTGGGGGCATTTTTACTGGCACTGGGGGCATTTTTCTGGCAAATGGGGGCACTGGGGCATTTCTTACTGGCACTTGGGGGCATTTCTTTATGGCATGGGAGCACTAGGGGCATTTTTACTGGCACTGGGGGCATTTTTCTGGCACATGGGGGCACTGGGGGCATTTCTTACTGGCACATGATTTTGGGGGGGGAATCAATGGGGGGAACATCTGGAGCATTATTGGGGCATTTCTTACTGGCACATAATTTGGGGGGCATCTATGGGTGGGAAGCACTTCTTACTGGCACGTTAATGGGGTGAAATTTTGAGGGCACTTCTTACTGGCACATTGGAAGCATTATTACTTCTGGGGCACAGTGGGAACATTAGTACTGTTGGGGGCACTGTTACTAACAAGTGCACTCTGGCAGAGAATTATTAGTTGGGACTTTGGGGGCACTATTACTGTGGGGGGCACTATTACTGTGGGGGGCACCCTGGCACAGTATCAGCGCAGTTATTTCTGGGGGACGTTATGTTTACACTATTACGGGTCACTATTTGCTGGGCGTAGTTATTTTAGGACACTGTGTGCCAATAATTATTGAAGGGCAGTATCTGTGTGATACTAGTGGCACAGTACTGGGGGTGGTTGGATGATTTGTCCAGAAGATGGGAGGATGATGGAAAAGTAGTAAACTAAGATTTTTTTCTGTCAAACTGCAGAGATGAGAAATGGCTGAAAAATGGCGTCTGGTCTGAAAAGAGAAGATGAGGAAAGAGAAGATCTACATCAGAGGAGACGTCACTGGATGTAAGAGGTATGGGGCGCTATATTAGGCTACATTCACGTGAACATTGTGTTTTGCAGTCTGCAAATTGCGGATCTGCAAAAAAATGATGATGTTCCGTATGGCATCCGTTTTTTTTGCAGATCCACTGTAACAATGCCTATCCTTGTCCATTGTGTTCATTGAAGTGAATGGGTCCGCATCTGAGCCGCAAAATATGTGTCGTGTGAATGTAGCCTTACCCTGTATGTTCTGTAGTGATATACGTAATGGGAAAAGGTTAGGGTGAGAATTTGGCATGGGGGGGTTCAATTTTTGACTTAGCCGGCAGAAAAGCTAGGTCCACCAGCGCTTGGGGGGCCCAAGCTGAACTCTTGCACCAGGGCCCATGAGCCTTTAGCTACGCCCCTGAATCTAAGAATAAAGGGGCTTTTTTACTTCAGTAAGTAGCATTTATCATGTAGAGAAGGTTAATACAAGCCATCGATCATATTATACGCTGCTTGTTTCCATGGTTACGACCACCTTGCAATCCATCAGTGGTGGTTGTGCTTGCACACTATAGGAAAAACGCCGGCCTCTCTGGTGACCAGAACCGTGGAAGCACACATAGGCTGGTGCTTTTTCCTTAGTGTGCAAGCACGGCCACCACTGATGGATTGCAGGGTGGTCGTAACCATGGAAACAAGCAATGTATAATGTTATGGATAAATGAATCCAGCCAGCAAAGGAAGCAATATGGACAATCACAATACATTAGTAAGTGGCTTGTACTGTATTAACTTTCTCTACATGATAAATGCCATTTGCTGAAGTGACACAACCCCTTTAACTCTTGGATCTTTGACATATACACATGATCAGTTATTAGAAACGCTCTTATGTGTTATAGATCTGGCCAGCTAGGTCACACAAGTGTCTGGCAAGGAGTAGCATGCATCCTTTAGTAGTTTGGTTTGATTAGCTTTATCTCTTCCAGCATGATAGGCGCTGTTAAGGATTTTGGAGAGTATCCATTAAGATAGGTCGATAGTAGCCATCTGCAATCATATTTCAAGTGCGTTTACTGACATGCCTGCTAATGATCTGATTGATTTTAGGTAAGTTATTACCAAGCATGGAGGTCAGTATGGAAGCAAATACACTCTCATATTGAGACAATCACTGTAATTCTTGTAGCACGTATAGCCAACATAAGCCTGTACTTAGAATTAGTGTGCTTTTCTCCATCGCCCTAATTGTACGAGTTCTATAGAAAATCAGGGACTGATGCAGGAGAAAGGAATTACAGTATATTATTATGTTCACTGTGTGGGGCACTGGGTGCACCTGGTGTAACTGCAGCTGCCTGCTATGAGTGATGGACTCCGCAGCACATCTGTGTATCTGAGACAATACTGTCAGTGCAAGCAGTTGGTCTGCAAGAATATCTCTCAATCAGCTCTATAAAAATGACTATCAATCACCAGGTAACAGTCTTGCTTTTTCCACTCTTGTTCTGCTCTTCAAAATCAATGCAGAAGGATATACAGTGTGAAAAACCTACTCAGCTCCCTGAGTATCATTGGTTTGAAGTCTGATGCTCAGAACAAGCTAATGGAAAATAGCTAAAGTGTTATTATTGTACCCCTGGGCAGATTTATGTTCACGCTCCTTCTCGCCGGGCTTTCTTTTCTGTAGGTAACAAGAAACTGTAAATTAAACTTTGCATAATTCAGATCTGTTCTTGAGGTAAGCATTCACTATTAGCTGATCCAAATGAAGACATCGCATTGACTAGGCAAAGGAGAATCAGGTTTTTACAGCTTTTTCTCTTGTCTACTACTTTGAAAGAAAACATTCATTTTGAGAATATTTTCCTTTAATGGTCCAGAAGGATCAAGCTTTGTATTTTAATAAGCTATGATCTCATGTTATCCTATGGAGAGAGGTAGCCATCTACAGTACTATGCAGATAACTTTAATTAAGCATCTCTTCATTTACAGTCTGAGATTTTCTCCACTGTGTTTGATTTATGGTACTTTCAGTGAGTAAAAAGGATGATCAGATAAATCACTGTCAGATTATACCTGGACATGAAAGTTCACCGCAGAAGAAGATGCACCCTGTTGAAATTTCGAGTCCCTGTTCACTTGGAGCATATATCCACTATTTTCTCAGCTACAGATATCTAGATAACTAGTTAAAGAGGACGCCTTGAATGTAATTTTTTTTTATTCAGAGTAAGGATACATAATATATTAGTCACATAGTTAAAACTAATGCACAGGCCCATTAAAAGGGTTGTCTGTTTGGATGACCCCTATTCATATTGCACGTCCCCCGGCGACAATGAGCAGCTACTTGTTATTGCGGGGGAAGGAGCTAGTTAAGTGCTCATTCCCAGCAGGATAATGAAGCATTACATAGCACCTATTCTAATCAATGGACATGAGTTGATGACTGCAAACACTGGCAGTCCTCCAGTGCAGAGAGCCACGCTTCCCACAGCATCCCGCTTGTTTTATAAATGGCAGTCATGATCATTGTCATTTATTACAGGATGAGATACATTCATTAGACTACCATATATAAACATATTAAAGTGCTGTTAACCTCCTAGAGTTACGAATCCATATATTTACATCCCCAAGGCACTAGCATCCAATGGCATCAGGCCACCTGAGCTGTCTTGATCATAGACTGTATCAGTGTGACAGGAAGCTCAAATAATCTGCTCCTTCTTAGGCCTCATTCACACGACCGTTGTCTGGGTCCGCATCTGAGCCGCATTTTTTACGACTCGGATGTGGACCTATTCACTTCAATGGCCCCGCACAAAAAATAGAACATGTCCTATTCTTGTCCATTTTGCGGACGAGAATAGGCATTTTTACAATAGGCAGCCTGTTCCATTCTGCAAATTGCGGAACACACATGGGCGGCATTCGTGTTTTGCAGAACGAAAAACGTGGCACAATCATGTGCATGAAGCTTTACCCAATTTGAAATACTGCATTCCGGTAGTGCAGTGTGTTAACTGATGTGAACTAGTGCAGGTTGCCATCTAATTCCCTGTGTAATGGGTAGAAAATGAGTTTTCAATACTAGAAAAATGAGGTTTGGCCTACAAAATAGGGTGTGGCTTAAAATGCAGTAAATTGCACGATAATTGTGTCACTAAGTATTAATATAAAGTGAGATAATAGTGTCTAACATGTCTGACAAGATGCACCAAGTCTATCACTCAACTGCACCACTGTGATAGATTTGGTGTATCTTCTGCCTGGTCTAGTTTAAAGCTAAGTCTAAATTTAGGACAGTAGTAATAATAGATCTCTGACAATGTTTAATCCAATAATTAAAGTGTAATAAAAGTTACTTTAAGGTTGCCATTCTTCAGATCTCCCCGTCACCACTGAGCCAAGGATTAGCCTGTATGTATTCCATAGTGTATTTCTAATGCACACTCCCCTTTGGGTCCTCATAGCATTTCAGATAAGCTTTGGACCATAGGCAGGGTTTGCTGCCATATTACCAGAATAGAGTGTCACATTTGAAGACATCTTTGCTCCCTCTTACAAGAAAACTGTATCCTTTTCAATCTTATGTTGCTATTGGTTGTCATTGACCTTGTTGTGGTGGTGATGCCACCTCAGTTGAACTGTATTGCGATTCTTGCTGAGGACATGCCTGCATTACATTTATGTTATGTTTATGCATGCTATTATATCTGACCACACTTAAGCGTGCCATGTAACTCACACCCATGTATATTATGACATGTTGTAATGTTATGTGATATGTCATAATATAGGCCTATGTCATAATATAGGCCTGGATCCTCCCGGTCAGATAGAAGCCACTGAGACATAAAGTTGCACCATCTCAGGGCCTAGGTAGGGCAAAGATGCAGTTGAGCATCACAGAGGGGTGGAGGCCACGGCCTTCTAGCCCCTCTATCCTCATGGCCACTAAGGCTTGTAGACAGGGGCATAGCTAAAGGCTCATGGGCCCTGGTCCTCAGTGCTTTGTGTGTCTTTCTATGTGGTACAAGGGTCTTTGGGCCCCCTCAAGCTGCTGGGCCCGGTAGAAACTGCTACCTCTGCACCCCTTATAGCTACGCCCCTGCTTGTAGATAGAAGACAGGTAACTAAGACCAGCCAGCCTGCCACCAAGTATGTTTTGCAGAGGCATCTGTGAGGAATGATGTGTGCAGAACAATGTGCAATACTATGCATTATGAGAAGAGTGATAGCATAAATGTGGAGGAAGAGTATAAAATGAGTGCAATGGCTGTGAGGATATAGATACTGCAACCTTGGAGTGTCTGCTAGATACTGTCCATATTGTGTGGATCCGTGTCATGTGGAAGGAGATACCATGGTGCCAGCTGCAGCTTAGCCATCTTCACTGCTGTCCTTTCAACTCTTACTGATCACAAAACATTACCTAGACTAGCCTTTTAGTTTATCATTACCTAATGGCCTGTCTCAGCAAATTGGTCAAGGCCCCTGAACAGAACTTTAAATTAGCAGACTGGGGGAAATGGCTTATTATTACCTTGTAAACTCTGCTTTTACTTTAATGGTGAAAGTTTGCTATTTGTGCTACAGGATGTTTTGATGGATAAATAGTTTGCTATGGCTGTACTCAAATTCAGTTTTCCAACTAGAAAAATGATTAGTGGCTCAGTAGCAACAGAAGCCTTGTATATTTCTCTTGAAATCAAGGACAAGCACATACAAAACAGACTTAGTCTGCCATAATGTCATGTTGCTCTCCTATTTATAACAAGTTAGGAGATTCCTTTACATTACAACTATTTAACTATTATATGCAGGTTGATTATTTTAATGGCTCTGACAAGGTCACTGACACTTCAATATACATATTTCTAAAGAGAGAGAGAGGTTTTATTTATATGAAATAAGGAAATTAATTTTTATTTTTATGTAAAACATGTTGTAAGTTACGTCTACAGCATACAAATTATACAATTTCAAATTTTCAAGTTTTTATAAAATCTATGGATTTTATAAACAGATATGGTTTATATTTTATCCTTAAAGGAACACCAAACCCTAAAAAAAATCTAAATAACACAAATACATCATGCGAAAAAATCTATGTCTACAAGGTTTTCCCCAAGCTGCTACCATAAGCATTTTAGGAGATATCTTGCAAAGAACTTTCTCTCCCATAGTCCTCTCCATCTTCAGCTACAGAACAGCTTAGGAGCACCTACAAGACATCACACACAGTACATTCAGGAGAGAGGCAGGGCTTAAACCTCTAACAAACTGAAATGCCAGCACATTTATAATGGCAGTGGCTGTGGACCCACTGTGCCTACTAAGTTTGGCTTTAGGCTAAACCTAAACCTAAGGGCATTGTCATGGCAGTCTCCTGGTATTCACCCTTTAACCCCTATGCAAGAATCTGAACTTCTCTGCAGGGAACCATGCCAGCAGGAATAATCCCAGTGCACTGGTGCAAAGCACGAAGGAGCAGACAATACTCATAGTCAGAAAACAGGATGGGATCACAACAGGCAGAGTTTGTGCACTAGAGCTAGTCTGAACAGTTAAATTGTCACTGCTAGGAACCCAGAATCCTCTACTTTGAAGACAGATGTTCTAACCCGTGGGCTACTCACCATCTAATCACCTCTGTGCCAAATTAGACCATTTTATTGGACATTTACCAGCATCCAGATTAGTCACATTAAACATATAGACATCACTAATGTCTCCATGTTACACCGCCCTCCTGTCCATACTGGATCTTTAGTGTAAAACATACTTCTCTAGCAATACCCATTAGAGGCTGTTCAAATCATGTTTTTGTTCCATTATTAACATTTATGCTGGTGGGGGAACATGCAAAACCATAGTACACTATGCTATTCCATAGTATAGCAAAAAGCCTATGTTAACATACACATTTTTTTTCAATGGAATCCTATAGTCTGAGGCAGCAATATAAGGTACTAGCAGAAGGACCCAGCTTCGCCTGGGTATATTTCATCTATTTCATTTAATGTTTGGTGTGTGTTGTTGCAGAGAGAAAGTCAATGCAGCTGACAGAAGTTGATTTTTATCTTCATTTTTTGAGTCAGGGAGCGTGGCTTAGCGAGACCTGGGGCAGGGGTTTTAAGTCCTTCTTTAGGGGGTGGCCTGAATTACAGGTTGATGCCATGGTAATTTATGAGGACACGCAATGGGTAGCAGTGGAAGAAAACATCTTCTATTACTACTGAATGGTCTTAGTCTAAAATTAGTCTAAAACATAATTCTGGTAACCGGAATACCCCTTTAACACTGTCATCCACAGTGCTCTGCCCCTCTAAAGCAGTGAAGAGAAATGGCTGGGTTGTTATTTACCTGAGCTCCTCAGCTGGCTGCTAATTACCTGGCTGGGTTGCTATGGAAACCGGTGTGTATGTGGAGAAAATGGCACTTCGGATTTGAAGTTAAATGCTCCCAGGCTAATATTGGCTAATGGAGATAATATTTTGGGAATATCTCGGGAATGGTACGTCCTAGAGAGTTGAGACCTGGTCCAAAACCTTTCCGGACACCTGATGTACCTGTGTGCCGAATTTGGTGAAAATCGGTCTAGTAGTTTGGTCACACATAGAGAACAGACAAACAGACGGACAGAAACTCATTTTTATAGTATAAGGAGACTAGAAGAAGCACCCGGCTTTGCTTGGGTATATTTCGTCTATTTCATTTAGTGCTTGTGTTTGTCGTTGCAGAGAGAAAGTCAATGCAGCTGACAGTAGTTGATTTTTACCTTCATTTTTTCAATCCCCATAGGCTGCGGAGTGGGAGGGGGCGTGACCTGACTGGGTCGGGGGCGTGGTTTAGCAGGACTTTGGATGGGGTTGCTTTTAAGTCCTTCTTTTGAAGGTGGCCTGAATTAAAGGTCGATACCATGGTAATTTATGAGGACACGCAATGGGTAGCAGAGGAAGAAAATTGATTCGTACGGGTATATTTAATCTATTTCATTTAGTGTTTCTGGTTGTTGTTGCAAAAAAAAAGTCAACCTCCCACCCACCCCTGCAGCTGACAGATGTTGAATTTTAGCTTCATTTTTTTCAATCCCCGTTGGCTGCGAAATGGGAGGGGCATGGCCTGACTGAGTCAGGGGCGTGTCTTAGGGAGACCTGGGGTGGGGATTTTAAGCCCTCTTTTTGAAGGTGGCCTGAATTACAGGTCGATGCCATGGTAATTTATGAGGACATGCCATGGGTAGCAGTGGAAGAAAACATCTTTTATTACTACTGAACGGTCTTAGTCTAAAATGAGTGTATTTCATCTATTTCATTTAATGTTTCTGTGTCGTTGCAGAGAGAAAGTCAATGCAGCTGACAGAAGTTGATTTTTACCTTCATTTTTCAATCCCCATTGGCTGCGGCATGGGAGGGGGCGTGACCTGACCATGTCGGGGGCGTGGCTTAGCGGGACCTTGGGGGGTTGCCTTTAAGTCCTTCTTTTGAGGGTTACCTGAATTATAGGTCGATGCCATGGTAATTTATGAGGACACGCAATGGGTAGCAGTAGAAGAAAACATCTTTTATTACTACTGAACGGTCTTAGTCTAAAATTAGTCTAAAACATAAGTTAGATTTATGGTAAACGGAATACCCCTTTAACAGTGTCATCCACAGTGCTCTGCCCCTTTAAAGCAGCAAATAGAAATGGCTGAGCTCCTCAACTGGCTGCTAATTACCTGGCTAGGTTTTTATGGAAACCTGTGTGCATCTGGAGAAAATGGCAGTTGGAATTTGAAGTGAAATGTTCCCAGAATAATATTGGCTAATGGAGATCATATTTTGGGAATATCTCGGGGACGGTATGTCCTAGAGAGCTGAGACCTGGTCTAAAACCTTTCCGGACACCTGATGTACCTGTGTGCCGAATTTGGTGAAAATCGGTCCAGTAGTTTGGTCGCGCATAGAGAACAGACAGACAGATGGACAGAAAGACAGACAGAAACTCATTTTTATAATATTAAGAGATATATCATGAGTACACATTAAACATAAGACAAAAGAACATGATGTGAACACAGACTTACACAATTTAATAATAGTGAGTATCACTAGAGAGGAATATCTCATAGATTTCAGATGGGGAAGGTTTCTAATGGTTGATCGTAACATTCTGGTAGATGCTTAATGTCTACAAGCTACTGCTGATTGCCATGTTGCTAAGAAGCATCTGACATAATGTAAATGTCATGTTGCAAATACCAGTGAATTGTAAGGTTAATCCCAATCTAAAGTTTAACCACCTTTCTGATCTAGCCCCAGGAAGTAGAATATATAGCTTCAGATACTCCAGGTGCTTCCATATGGAATTTGCAAAATATGTCACTAGCTGTTAATAATGGCACTTGTCTAACCGTATTTACTTAGTGATAAGCAACCCTTGCATTCCGATGTATTGTAAGAATTCTAGCATGTTCTTCTACTTTTAACACAAGTGATTTATTAAGCTGTGACTATAAGGCCCTTCCTCCAAGGTCTTTGAGTATATTCCTCTTCTTACTTAAAGATTCTGCTAATAGCTCATAATATTATATAATAATTACTGTATTAGCATTGTAACTAGAAATTACTGAGCCCCACAGCAAATTTTTGAATGCGGTAGCCCTCCGTCCATTTCCTACATGTATATACTGTATGTCATGTCACTGTATATACTGTAACTGTATGTTATGTCATTGTATAATACTATTGAGGGGGCCCAGATAATAAAATCTTTTAGTCCTGCTCCTGGGTGGGCCCCTTCTGAGTTTGGACCCCAAAGCAGCTGCTTACCCTGCTTCCCCTATAGTTACGCCCTTGGTACCAGCTATTAAAGGTATATAAATCCTACAAATAAATGATAAAAGTAGCAAGCAGAGATTGGTAATCATGTCCCACTATCAGTCTGCAGCACTTTCTAGATGTTATTGATATAGTCTTGCAAAAATCCTGCAGACCACGCAAGGGTAAATCACCTAAACAGTTCCATCTTCAACTGGAGACCTGCTAAGGGGCAGGGATTATACTGTTTGTACTACTGCAAACATGGTTTAGAAGGGAGGCTTTTGCTGCAGCCAGTTGTCTTACAACCACACACAAGACAGAGTTTTTTGTGTATTTTCTTTGTTGAGTTTTCTTTTAAAGAAGACCTGCCACTTCTCCTGAAATATCTGTATTAGAAACTACTTGCATTCCTCATGTAACAACAATTCTGCATCTATTTTTATGACTGTGATGTGCTATTCTTTTATTATTCCTTTTAGAAGTTAGAAATGAATTGTTTGTGGTCTACAATGAAGGTCCAACTGAGTGATTCAATTTGTGGGGGTATCAAGGCCCAGTTTGCCACTGGCAGCAATGATTGCATAATGTTAGATTGTGCAGGGAACTAACCCTAACTGGCAACACCCAACTGCAAACGGCTATCAATTCATTCATAACTTCTAGAAGGAATCATACATGAATGGTACAACATAGAACTATAAGAATAGATGCTCAAGACTTGCTGTTGCTAAAACAGACATGACAGGAGATTAAGATTTGGGTTCATCATATTAGCTGGTTTAGCCTGGTTAATTTTGAGGCCCTTTAATATTTTTAAACCATTTCTACATCTATTTCCATAAAAAAAGAATGCATGCTCCTACATATGAGTAAAGATGTGCAATTTTGATTTACTAAATATCAGCTTTAAGAGTTTTGGTCACTTTCCATTTACAAACAAAATCACAGAAAAAAAGTGGTCTCAAATGGCAGAAAAATGCTCAAAACCCCAAATGCTATTGCGCATTTCTAACCGGAGCAAATCCTGCACATGTGATCCGCTGCTGAACATAATCCCCAGCAAAAATGCATACAATGGAAGATGCCTGCAGCGGACCACATGTACCACAAAGACATCCTACACAGGACAGACAAATGTGCGGATGTGACAAACTATATAAAACAACAATTCACAGAAAATGGTGCACTACAACAGTAAATGCAATTGACAATATATGGCTAAACCCTCACACTGATATTAAAATGAGACTTTCGTCAATATATTCTTATATCAAGAACATACTGGAGCCCGAGCACCCCGTCAAGGTATGTCAAGTGGCACGGGACCTAACGCTAACCCTACATGCCGTTGGGCATTTTCAGATAGGGGCATAAAGCTGGTCGCTGTGTGTCGGACTTTATGCCCCTATCTGTAATTGCCCATACGGCATGTAGGGTTAGCGTTAGGTCCCGTGCCACTTGAGATACCTTGACGGGGTGCTCGGGCTCCAGTATGTTCTTGATATAAGAATATATTGGCGAAAGTCTCATTTTAATATCAGTGTCAGGGTTTAGCCATATATTGTCAATTGCATTTACCGTTGTAGTGCACCATTTTCTGTGAATTGTCACTTTCCATTTCACAAATGAGAAGACAATCTAGACAGCTAACATGAATAAGAAACAGAAAAAGAATACCAAGTTTTTATTGTTCGAGTTTCTTGCTGTCTGCTGAAATTGTCATGTTGTCTCACCACCTGTTTTTCTGTCATTTAAATGTGCACCATAAATCAATAGAACAAGTAACAATGGGATTTTACTGAGCCCCAAGCCACAGTGCAATGTAACTACAGATATGTAGATCAAATGTGGACGTCCAAACAATGAACACTATGGTGGTCATTTATGTCGTATATGTGGGCGCAGATTCTGTTGCATGCCATGGTGCAGCAGAATCTGCGAATTCTCCCTGCTCACTCCAAGTCTAAAAAAGTAGGCATGACGTGGGTGCGGAAGGGGATGGCCCGGGAGGCCTGTCTCATTCACCATTTTCTACACCTGGTTTAGGCGTAGAAAATGGTCTAAATGTAAGCCAGCAAGGAAGCTGTCTTATATTTAGAATGGGCGCTGGATGCGCCAAAGTTATTTAGAGGCCAGTGCCTCTTCATAACTTTGGCGATCCACCGACAGCTATCGGGCTTATTAAGACCAGTGTCTAAAATGACAGTCTTAATAAATGTGCAATTGATTTCAGCGGGTTCAACCCTTTTTAATAAATAAATGTGCCCTTATCTTGTTAGCGTTGATTGTCATATTACTGCAGAATGCTAAGAAACATATATAAAAACCATTCAACAGACACAGTCTGTTCATTCACCTATACAATATGGCAGCTTGCATTCCTATGACAAATATAATGGTTATGGCAGGGAGAGTGAAGTCCCTAAAACTGTGTAGCTTTATGAGTTGAAGAGTCTTGATGTTCTAGCACAATTCCCCAATATACTGTAAAAGAATGCATTTTTTGAGTTATAACTAAAATAATATTTTTTTTGGTATGTACCTCCACCATCACATCCATTACTAAATGGCTTGTCCTATAAGAACAACCTCTGTCCATTTGTCCTGTTACAGCACATGTACATGATAAAGTAAGGTTCTCTTTTCAGGACCCCTCCTCTATAAGCCAGGTTGGAGAGGGTCGCTCCTGCTCTAGCAGACAATAATCATTATTTATATCTAGTAGCTCATTCATTTGAATGGACATAATGCAATACTTTTTTCACCAGATATGAAAACCTCTTCCAGAAAAAAAGTGTATCAAAGCAGTGCTCTGTGACCTCCACCATTCTGTTGTCTGGGGCAAGCACATATGTCGCATCACTCACCTAACTCAGCGACCATTCCCTGCTAGCTCTCCTCTGCCACCATAGTCCAATGTCCCATATTGGGGGCCGCATCCTGGCTGCAAAGCCTCTTCCTGTTCCCCGTAGGGTCCACATGCAACTCCTGGTTCTTAAAAGGCCAGCGCTCAATTACTCCAATCTCTGCCAACCAATGGCTGATCACCTTGGAGTATTTAAGACACTTTCTCCCAGGGGCGAATGCCTGAGCTTTAGGGTCATAGTTTGCTAGGTTACTACTGAAGGTATGCTTTTCCATTGATTTACCAAGCATTGCCTGATCCCTTGGTAGTTAACTCCAGTGCCTCCTCCCGCCATGGGTCAGCTGCCAACTACACTGGGTCTATTCAAAGAGGTAGCAGCCTGGTGGCTCACCTACAGTGAAGTCCCGAACCGTGTACAAGAGTCAATACTAGGGGACCACGAGGAAGTAATTTCCTTGGGTTTTTGGGTATAAATACATATTATGGGAAACCCTTCTATAGGAAAAATGTATTTACTTTTAATATTACTTACAATTTTTTATTTTTTTTTTCTAGGGAACAACTAATAAGCATAATTAAAGGAGATACATTGTTACAACCGAAATGTCCTTGTTGCTGTGTATATTAGTATGAGTGGGGAGATGGGGGCTGGGCTCTTTGCTTTAAATTGCAGAAAATCAATCCATGTTTTGTCCCCAATATCTATGAATGTGTGGGCAACTTAATCATTTATTTGGCATCCCTTTCTAATATAGTACAGTGAATCAATACCATAAAAACGTCCACCAAACTTTCCATTGCTAACCATGCTTATTAACCACACTTGTCATTGTTCAGCACTCAATTTTTGTAACACAGAGCTCAGAACCCCCTGCATGCACATAGGTTTGAACTGCCTATTGCCACAACTAGAGGGAACATAGGAGCAAAATGCATACTGTTATGTACTTAACGTTATGCTAAAACAGTATGCAGTCTAATAAACTTTACCTTTAATCATCTGCAAACAGCCATAAAGTTATGTCGTAAATCCAGGCAGGTACAAAGTTTTTTTTGAGCTGTGTATTAAGCGAACAAAAGAAGCAGGACCTAAAAACAACATGATGTTGAAGGCAGAAGAATGCATTGTACAGTGTTCAATAGAATAAAAAGAAATGTAATTAGATTATGCTATATAGAAAAAAGCAAATTGGCAATGACAGGAATCTCTTTAGTTACCAAAGTTATTCCCATTAAACTTAGCAAGGGTTTAGAAAAAAAATTCTGAAATGACCCTCATAAGTCAATGACATGGAAACATGGTTTAATTTAGTACTAAGTACCGGTAAATTGAATGTCTCTTCAGGTCTTCATCAGTTTATAATTTGTTTCCTCCGGGTCTCTGTGCATATATATTATAAAAGCATTGCCTTAAGAAATGTTCCTAGGTAAACAGAAGCAGGTGAAAATGTATATCCCAAACAGAAGCAATATATCTAAAAAGGGTAAGTTTTGATTTACAAGCAAGTTTAAGAGGCTATAAATCTGCTTATATAGCACCGATACCACAGAGGATCTTAGTATTTACAATTTTATGGTGCTTTTATGGAAAACAAGTAGAACGTTTGTCAGTGATCTTAAAGGGATTGTGCCACTATTAGAAATGTATCCTGCCCAAAAGAAATTGCTGTTATATCACTTTCCCCAAATACCACCATTTATCAATGCCTACCATTGTACCTTGTGGCAAATCTGTTTTGATATTCGGTTGATGTAGGTTACATCCTGCATTGGAGCCTTGTAATGTAGGAAGTAGGAGGCGTTATTGATAAGAACAAGAGAAAACTGCAAATGAGAAAAAGGAGGAATAGAAGCTAACAGTAATTAGAAAATAAACTTTAGAGTAAAAGGTAGTTTTTGATACAACCCCTTTAAGGTTAACTCTCCCCTGAGAAGGAAGGATCAGGTGGGGAAGGAAGGATCGTTGAATTTCAATGAATGGTCATTTTGTTCTCCTGAAAAATAAGCAGCCAGCAAAGGTGTTAGGCAGCAGTGTCCCAAACACTTCTGCTATAAAGTATTAAATGTACCCAAAACAGGGGTCTAAGGCTGAAGTTAGGGCTCATGCACACAACCGTATATATTTTGCAGTCCGAAAAAAACGGATCCGAAAAAAAAAAACAGATGACATCCGGGTGCTTTCAGTATTTTGCGGAACAGAACAGCTGACCCCAATAGAACAGTACTATCCTTGTCCATAATGCAGACAATAATAGGACATGTTCTATTTTTTTTTCGGAACAGAAATACGGACATACAGAAATGGAATGCACACGTGGTAACTTCCTTATTTTTTTTTGCGGACCCACTGAAATGAATGGTTCCGCATACTTGCCGATCAGACACGGAAAGAAAATACTGTCATGTGCATGAGCCCTTACACCTAGAATTTTGGTAGCACTTTTAATTGATTTTAGCTATTGAGTGACAGATGCAGTGCACACGATTTCAGCAATAGCTCAATAATTGAAATCAATCAAAAGCGATACAAAAAGTCCAGGTATAGCCACAGCCTAAGGTTTTCGCCACACATTCAGGTTTTCCATGCAGTTTTTTAAGCCAAAACCAGAAATGGATTCCAATACGAGGCAAGGTAGTATCTGTCCTTAAAGGGAATTTGTCATAAAAAAATGACCCATTGTTTAAATCAAGTTTTTATGTTAAACATATGTCTTTGTAATGTTTGGCGATGTTTTTTCTAATTTTCCATGTTCCTATCTATATTTTAAAATCATCTTAAAATCTTGCAGTTTTCCTTCTGGCCACTAGGCTATAATCTCAGCTGAGATATCCTGTTTGTCAGTGTGTCAGCTGTAATGTAATGCTGCTACCGTAAACAGTGTAATTGGAGACCAACTCACATCACAGACAATAGAATCTCCCTGTAGAATAAACAAAAACTTCAAAGGAAAAAGCCTCTCAATGCATTCTCAATAGGACTGGAGCTGTCTATTGCTGCCTATGGTCCATGGGGCTTGCTGTAAAGCATATCACTAAATGCTGTTTAGAACAGCTCAGCCAAGATGGCAGCCCCCGTAAAAATGTTCTAGTAATGAAATTTCAAAAACTACAATCAGAAAATACAAACAGATTAGAGAAAAAGAACATGTTTTATTATCTCTTTTTAATCAATAAAGAAAATTTTAGGTGACAAAATCCCTTTAAAGGGGTTGTCCGGGTTCAGAGCTGAACCCGGACATATCTTTAAATTCACCCAGGCAGCCCACCTGAACAGGGCATCGGAGCATCTCATGCTCCGATGCCCTCCTTTGCCCTACACTAATTAGCGTAGGGCAAAGGCATTTAGCCCGGTTCTGGTGACATACCAGGCTCTGCCAGGTGGAGGCTTCCGCCCGACAGTGAGCCCGGTGACGTCACCGGCGCTGATGGGCGGGCTTTAGCGCTGCCCTAGCCAGTAAAACGGCTAGGGCAGCGCTAAAGCTGGCCCATTACAGCCGGTGACTTCACCGAACTCACTGCCGGGCGCAGGGCAAGGGAGGGCTTCGGCGCATAAGATGCTCTGATGCCCTGTTCAGGCGGGCTGCCTGGGTGAATATAAGGGTATGTCCCGGTTCAGCTCTGAACCCGGACAACCCCTTTAATCATTTCTCTCCTTCTATGATCCACACCTGATTTTTGGCTTCAAAAACCGCATCAAACATGTGGCCGTACCCAAATAATTAGCAATGAGGCACCACAGCAGAACATGGAGTGTTGGATTCTGAACAACTGCTATATCCTGTCATCTTCTTTATAGCATCTATAATATTGCAGCATACTCAATAATATGCACTTTATGTATGTGTTTGATTATGTTGAGGGTTTTTTTTATTATTTTCTTCTACTACTGTGCTATTGAACATTCAGTTAGAGATTTCAGGTGAGTCTATTCTCTGTTGAGAGATCTTGGTATTGATTCAATTTTATAATCAAACACACATGTTCTTAGACATATCTTTGCAGCCTGCATTGTCAGCTGAGTAACTGAGTTCTAAATAGATCCCACTCCTGGGAATACACTGATATTCACTGAGATTACATTATTAGTCTTCTCTCCTAAGGTGCTTTAAGATCACATTGATCTGTTGAACACTGAGCAAAGATATGATTGTCTGATATCATTGTTCTATCGGCTTTCTTGTTCTAAGTATTTAAACGATTCTTTTCCTTCGTGTTTCCTTCATGTGTTCCCTTTTCTATATGGTATTTCTTTGTGTGCTTGGGCTCCTTTTGTCAAATGAAAGTTTCTTTCTATGCTGTCTCGAACTTTTCTGGAAGTTACATTTATAGTAATTTCAACACATGTTAGCCAATGCCAAATAAAAGAAATGCCAATCCTATTCAATCCTTTATAAAGGTGTGCTAAATTTCCCCAAACATAAAATGTATCAAAGGTCAATTAGATCCATAGTTAGTGTATATGTATTATGAAGAAGGCATAAATATCTAAAAATAAATATTCCTACAAACCAAATATTGTAAATACCCCAATACAGTAGATTTATTTTTGGGGGCAAAGAAGCTAGAGAAGAATTATTGCAAGAGGTTTAGGGAGTGAGGGGTAAAATTTGATTTCATTATTAATTTCCTATAAGAGTTCATCCAATCTGCCCATTAAAAACTGCAAAGGGTATAACATGCATAACAAAAAACAAATTATACACATTTGTTTGGGTTTTGCATTTGTATTTTCTCCTATCAAAATCAGTGGGGAAAAGAACTAGCAAAATAATATCATGCTTGGGGACATAACTAGGAAAGGCTGGGCCCCATAGCAAACTTTTAACTATGCCCCCCTCCATTGAGTATTAACACACCAAAATGCACACTATTATGAGAGGGGTAAATAAAAAGTTGCCATCTGACCTGACAGTTCCAGGTTAGGAATGTAGAAGATGTGTTGCATTCACTGTGTAATGTTCCTCTACTCATTTGATTGTGTATCAGGTAGGACCCCAATGTGCACCCCACAGCAGACATTACGGCTGCTATAGTGGTAGTTGTGCCCCTGAAAAATACACAGCAAGGGCCTAAAGATACGATGCACGAACATACTTATTTCTTTTCTCTAGTGAGTGTCCCTATTTTATTTATTACCCCTACTGTTTTATAATCTAGGTACTTTTTGCTATTATGTTGCACTCTGCTTCTTAATATTTCCACTAAAACTATTTTAGAACAGGTCATTATGCCATATTTGTTTGTATGCAGTGTGCCTATCTGTTCTGAGCATCAACGTTAAAAGGCATTCCAGCTGGATAATATTTCAGAAAGGGAACAAAATAGATGAAAGCAATCGCATATGAGCATTTTATCCCATCCATACACCCTTTTCAGTGCATTTGTTTCTTTTTATAACGTGACTGCTCTTTATCGTAATTGTAGCATGGCCTTATTGAAATTCCTACATAAAATGAGAATATGACAGGTGGACTTAGAAAAAGCAGCTATTTAACAAGCCATGTGACTTCAGGGCTGTCATCTAACATCAAGATCATGATAAAAGTCGCTGTCCTTGGTACTTTCAACTTAGGATTTTGCTTTGTTTGTATAAAAGCGTATTTTTTTTTTGTACCTATGCATTTTTTGTTAATGTGTGGAGCAATAAACTCAGTAGCTGCAGCCATAAATCACCTTTATTCTCTTATAGGTTTTAGGCTATTAAATGAAGTTTATTATACTCCAACAGAAAAGGGGACTAAGGTAATGAGATGAGAATTTTCCCCGGTAGGCAAAGATAACTTTAGCCTGAACACTGGTGTATAGAATAAGTAAAAAGGAATTAATCAAAAAAGAGAATTAAATGCAGACCTAGGAATCAAAATTTCTCCTTGATACCATTACAACAAGAGTATGCTGATCATTTAACCATTTATAATGCTAGAGGATTTCTCACTTACTGGTGTAGGAGAACCATTAACTAGAATATGATTTACTCCAATGTGGACTTCTTCTTCTCCTGAGGCTTGCTCTCTTCTGGAAGACTACAAATTGTAGTTGCCCTGGATTGGGAATCAGTATAAGGATTGTTGGCCACTCTTCTGACCCGCTCTATTCCCGCTAGCATGGCAATGCCATGATAGTTGTGCTAAATATGTTTTCAAGTGGATACTGGGAATTTTGGAAATCCTGATTATTATGATTGAAATCCTTTATTAGCTTCAATGGGTCCAGAGGCGTTCTAGTATTTGTGAAGAATAATTTTATATATTGTTCTATTCTTGCCTTTACAAATAGTATAGAATTGATTGAAACATTGGCAGACATTAGTGTGAGAGCCTTTCTGCATTTTTATACCCATGCACAGCACAAACTGACTTCCTATTTCTCTGTGGTTAAAAGAGGTGAACTTATTTTAAATTAATAAAATAATAAACTATATTCAATGAAACATCTATAGCCTTCTAATGAACTACTTTCTAATCACATAGCATATCATATATCATATTGTTTGTCCTTTCCCTTCATGTTTTTTACAAACTGCATATTTGAACTCTGTCTTATTCCTCAACGCATACATTTATAGTATGTCACTATCTATATTCTTTATATATTTTCATAGCATATTAAGATCTTTATTACTTCCCCAATAAAAAGATCCCAATATCTCCCTCATTAATTTAGCAAGCAAGGTTTGAGATCAAACTCTATATTCAAACCACTGGGCTGTAGGGTGTTCAACTTGTAGATCCACTCTACTTCACATTTATTGATTTTTGCTACTGGATCCCCCCCTCTCCAGTTCTGGTTAACCCTTTCTATTCCAGTGAATTTTAAACCCCTCAGGTCCTTTTTATGTTCTTTCAGGAAATGTGCTGAGACACTGTGTGTTTCTAATCCTTTTCTTATGTTCCTAATATGTTCTTGTACTCTTGTTTTTAATTTTCTCAGGGTTCGACCCACATATTGGAGGCCACAAGGGCACTCCAACAAGTAGATGACCCCCGAGTGCTCACACGTAATTTCCCCTTTTATTTTAAACACTTTTTTATTCTTAGCAATTATTTCTTGTACGTGGGATTTTCTTTCTTTTCTCGGTTTTTACAGGGTAAGCAGAAGCCGCACCACGTGAATTTGCTTTTCTTTTTGTTATCTATTTTAACAGGAATGTAACTGTGCACCAGATGGTTTCTCAGATTCGGTGCCTTCCTAAATACCACTCCCAGTTTTTCTGGGATAACTGGCCCTAAAATGGGGTCATTCTTTAATGTTGTCCAATTTTTTCTCAGTGCATTTTTGATGATCCCCGCACTCACATTGTATTCAGTAAGGAAGGCAAATCTGAATTGTTCTCTTCTATCATTTTGTTCATTTATAGTTTTGCTCTTTATTTTATTTTTTTACCTGTAGTTTTTTCCACTTCATTACTCACTCTTTGAAAGATCTTTTCATCATAACCTTTTTCTATAAACCTATTTTGTATTATTTTGCTCTGTACTCTATATATTTCTACATCAGAGCAATTTTGGTGTATTCCCTTTCGGGATATTCTCTAGCCTCGGGCTGTAATGGCAGCTATTGGTTTCAATATAAGCATTGACATCTGTTTTTTTTTTTTTAAATGTCTTCGTTTTTAACATACCATTCTCAATATACAGAGTCAAATCCAAGAAATCCACCGACTTTTGGCTTATAGTGCTAGTGAATTGCAAATTCCAGCTATTTTTATTTATGTTGGAAATAAACTTCTCCAGGCCTTCACGACTCCCCCTCCACATCAATAGACAGTCGTCTATATAACGTTTCCAGAGGGTTAGCTCACCCCCTTCTTGTGTTCTACCTAATAACGGTTGTATATTCTCTTTTTCCCACATGGACATGAATAACTTAGTGAAGCAGGGAGCGAATTTCGCCCCCATCGCCGTACCAGTTTGTTGTAAGTAAAAAACATCCCTAAACCAAGAATAGTTGTGACTAAGGCAGAAATCAAGGCACTTCATAATAAAATCTCTCTGTTCTTATGCTATGAAGGGGTCATTTTTTAATTCTATCTCCACTGCTTCAATTCCTAGTTTTTTGGGGATGATGGTATATAAAGACATCATGTCAACTGTGGCCAACCATATGTTTTCTTCCATAGGTCCCATCTCTGTTATGACCTTAATAACACTCCCCGTATCTTTAAGGTATGAGGGGGTTTTGACCACGTATTTTTGCAGAAAAAAATCAATATATTCTGTAAGCCTACTAGTCAGGGAATTTATCCCTGACACGATCGGCCTCCCAGGTGGGTCAACTAAATTTTTATGAATTTTTGGGAGTTGGTATATCTCTGGGATCACTGGAAATTTAATCTTTAAATATTCATATTCTTTCTTGTCTAACACCCCTCGATCATAGCCTTCTTTTAATAAACAATCCATTTTCACTTTATACTCAGTAGTGGGATCTTTTTTCAAGACACAGTATGTTTCTGTATCTGACAAAAGCCTCATCGTTTCTTTTTCATATTTTTCTTTTACTAAGATCACCACCACAACACCCCCCCCCCCTATCAGCAAGTTTTATAACAATAAGGGGGTTGGTCTCCAGATTTTTTAATGCCCTTTTTTCCTCAAATGATAAGTTGTAATACCTGAGTTTATCTTCTAATTTATCCAGTTCTTTTAATAGTCCTCTTTTGAAGGCTTCAATGCAATCAAAGATATAAATGCAAAGATATAAAGAATATAGATAATGACATACTATAAATTTATGCATTGAGGAATAAGAGAGAGTTCAAATATGCGGTTTGTAAAAAACATGAAGGGAAAGGACAAACAATATGATGAAAAGCATATCCTCCGTTGGTATTAAAAAAATATATTTTGTAAAGTAAGAGAGGATCTCCGCTATATGTTAGTTTTGCATTTAGGCAATTGCAGGTGTGAATGGAAGCTAAGCGATACTAACATGAATAGGAGCCATAGTAAGAGTGGATTGGTGGATTTGGGTCACGTGACCGGAGTATTTTATGAATGAAATCTTATAGTGGAAGCTGAGTGGCTGGTTTCGATCACGTGATCGGACTGAAGGAAAAAACAGGATTTTTTAAATAATGTTTCTCCCGGACTGTGATACAGCCCGACAGGGCACATTTAGCATATCTAGGATAGATTGGGTTGTAAGCAGAAGTAATCAAAGATTATAATAACAGCCAAAAAATAAAAAAGGGAAAACTACATAAGCACTAGATACATAGACTACACACACTACTTACAACACACCACTGCCAAGCATCCATAGCTCCCCATGTGCCTCCAGTTCAATCCCCAGTGGTGTAGCATCTGGGTAGGGCAGAAGGGCAGTTTTCTTGGTTGCCGAACTGCCAGGGGACTCTGTTAATACAATACCCTGGCCCAGATTACCAGTGGATGGGTCTGTCAGGGAGCCGCCTGACATGGATGAACAATAACTGCACTAATGATGCAAACCTTCAGGGGGACAATACTGCAGCCAGTGGGAGAGGGATTTTCAGAGGACAATACTGCTATCAAGGGGATGGGTGGTAAGAGGAAAATACTGCTGAGAATAAGCTCCCTATGGTGACCACTCTTTCTCACATATTACTCCCCACTGTAAGCCCCTCTCATCCACTTTCTTCCTGTGTCTTCTATCTTCTTCCTGTCTGTGACAACCTCCTCCACCATCTTCCTATCTGTGTATTCTATCATCTTCCTGTTTGTGACATCCTCCTCCACCTTCTTCCAGACTATGTCATTCTTTCCATGTGACTATGATCTCACCGGGGGTCCTGCAACCATTTTACCTTTTCTACTGTTTTTGCTGCAATTTGCATAAAATTACATACAATCTGCAGAACTGTGTTATTTCAAGCATGTTTCTAAATCATGGTAAAATCAGTGTTGTTTTTCTGTGATTTAGTGCAAAATGCAGCAAAAGCTTTTTATAGGAGAGGCAGTCCATGCTGCATTATGTGACAAACAAGAAATCTGCCCAGTAGGGTAGAATGCGAGTCCAGGCCTGTTGGCAATAGAAGAGACAGTCTGCAAGAGGCAAAGGTAGAGATATGCACATTCTTAAGTACTAATTGCATTGCATAGAAGGGCTGGTAACACAAATTCATACATCCTGGCAGCTATTCTGGTCCCAGCACCCTGGATCTATTTGTGAATATTTATCCTATTAATCCAGCAATAGTAGAAAGGGCCGAAGCAAAAACAATGGACTTCTTACAGACCTGGCAAAGTGCATCTTATTGTGTACTAAAATATGTTGGTACTTAATTTTCTTAGCACTTACCACATTTTTATTGCTTGCTGCAGTGAAAAGGAAGGCCCCCATATTGGTGTCACTAAGGGGTTAAATTAATAGTTTATGAATGGAGATGTAATTTTTTATGTATTTCTTTTCCCTTTATTGTGCCTAGCTTCTGTTCTGAGCTGTGATCACATTCTTGTTCCCTGGGATGTTATGTCCATGGGCGTGTTAAAATGAATTTTATTCAACTGCAACTCTAGGCTGGGCCCCATTTTAAAATGTATTTACTTTTTCTCTTGAAGTCCCTCTGTGCAGATGTTCTAGTCTATGTCATCCCTCTAACAGTCCCTTGTATCTGTTATTCCTCTTATAAGATTAGTGCACATGCACTGGACAATGCCAACACATAATAACAAGTAAGGCGTTATTCATTTTTATTGCAGCTGTTACTTTTTGTACTATACTAAGCCACAGCTAATTTTGCTGCACGTATTCATGAAAAGTTCTCATATACAGTGAAAATGACCCTACATTCCTTAGCTTATCCAGGAGACAGATACTTTGAGCAATGTACAGGATGCATTGCTCAAAGTAAGGGCATCGTTTCCACAAAAGCCCGAAGCATCACTCACAATCACCTATAAAACTAGGAATATCTTCATACATTATTTTCTTTTCTTTTACTGGTGCATTTTTCACTTGAGCGATGACAGCTAAAAAGCATTTATCCATGTTGCAGTGCTTAATGTATCAATGTCAGAACTGTTCAATACTCTAAAGGCATTACATAGTGAGAGAGAGAAAGAAAAAAATCATATAACCATGAGGGATCATACCTGCAAGCAAAGACAGCTTTTGTTGTGGAAACTACATCACCCTGCGTGGAATATTTAATAAAGGTACAAAGAAATGCAATTATGTCATACAATATGCTAAACATGAAATATAGACACAAAATTACTGCAGTGGATTCTGTCTGTCTTGTAGATTGGAAACTAGTTTACTCTTGTTCCTGATCAAATAATATACAATACAAATTAGGGTACGTCCAAAAAGGAGCAGCCCTGGGTCAAAATGTAGCGGCAAGTGGCCACTGCGGTTTACAAATGAAATGTTGAATGAATACTTCAAGTTCCTGTGAAACTGCTGGCTGATTCCAATGGACACATGACTTTGTGGCATGTAATTAGGAAATACATCAAAAAAGCCTTCAATTAAAAAAATGAAAAGTAACCAGAGATAACAAAACTAAAACAGACCCTATTGTAGCAAGCAATGTTCTAGTAAGGCAATGAACATTTGAAGGTAGTAGTAATATAAAAGATATTCCTAAGCTATTATTACTTATCCTATTCATTGTTACTACATTAACAGTTTCCTTACTTTATAGAGGGTTTTTCTTCCTGTTTTTTATTGCAATCTTTAGTATGTTAGTTTTTAGGCTTTTTTGATGTATTGTCTGATTACATATCAATATGGTATATTATATTTTGAGATATATATCGGGAGTGTATGGTATTTCATGTTACTTTTCTTTACATGGTATGTATTGGTAATATTTTCATACATGTAGTATCCCGATCTCATTTATTTAATTTTGCTGTACCAATCGTTCTTTTTCTTGGCAAACTGAGGCATCTACTAAGCATTTAATTGGAAAAATGCTGTAACTATCCACCACTGTAGTTTTCACAGGCATCGCACCCTTGTCTCTTTTGCTCTACTTGGCGTTAACCTTTATATAGCACCAATATATTATGTAGAACATTACCATTCAGGGGGTAAATATACATATGAAATCAACATTACAAAGTATATAAGAACCTAATTAACAAAATTGGAATGAGGGCTCTGCTCACAAGACCTTACTATCTAAGAGGAGATTGGATAACACCCAAGGCAAAATATTTAAGCACCCACATGTCATCTGTAAATGCAGTGACCGGGGAACCGTGGTTGCTACGGGGGCGACCCTTTCCCCCTCCAGAGCCCTCCCAGTGGTAGGAGTGCCATGGGAATCTGGGCCACTTAAAGGGGTTATCCCACGAATAATGTAAAAAATGAAAATCAGACATCATATAGTACATGACGACCTCTTTTTAACAAAGCTAGAACCAGCCCTGTACCTCACATGGATCCAGAGATCTCCCCATTCATTGATCTGCTAGATTTATATCAAGCTGACAGCTCAAGGGGAGTGTCTTTTCTGCTGCAGCAAAGGAGGCGTGTCTCAGCTCTGCCTATCACAGCTCAGTAGGCAGTTAAAAGTTGAAACTGAGCATGTGCGGCCTGCTCAGTGAATAGGTCAAAGAAATAAGAAATTAAGTGGTCCTATACAGATACATGTTACTGAATAACTCAGTAGCTATACAAAATTTTTAATGACATGCAATTACAAAAGTGTTCAGATCCAGGTGCTGGTTTGAAAACTGTAGAATATTTTTCGTGAGACAACCCCTTTAAGTCTTTGGTGGGATTGTCACGGTGCTCCTACCTTGTGAGACGAACAGGCCCCAGGCGGTGGCTCCGGCTGCAATAAATTTCTAGTAATAGTAATAGAGGGTCGTCGGATGGGAATGATGCACAGACTTTTGTGGAATCCAACTCTGTTTTATTTACTTAACTTTGAATGCAGATAACTCAATTCAGTTGTCAGCTTGGTGTCCAGCAAGTGCAGCTTTTTACATATACTTGGCAGATGCTTGGAAATACAGGTTTCAGGCTTCCTGTTCTAAGCTGATGTTACTTCTTAAGTCTGGCTTCCCTTTAGAGTATTGTTGTGCCTTATTGCAGGCTATATTACTCAGTCTTTAGGGTGCAGCAGAGCTGAAGGTGCTCTGCTGCCCTGCACATGTCCTCCCCAACTGTCTTAACTGTCATTTCCTCCTCACTGCAGGAAGTTGGAAGAACTTAACTTCTCTCCAGCAGAGGGGGTTCAGAATGGACTAAGGACTGTACCATTCTGTTAAAACTACATATGAATCTGCCATAGTATTTACTGACACCTGCTGGTACACCAGGTACATTACATGGGAAACAGTTGCATAACATTGAATATAATACATATTAATGCTGGTGATGACATCAATGCACAGAATTACATTTCTAGAGTAGCACACAGATAGAAGCTGGTTACGCAGAGTTGTAACACTACTCTGGGGTGTTACATAAATATATCACTGGTTTTGTAGGATATATATTTGTTGATGAGTATGAAATGGCATCTTGCTCGTCCAACTTTGCAAGTATGTACTAATGGGTCGGTTAGCTTTCTATTTAGCATATATGTGAACATGTCTAACTTAGGGAAATGTGACTCCCTGCTACACTAGGGACTCAGCCCGCTGCTGTACTTGATCTCATTTAATGTATTGAATACCAGTATGTATCAGTACAATTCAAATCACAATTTTCTTTTTGTTGGATTTGTACTGAATGCAACAGAAAAAATAACTCTATATGCCTTGGTACTTAATTGAAGGCATATGAAGGTATAGTATAGGCCACATGATCCTCTATGGTAGTCCTATTATGGACCATCCAAAATAGAGCCTGAGACCAAACACATATTCTATGTCTTTGTGTTTTTTATTTTATTTCTTTTTTCAAATCCCAGCAAATCATAGTAGAAACTTGAGGCTGTTAGGTTATTCTGACAGTCTCTGAATAATATTTTTTAAAAATCTCTAATTCTATAGTATTGTACCTGTAGAACCTGCTTAAGAATTACATTGATGCTAGCTAATTCCTTAAAGGGGTTGTGAATAAAGTTGACTGACCTTAAGGGAATGCATCATATTTTTTTTCTGAACGTTATTATAGAGGCAGCCATCTTGACTGAGCTGTTGTTAAAAGCATTTAGAAATATGCTTTACAGCAGTCACCATGGACCATAGACACAATGGACAGGAGGGATCCTGCTTTCTAGGAATTCTCTGTGCACGGGTCATTTTACAAGCAGGGAGTAGCTGTATCTATCACTTATTAAGAATTGTGGATCCTATGTATTGTGGGTGGATAGCATCAAATGGTAGGCATATGCGGGTTATGGGTCAGCAGGACACTTTTATTAAAGGCAAAATAAGAAGGATTATTGTCCATCAGCACATACTGTAAAGTCCAACAAAAACAGTGCTTTCTTCAGAAAAGAAAAACAATATACTGTAAGTTTGTGCTTAAGAAAGTTACACATAATCCACATCTTCATAAAAGAGTGATAGGATTAGAGGGCTCACCCTGCAAAGCTCACCAGAAGCCAATCCAAGCATGGCAGTAGTCCTTCTTAGAAAAGCTCCAGCTCTCTGACCACACAACTTGTCACACTCACACAGTAGCTTTCCCTCCTTAACTTTTGATATCCAGCAGATCTTCAGCATGGCAAAGCCTGGCAGGGCATGGCAACCATGGCAAGACCCATAGCCAAATCCCAGACTCTAGAATCCACGTGCAGTACATCGTGCATTATGACTTAAATGTTATGCCCAAAACCTTCCAAAATTCATAGCACTGAGATTAGCAGCATCAGTGAGAGGTATCTATTTTATAAACTACAGATATTGCCATCGAAAATTAAATATAACCACCAAAAATTATTTAAAAATATGTTTAACATAAACATTTTATTTAAACAATAGATAATTTTCTGATAACATATTCCCTTTAATGTGAAGCTCCATAGAGTACTGTATTATGAGAGGAATGCCTCTTAATACATTTGGCACCTCTTTGGGTTGTCCAAGCTCAAGAAAACTGAAATCTACACCAGTTATAAGTTGTACATTTCCGCTATAATATACACCACTTTCCCTCTTAAATTATATGTGTAAATGGCATGTGTTGGGCTATGGGCAACCCCATCTCTCCAGATAAAACCTGCCCACCTTTTAGAAAAGTGTCCAGAGCCTTAAGAGAATGGGACAAAAAGCCACCTTTTGTTTTCACACAGGGCTTATTCAAAAAATTGCAACTTCCTAACACTACAATTGTGGTATTCCCTATGTGCTCTTACATTGTGCACTGATTTGGTCCTATAAAGGTTATCCCAATGATTGTGGCTTTGTAGTCTATTCTCTTGAAGGCCAAATCAAAGCAGATGCCTGTGTTTGTTTTAATTAACTTTATTGACAATGAAGCAGACAACATCTGTAATGATTTGTTCAGGCCAGTGTGCTGAGTATCCTTATGTATAAACCGCAATCCGCTAATCATGCTCATAGCTTTATGTGCCCTACCACAGCGATGCGATTAATGGGTCTTGTTGAAACAAACCTGCAATATAATTTATCATTAGGTATTATGATTTGTATTTCATACAGTACATTAACTCCTGGGACAAGACACAATGACATAACTAGAGTCTGGCTTGTCTTTGTGCAGTCCTCATTTGAATGTGTATGAGATGTGATAAGCTTCTCTGCATACCAATACCCAAGGAATCCGGCAGCAAAATAATTATCTACAAGTATTTATTCACTAATATAATAAACATAAGAAAATTACTGCTGGATTATTTTTCTATTGAATTGTTTTAGGTCTTGACGGATCCAGATGGAGCAGGGACGGTGGTCATCTGGGAGCCCTTGTTTATGTACTTGTGATGCTCCTTTTCATCTCTTCTGCCTAACGCCACTCTTGTTTGGATAAACGACAAAAAACTTTTTTAGAAAGCAATCACTATAATTGTACGTGGTGTTAATTTTACAATTCATTCTTCATATATGACAAAGTCGCTTTTTGCTTTTTTTCACTCAAATTAGGATGCTCTAGAACAAAACAGGAATCTCTTCCAGCAGATGCTAGCTGTTAGACACTGCCAGTTATTATTACACAGATACAAATGATTCCATTTTCTGTCCCACATTATGATCTGCAAATTGTATTCTATTTTAGGAATTAATAACATCAACTTGTTCAGGGTCTGGGATATATAAAAATGCTGCATTGCAAATTATGAGAAATCTTTCTACATACACTGTATATAGCTTCTTACTGGGCTTACTACATTCTGCTGGTTCACCACTTTCTTCTCAACCTGTCATGACCACCCCTAGTATCGGTTTCCACATTCTGCTTTTTTTTAGCAGTTGTTGATGCCAAAGCCAGGAATACACTAAAAAAGAGCCTCCATTCCAGGCTTTGGTTTCAAAAACTGCATAAAAAAAACCTGAACATGGTCACCAAGATTGGGATTTGCTGCCATGTTGAAAATGTTTGACTTTGTAGAATTCATTGGCAATCCACTGGGATGTGATTTGTATGTTCTACATTATTCAGCGTAAACCTAGATTACATTCTCAGTTTGACTGCTGAAAAAATAACTCTGCACTAATCAAAAGAAACTGTACAATTTCCACTGCCCTTTCTGCCCACTTGAGCTACTTGTCCTTAAAGAAATTATTTCAATTTATATAAGCTATATCTAGACTGACCTGTCTGACCTAATGTCTAGGAGACATGCAGTTTAAGAGAGGTAAAAAGCAATCTAAGATTTACTCTTTACAGCTTGTATATGCTGATGACACCGTCCATACATGTAAAGAGGTTTGGTTCCCATACTGTAAATCTGGTATAGAAATATCTATATTCATTATCATTCAAGATCATCATCATTAATACACTCACTATCCAGAAGTGTAACTTCGAGCCTATGGGCCTCAATTCAAAATATGTAACAGGGTCTCCACCATTAATAATACTATTGTCTAATTATGCAGCAGAAGGATCTTTTGGGCACCTCAGGCATCAGGTTCCAAGTGCAGCTCCTACCTTTGCAACGTCTATAGCTATTCCCCCATTCACTATATTTTTTTCCCACATAAAAAAAGCAATACAGCTAAACAGAATTTGCTCTTACATGAACTGTGGTTATCAGGAACAGTTCTGAAGTAGTCTTTTACCACGATCTTGTCCCAAAGAGTTAACTAAGAAAAATGTATTTGTGTGTTTCGAAGTGGAAAATTACTACTTTAATGCTAAGATATCTGTAGTATGCTAAACATGGCAAATAAATTATATTATGAACCAGCAGCAATGCAAAAGCACACGTGGAGAGAAAATCTTTCCTCTTAGGGACACACTTTCATGCTCCTCATCACAAAAGGGATTCATTTATAGATCTCTACCCCAACCAAAGACATATGCCATTACGCCCCTCACGCAAGAGATAGAATCAGTTAACAAAGTTATAGTTTTATCTTTACCCATACTGGAAGAAAGAATATGCACTATAGAGGAGTCTGAACTTGTTTTCAATAGGAGTCCTACCTAATGAGTCTAAGGGCCCTATTAGATCGCACAATTTTTGGGCCAATTATCTGAAGGAGCTTTCATTCCCAATAATTGGACCCTATATTCAAGCAGCCCTTCAACCGATGAATGAGCAAAAGGCTGATGGGCAACCCATCTCCTTGTGTAATCGGGATTGTACTGATAATGAATAGAACACAACGAGGGACGAACAACTACGGTAGCAATCATTCCTCCAACATTGAGTTCGCATCTGCTTGTGTAATCAGGCTGGAGTAAACGAGCGCTGATGGATGTGTTATCATCCATTGGCTGTCGCACTGTCACAGCATTGAGTAGTGTAATAGGGTGCTAACACCATAATGTCTATGGTTAGTCTCTTGACAATACTTTGTAGTTAAAGGCAAATACATATAAACTGCATATAGTGCCCTGTACAACAATGTACTGTTGTGTCCACCTATTTCTGGAGCATTCCAAGTAGGAGTTGTGAAGTACGTTCATAAGAAAAACAATGATTATGTGGCAGTCAGCAGTACAATAATGCTACAGCAATAGTAAGACACATAGGCCAAGTAATTCCTTTAATATTTGGTTGATGTTGATCACGAATTATCAATGTTGACTTGAACTCCTTCATACAAACACAAAACTTATCTAGCAAAGGAATTATATTTACACAGCGATTTGTTGGCTCTCTTTTAATAAACTGAATTTTTATCCTGCCAACTCAGTACCTTCTGAGGCGAGAGAATGTGTCACTCATATGCAAAGGGAATGCTACTAAAAGCATTATTGATTCCTAGTGAAGTGATCCGTTTCATCTATGAAGACTTTTCTCATTAAGAAATAGGAGGGAGGAAGATTAAGCAAGGTATTAAAAATGGCCTGTTTTAGAGATAAAAAAACATACATATTGCACAAGTCTTACCAAGAAAAAAGGAACGATTTCTTCACACCAAGGTTATATCTAGAATTCTGTATGTCAAGGAGAATGTCACCATGCTCTATACAAATTATACAAGCCAGCAATAGTCTCTGCAGGTTACCACAATACTCTACATAATATGAAATGTCTGAAACTGTATTGTTCTCATGAATTGTAAGAATTTCTATAAGGCCTCATGCACACAGTCATATTACATGGTATGCCCTGTATTAGAAGGCTGCACAGCTGTGTACTAGGGAGATAGACATTCTTAATTCACTGCCATACAAGCTATGTAAACCTCACTCAGCCCACAGTGATGGGATCATAGCCACCTGAGATCATGACCTAAGAGTAGTCAGAGACATAAACCATGGCATATGGCTAGACAGAGCCATAAGGATCTCCTTTGACATTTTACACAGCCACATAACTAATTTGCTTTCACTTGAATACGGTTTTGATCTGGCTCCATATTGGCTCCAAGCATTCTACATTAGGTTATGAGATTATAAAGAGATGTATTGAACATAATTAATTGGAGCTTAGTAATAATGAGCCTAGACAGCAAAATACAGTGCCTTGCGAAAGTATTCGGCCCCCTGGAACTTTTCAACCTTTTGCCACATTTCAGGCTTCAAACAGAAAGATATAACATTTTAAATTTTTGGTGAAGAATGAACAACAAGTGAGTCACAATTGTGAAGTGGAACGAAATTTATTGGATCATTTAAACTTTTTTTGTAATAATAAAACTGAAAAGTGGGGCGTGCAAAATTATTCGGCCCCTTTGCATTAATACTTTGTTGCGCCATCTTTTGCTGCGATTACAGCTGCAAGTCACTTGGGGTATGTCTCTATCAGTTTTGCACATCTAGAGACTGAAATTCTTGCCCATTCTTCCTTGCAAAAACGCTCTAGCTCTTTGAGGTTGGATGGAGAGCGTTTGTGAACAGCAGTTTTCAGCTCTTTCCACATATTCTCAATTGGATTCAGGTCTGGACTTTGACTTGGCCATTCTAAGACCTGGGTACATTTATTTTTGAATCATTCCATTGTAGATTTTGCTTCATGTTTGGGATCATTGTCTTGTTGAAAGATAAATCTCCGTCCTAGTCTCAGGTCTTTTGCAGACTCCAACAGGTTTTCATCCAGAGTGGTCCTGTATTTGGCTCCATCCATCTTCCCATCAATTTTAACCATCTTCCCTGTCCCTGCTGATGAAAAGCAGGCCCAAACCATGATGCTGCCACCACCATGTTTCACAGTGGCGATGGTGTGTTCAGGGTGATGAGCTGTGTTGCTTTTACGCCAAACATATCGTTTTGCATTGTTTCCAAAAAGTTCGATTTTGGTTTCATCTGACCAGAGCACCTTCTTCCACATGTTTGGTGTGTCTCCCAGGTGGCTTGTGGCAAACTGTAAACGAGACTTTTTATGGATATCTTTGAGAAATGGCTTTCTTCTTGCCACTCTTCCATAAAGGCCAGATTTATGAAGTGTTCGACTGATTGTTGTCTTATGGACAGACTCTCCCACCTCAGCTGTAGATCTCTGCAGTTCATCCAGTGATCATGGGCCTCTTGGCTGCATCTCTGATCAGTCTTCTCCTTGTTTGAGATGAAAGTTTAGAGGGATGGCCAGGTCTTGGTAGATTTGCAGTGGTCTGATACTCCTTCCATTTCAATATGATCGCTTGCACAGTGCTCCTTGGGATGTTTAAAGCTTTGGAAATCTTTTGGTATCCAAATCCGGCTTTAAACTTCTCCACAACAGTATCACAGACCTGCCTGGTGTGTTCCTTGGTCTTCATGATGCTCTCTGTGCTTTAAACAGAACCCTGAGACTATCACAGAGCAGGTGCATTCATACGGAGACTTACTTATTACACACAGGTGGATTCTATTTATCTTCATCAGTCATTTAGGACAACATTGGATCATTCAGAGATCCTCAATGGATTTCTGGAGTGAGTTTTCTGAACTGAAAGTAAATGGGCAAAATAATTTTGCACGCCCCACTTTTCAGTTTTATTATTACAAAAAAAGTTTAAATGATCCAATAAATTTCGTTCCACTTCACAATTGTGACCCACTTGTTGTTGATTCTTCACCAAAAATTTAAAATGTTATATCTTTTTGTTTGAAGCCTGAAATGTGGCAAAAGGTTGAAAAGTTCCAGGGGGCCGAATACTTTCACAAGGCACTTTATATGAGTTGTACTTTTTCACCCTGAATATGCTGGTATTTTAATATGGCTGGGGCTACAAGAAGGGGGTCAGAGAGTTGAAGAATATAGCCACCATATTGAACAATGGCAGGAAATGCAGCCTTATCACAGGCATGTAAAACCAGCCAGGGCCCTATTAGACCACACAATTTTCTGGCCAATAATCGGAAACATGCGTTCATAGAAATGCTTGTTCCTAATAATTCGCCAGTATAATCCAGCAACTGATGAACTAACAAACACTCACTTGTCAGTTGATGGACATCTTTCATCAAGATGAAAGAAGCCTAATTATTGGCAGCACATCCCTGATTACACAGGGAGATGTTCTGGCGATAATCAACAGTGCAGAATGAAGGAGGAACGACTGAGGTAGCAATCATTCCTCCCAGGGTCAGTTTGCACCATCTTGTTTAATCAGGCTGGCGCAAACGAGCGCTGATGGATGTGTTATCTTCCATTGGGGCACATTCTGCCCCATTATTAGGCAGTGTAGTACAGCCCAAAGACCTCATCTACACGGCCATTGCCTGGTCGTGCCCACATTGCGGCCCGCAAATAGCATACGGAGCGGAGGCACGATGTTGAATGGGTCTACTCTGCATCCATCTGTGCCAGCCACACGGACGATGCCTGTGCATTGGGGATTGCAATTTGCGGTCCCCAATGCACAGAACGGGGGGCACACGTTCATGTGCATGAACCCTTAAAGTTGTATATTACGCTTTATATTACGCTAAATTTCTCTTTTCATAAATTTCCTGTTTGAATAGCACTTGGGACATAATTAATATAAACTTGTAATTTAAGAATAAACTATTCTAAAAATGCATAACTCTGTGAGACAACAGGTGGAAAAATAAAGTTATACGTTAAGGTCTGAACAATATCACTAGAGCATGGATTTGAAGGGGTATTCCCATCTCACAGATGTGGTTTGTATAGTTAGATATAGCCATACCAATATTATTACTAATAGAATGTATTTATTTAAAATGTACCGTTTAGAAGATTTGCCTATTTGTATATCCATTGTCCCACACACATCAGTCAGGCCGTTGCCCTTGGTTACGGCCACCGTGGCCCTGTAGTAGAGGTGTCCGGCTTGCTCTTGTTCAAACCCGCTCTGAGGTAACTCTTGTATTGTGAACACACATTGTATGAGCATGCGGAGACACATCTTACTTTCACATCTACGTTTTGGACGCTACAAGTCCAAAACGCAATGGTCAGGATCCGTCCAAAGCACAAACTTTATAAACGGATCCTGCTGTATAAAGATGAATTGATCTTGGAACAGGATCCGTTTCTCTGTGTTTTGGAAGCACAGACAAAAATGCTACAACCCTAAGATGTGTCTCTGTATGCTGATGTAATGTACGTTCACAATACAGCAGTTACCTCAGAGCAGGTTTGAACAGGAGCAAGCCGGCCACCACTCCTCCATGGCCGCGGTGGTCGTAACCAGGGGCAACGGCCTGACTGATGTGTGTGGGACAATGGATATACAAATAGGGAAATCTTCTAAACTGTACATTTTAAATAAATACATTCTTAGTAATAATATTGGATATTGGTATTGCTATATCTAACTATACAAACTACATTTGTGAGATGGGAATACCCCTTTAAGTCCCTATTTTTACCATAGAACATGGATGGATGCTATCAGAGGGCATGCTTGATATTACAGTCTGTTCTTTTCACATACTTTTATGAACTTGTATCAGTCATCAACCGTGTGCTTTGATATTGATCTATATGTAAATGAAGAAAAATGCCTAAAAATGACAATTCTTGTTCCTTCTACATCCAATGTCATCCGCTCCAGTTTTTCCCGAAAGCACAGGAATGTAGGCATCCATGACCTAATGTTGTAATGTGAACAAAGCTTATAAATGTCAGTAATTTCCCCAAACTGTGCAGTATATTAGGGAGGTGAGGCACAGTTGAGCTATGGTTTCAAATAAATGTACTGAGTACCATCCACTATTGTTAAAGAACGGTTCTAGGATTCACACACCATTCCCTTCCATGAATACTATTTTCTACCTGGATTCATTGCACAGTGGTAGAAATCGTAATACGAGCCAAGCCATTTGAGCAATCTGATGCATTTTGCTGCCTACTGTAGATGTGATAAGAATGCATATTTTACTTAAGGAAATATAGAAAAGAAACCGCAGAAATCCATCTTGATTCGCTTTTTTCGATGCAGAAAAGAATTATGCTCCAGCATGGTGCTAATTAATGATGATTTATTAAACAAAGTGAAAATATTCTGTAGTAATTGCGAAAGAAAAAGGACTTTGGAATAGCATTCACGGTGAACACTTACTATCGCTCTTGCTGTTTCACAAAATGCTGTATTTATTATTTCTCAACAGGACATCCATTTTTAGACTTACAGAATGGGAGTGATTGCTTCCATATTTTAATGCTGTTGGGGAAATTTTAGGGTTTATAGCTTGGTAGATTTTAAAAGTTTGGTGAGGTCAAATAAAAGTCTGTAGAAATCATGTACAGATAATGTTGAGTAGTTTTATAAATGTATTGCTTTACTAATAGTCATTTTTATTTATAATCTGCATTATGCTCTTATCCTTAGATGTCATACTAGTACTGACAACCCCTTTCAAAATGTGGCAGCCATGGTGATCAGCTCTTTGCTAGCAGAACCCATTCCTGCCAAGATAGTTCCCGTGTAGCACTTGATAAATGGCAATCCATGTAAAGTTCATACCCCTTGAACTTTTCCACATTTTTTCACATTACAACTAAAAACTTTATTGGGATTTTATGCGTTTGCCAACACAAAGTAGTAAATATGTGTGAAGTGAAAAGAAAATGATACATGGTTTTCAAATTTTTTTATAAATAAAAATCTGGAAACTGTGGTGTGCATTTGTATTCAGCCCCCCTGAGTCAATACTTTGTAGGACCACCATTTGTTGCAATTACAGCTCTAAGTCTTTTGGGATATGTCTCTACCATCTTTGCACATCTAGAGGCTGAAATTGTTGCCCATTCTTCTTTGCAAAATAGTTCAGGCACAGTAAGATTGGATGCAGAGCATCTGTGAACAGCAATTGTCAATTCCTGCCACACACCATGGGCTTCTCGGTTGCTTCTCTAATTAGTGCTCTCCTTGCCTGGCTATCAGTTTAGGTGCACAGCCATGTCTTGGTAGGTTTGCAGTTGAGCTATACTTCTTGCATTTTCAGATGATGGATTTAGCAGTGAGATGTTCAGAGCTTGGGATATTTTTTATAACCTAACACTACTTTACACTTCACAACTTTATCCCTGACCTGTCTGGTGTGTTCTTTGATTTTCATGATGCTGTTTGATCACTAATGTTCACTAAGAAACCTTCACAGAACAGCTGTAGTTATGCTGAGAATAAGTTACATATGGGTGGATTCTATTTACTAATTAGGTGACTTGTGAAGGCAATTGGTCTCAGTGGATTTTATTTACGGGTATAAGAGTATAAGGAGCTGAATATAAATGCACACCACACTTTCCATATTTTTATTTATTAAAAATCTTGAAAATCAGGAATTTTTTTGTTTCATTTCAGATTTTATTGCTGCAGTATGTTTTGTCGGTCTAATCCCAAAAACAGACATTTAAATTTGCAGGAGTAACATGAAAAAAATTGTGGAAAAGGTCAAGGGGTATGAATACTTTTCAAGCCACTGTAATGCATGGATGGCTAGAGGTCTCCTAAGTGGTAACCGCTCTTAGGCTCTATTCACATGTCCGCAAATGGCATCCGCATCCGTTCCGCAATTTTGCGAAACCCATTCACTTTCAATGGGGCCGCAAAAGATGCAGATGGCACACAGTGTGCCGTCCGCATCCGCACTTCCGGTCCGCAGCCCCACAAAAAAATAGAACATGTCCTATTCTTGTCTGGATCCACGGACAAGAAAAGGCCTTTCTATTATAGAGCTGGACATGTGCGGTCCACAAAATGCGGAACGCACATGGCCGGTGTCCGTGTTTTGCGGATCCGCAATGACACACGGACGTGTGAATGGACCCTTAGATTGTATTTATAGAGCAGCTGGGTTATGGAAGGGGATCTTAATAGGACATATAGACATAGATGGTCTTCATGAGACAACTCCTTCAAGTTCCTGATGCCACTAATTAATTAAGAGACCTGTAGGTGTACGAAATGCTAGTCTTAGTAAATCCACCCTTCATATATATCAATTTACTGAACAGTAGCTTTTCTATATGCCAGAATGTTCAGCAGACTCTAGACAGATATTGAAGCAGCAGAGGACTACTGGGAGATGTGAAGTGAAAGCTAAGCAGATGTCAGAAAGGGCTATAAAACCATGGAAAGTTATCATGTTATTGTATCTAGATATCAGCAACACAGTTGAGTAACTGCATTTTATATTAACGTTTTGTTTTGTTTTTTTTACAGTCCTTTTTAGTAACAAAATTCATTAAATAGCATTTTACAAATAGGTCATGATTTGATTAATAAGCTGAGCAATACAAGTTTAAAACTAAAGATTAACAATAGTGGTCCATAGGGTAATCTAGATCTGGTGTTTCCTAAGGCAATTTGACTTGGGTCACTTTCAAAACATATACATATGTACATATTGCACATACACATTACAGACTTATAGACATTACATATGCATATACACTATATACATTACACACACATATACACATTACACATACTAAGCACATATATACATGACACAAATACACATTACACACATATATAGCCATTGAGCACATATACATTTGTGCATGTTGTAATGGCACAGCTGCTGCTGTGTATCATTTTCTGCAGCCCTGAAGAATAAGCAGTGTATAGAGACAAACGCTGTTCATATTGTCTCAGATCAGCTCTCTAGCTGGGCCACCTATGCACCATTGAGCTGCACAGGTAGTAGAATGTCGATCCCTCCTAATACAATACAAATAACAGTTTCATTGAGCTTACCAGGTAACTTTGACCATGTCACTAAAAACATGCATGGCAAAAATGTAGGATAAAAATACAGTGCTGATTCAATTGTGCTATTTATACTGTAAGGTTCTTGGGGAGAAAAATCTTGTTGAGTTCAACCCTCATCAGTTGTAATTAAGTTTGACAGTATGGGTTCTGCAGTAATTCACAAACCTGTACTTTATGCATCAGCATTGCTTATTATTCTAATTAAAGTGGAACATTGTGCCCTCGCCAGTCATTAGTGGGTTTTCATTCTGTAACTGACATTTGCAGAAATTAAAACGGGGGAGTTCATGTGAAGTCCAGAGGCATCCATGTTAAAATTAGCATTGCCATGGCAACAGTCTTCAACAATTATCAGGAAGGGATGTTTTTTTTTTCTTATTTCTCTTAAAATCCAAGAGAAAAAATGATGTGGCAGAGGAAGCATTCCGATATCTAGGTGGACAGGTAAGGTTATCGAACTTGAAAAAAAAAAGATAGATAATGACTGGGACTATGATGCAAATACAAAGTGTTCTGAGTGTAGTAGATGCAGCTGGATGAGCTCTTTGTCTCTGAACATTATCTCAGGAAGGATCATGTCAGGGACAGTTATCTGCTGATTGCAGTGCTGGAAAATAACTAGTTTCTGAGAACTAAGGGTGAACGGCGTCTTCAGTGCTTAGTGTCTAGTGTGTGTTTTAAGGACATAAGTGGTTAAAGACATTGAGTTGTTTTGCAGACTCTTCTTTTTTGGATTGGTCTGTTATGATAGATAAATATATATATATGAACATACATAATATGGCTAATGTTGCACTTTAGGCTGTGGGAGGAATCAGAATTTCAGAACAAAACACATATGAACAGAGAAGAACAGAATGTAATAAATCTAAAGGTGCCTATACATGTTCTATTCCTCCCAACTCCCCCCTACATATGCATGTGTTGTCAATGGGGAGTGGGGACGCCACTGGCAGAGGTATATCAGATAACAAAATGATCAAGCACTGGAATTCAACATGCCCAATCAATCTCTCTGCTAACATATTGCTAACATGTTCATGGAGAGTCGGGACAACTCCATACACATAATTTAGATGCCTCATCCCACTATGGGTTTGGATGACTTTTGTCTTATGTGCATGGGGGCCTAATAACAAGGTAGAAATGCTAGCCACCAAGTCAATATAACTAATATAACGTGCCTTTAACCCAAACCCTGATTAACTGTTTAGATGGTATCAATAAGAAATTTACCAAATTTTACCATGATTCTTCCTAAAACCAAATAACTTAATGTGTTGATCAGATATAGCATACTATATAGGTTAAAAGAGTACTTCCTAAAAATATACTTTCCTAGTATATATATAAATACGAGGAGGTGAGTGCAAGTGATTAAGCAACAGGCTAATAAAGTTGTATAACCTCAGATCTGAACAAGATTAAACTTTGTTGGCAGTTTTTGAATCTTTCCACAGGAAGGCATAGTATTTGAAAGATAATTCAGCATAATGCACTCAGATGGCTATGTTGGCTTCACCCTCAACTTGGTTCTCTACCTTTACAGGGTGCGACATTTATAACCTTGCCTTATTATGCTCAGTGAAATACATACAAACCTCCTCTACTTAGCAGTATTAGATCTCACCCGCTCTGAGTCCTTGTCTCTGAGCTGCACTTCTCCTTGCACACTGCAGTTTCTATAACTGTTGGGTCCACTCCTACCAGTAGGAACCTGGCATAGTCTCTCTTACACCATATCATAGGCTCAAACTTGACATCTGACATGCCCAATCTTGACATCTGTATCTCTTATCCTTTCATCTGGCCAATTTTACAGTCTCATTCTTTACTTGTGTCATACTCTTGTGCTGCTCTGCAATAGGTGATTGTTTCCATGTTACTGGAACTGTATATGCCTGCTCTCTTTAGTTTGGGCACCTATTACAGTACTACTACTATTACTCCACCTTCTAGAATGACAAAGCATAGTGACCCCATGCTGCTGCATTCTATATAAGGCCACTGGCTTCCCATATGGAAAGAACCTGGGCTAAATGATCTGCCTCCCCTCAGTAATAATACCCAGGGCCATTCTTCCCATTTTCATTCTAAGGTAGATCGGGAGGCTGACCACTACACAGTCAACTGAGGGAAAATACAATGTGCAAGCAAACCTGATATACAGCATACACTGTAGCATCACTAGAAGAAACAGTAAAATATGAACAATATAGTCTCAAAATGAAAAGATTAAAGACAGAACTTAGCATAACTTAGCAGTATAGCAACTCCACCCCAAAGAGAAATAAGTTCCATCATCTTACAATAATAAGAGTGGCCAAATTGCCAGTGTACGCAAGCAAGGGCATAACATCCATTATTTTAATGGGTGTTGAGAACTTGTAAAGGAGCCCCTTCTTCACATGCACTACAGTATTATAAAGAAAGAGTATGTAAAATAAACTTTGGAAGGAGATGGGGGCAAACAAGCAAGAAGAACCAGTTGTCTTAGAAGTACTTAGAATGTGATGGTGAAGGTCCCATTTTTATATTTGCTATGGAGCCTCCCCGATATGAGCGCCTTTGTGCATGAGCTCTAGATGGATAGAGCTCTTTGAGTTTCAGTATTTTATATATATTTTATTTTGCTTTTTGTCTTCGTTCTCTACAAACTTAGAATTTGGTACTTGACTGTAAAGATCCTCCACTATGCTGTACTTTTTCTTCTAGAAATAATGAGTGACGTGTGTAAAGTCATTTTTCTCCTTTACAAAGCTTGAAACATGATTGTTGGTGTGGAACAACAGCTGTCTACAGCACAGTAATAAAATTTCATGGAAATTTACGCAAATCATTGTAATTTATTTTAACCTCAAAAGTTTGTCATCAAGGCATGAATAACTTTGGTAGTGTTGAGCTTTAACTTGGTAATAGATTGTATAATACCTACACTTTATTTTGTCCATATTCTTCAGAATATGTGATGCATTAACGTGGCCACAATGAGACTATGTTCCGGGATATATCATCATTCGTCATAAAACACATACATTCAAAGATATTTTGCTATGATTGGGATACAAGGATGCAAAAGCACATCACACTATGCTTTTGTATCCTGCAGAGTCTGGTAAAAAAAAACCTATATGTTAAAGTATACTTTTTTTTACAATAGGACTCTATGGTGAACGGAGGCCACTGCATGGCATTCATCTGAGGCATCCGTTAATGAATACATTTTTATGTATGTGTTAGCTTGGTTCACATGTTTTACCCATCCATTTAGCAGATACAAAGAACATATACATGATGGATGTCATACACTGGCATCCTTTCACCATAGAGTCCGATTGTAAAATATATATATATATATATATATATATATATACGTTAATGTTTTTTTTACCAGGCTTTGCAGGATACAAGAACGTGATGTGCTGCATTTTGGTATTCATATTTTTCTAACGTATATGTCAAATGGAGGCATAAAAGATTATGTGAACCCACCCTTAAATGGATGGCAAAGTTGTGATGTGAACCCAGCCTAAGCAAACCTATATAATTTGTACTCTGAAATCAAATCAACTTTATAAGAATACTAGATGGGATCATTCCATATTTTTGTGAAAATGTAGTCAGGAATTAACATTTAAAGAGGTTATTGCTCTAACAACAGTTATCATCTATCCAGGATAGATGCTGAATGTTATATCCAGTCCCCAGATCCTCCTCTCCAGTAGATCAGAAGTTGAGGAGAGGGTGTATGGAGAGGCGGTCACATATTGTGCTGCCACTCCATAGAACTCTAGAGGAGATTTAGAAAGAGTCAAGTGAGCATACATGCTAAACCATAACTCCCATTAGGGAGGCCTTTAGTTGACTAACATTTAGTTCCTGGACAGTGGATAGATGATATGTGGAGTTAGTGGGAAAACCTCTTTATGTCATATGAGCCATCACATCACATCCTGACCACACTAAGGGGTCTTTCATTGTTCGAGCCTAAACAGCGCTGTAGAGAACAGCCTATCTTTCTTGTAAAATGGTCTATATAGAGTACGTATACATAACATATAGTTTATAAGACATCTCTTCAATGCAGTCATAGCATGTATGTGATTTGAGCATAACTATAATTTACTTAAATATATTTCCCATTTAAAATGTTCAACTATTACTGTAGGAAAGGTCTGAATTAAACATATTTTTAAAGAGGTCAATCACCAGAATATTTTTAACAGCAGAATACATTTAGGCCCTGTACACTGAACTGCTCTAGAGGAAAATGAACACATTTACATCAACATGAATGAATGTTTTAATATAAAGAGACCCATAATCTAGTATTGCCATGATTTCATTACCATTCTGTCAAGTGGCACAATGAAAGACTTTTGCATAAAACTTTCGCTTGCTAAGTTTTGTTCTTCTAACACCTACATGATCCAATTAAACATGAAATATGTACAAAAATCCCTCCACCTACACATTTGGCAAATCATGTCAGTATTGCCACTAAACAAGGTGTTCCTATAGAACTGTCTGGTTATTCAGAACTACTCTCCTCAACACTGAAATTGTAACACCAAGACGGACAAACCATAAGGTTACACAAATCATGGAAATAACAGGTGTCACTAAGATCTGCAGATGATCACATTTCCAAGCACCTAGCTCCAATCTGTTGCATGTGGTAGGGGCATAAAATTCAGATTGAAGGCAACGTTTTTTAGCCACAGGAAACCTCACAAATCGGATCAAGTCATGTGAGATGATTGTGTGATGCCTCCTGTTCATCAATGTGCCAGTAAACACCACTTATTGCAAACTGAGAGGGACAGAATCCTTGAACTGGTTTTGAACTTGGTTTATCACTCCAGCAGATAGCTATCTGCCTAGGTCAAGATGTCAGCACTTTTCAAGGATGCATATCCTGGTGATTTGAACAACAACAAACTGAATGACAGCAAGGGGTCTTATATATTCTGTACTGCAACTGAAATTGGATGTTACATTCCAAGCCTAGGGTGGCAAACATTGTCTAAACAAATTATCAGAAGGCATGACACTGGCCTATGTTCCAATGACCTCATGCCACCACTCTCAAAGGTTTTCATGGTGGACAGCAAGACCGCAGTGTAGGCTGGAATGGAGGTCTATCCTCTTCAGCAGTAAGTCCTACTTTTGTCTCAGAGTCAGTGATAGTGAAGACCATGTTGGCAATGCCATGAAGAAGCTTTCACAAGGGAACATCTTCCCAGTCCTACTTCCAGGATTATGGTATAGATTGGTATAATGTACAGAAGCCGGATCCCTCTAGTCTTCATTTCAGGTACACTAACAGCTCAGCATTAGATTGATTTGGTCATGTAACAAGTGGTGCAACTATTTTTTTAAGTGTCCCAGGAGCCGCTTTTCAACAGAACCATGCCAGGGCGCATGTTGCTCATGCTACTGTGCGCAGCCTGTGAGGCCTAAACATGCTGCCATGGCCAGGGATTTTCCAGACTTGTCTCCCAAAGTGCATTCAGCATGGCAGAACATTCCTCCAACAACCATTAATAACCTCATTTATAGCATGCCGAGGCATGTAAGTATTAGCATTCTTGCGAGTCATTCTCATACTCGATGCTAAAGAAACTGAGATGTTTTTAATATTTTGTTTAAATTTTTATATCACTTACATATCATTAACATGTCTATCGATCCTGGGATTTCCATGATTCCATAACTTTTCCTTCTTTGTGTTGCAAATTTCAATGTTAAGGAGTGTATGTACAAGACAGGAAACATACATACATGAAATCATGGCATTGTTTGAAAGAGTAGGACAATTCAACCCAAGCTTAATGATTTTGATAATAGATTTGTAGTTAATCATATTAAGAAATGAAATGGTAGCTACTAGGATTAGCTGCTAGGATTGTCTTAAAAAGCATGAATGATTACAACATGTATATGCTAGAGTTATGTAAAAATGGGAAAAGGCAAATATTGTTTCATTGTTTTTGGAAAATCTACTGATAATTAATACACTAGCTTATTAGTTCAGCTCAAAAGTAATATAGTAACATAGTAACATAGTTTATAAGGCTGAAAAAAACATCTGTCCATCCAGTTCGGCCTGTTTTCCTACAAGTTGATCCAAAGGAAGGCAAAAAACCCCTGTGAGGTAGAAGCCAATTTTCCCCACTTTAGGGAAAAAATTCCTTCCCGACTCCAATCAGGCAATCAGAATTACTCCCAGGATCAATGACCGATCTCTAGTAACTATAACCTGTAATATTGTTACCCTCCAGAAATACATCCAGGCCCCTCTTGAACTCTTTTAGTGAACTTACCATCACCACCTCCTCAGGCAGAGAGTTCCATAGTCTCACGGCTCTTACCATAAAGAATCCTCTTCTATGTTTGTGTACAAACCTTCACAGTCACAGTCCTGGGGATAAATAGATCATGGGAGAGATCTCTGTACTGACCCCAGATATATTTATACATAGTTATTAGATCTCCCCTCAGTCTTCTTTTTTTCTATCGTGAATAACCCTAATTTTGATAATCTTTCTCGGTACTGTAGTCCACCCATTCCAGTTATTACTTTAGTTGCCCTCCTCTGTACCCTCTCCAGCTCTGCTATGTCTGTCTTGTTCACAGGAGCCCAGAACAGTACTCCATGTGTGGTCTGACTAGTGATTTGTAAAGTGGCAGGACTATGTTCTCATCACAGGCATCTATGCCCCTTTTGATGCAACCCATTATCTTATTGGCCTTGGCAGCAGCTGTCTGACACTGGTTTCTACAGCTTAGTTTGCTGTTCACTAAAATTCCTAGGTCCTTTTCCATGTCAGAGTTACCCAATGTTTTACCATTCAGTATGTACTGGTGACTTGGATTATTCCTTCCCATATGCATAACCTTACATTTGTCAGTGTTAAACTTCATCTGCCATGTCTCCAGTCTATCCAGATCCATCTGTAGCAGTGTACTGTCCTCTTCTGTGTTAATTACTTTACACAGTTTAGTGTCATCTGCAAAAATTTATATTTTACTGTGCAAGCCTTCTACAAGATCATTAATAAATATATTGAAGAGAATAGGGCCCAATACTGACCCCTGTGGTACCCCACTAGTGACAGTGACCCAATCTGAGTATGAGCCGTTAATAACCACCCTCTGTTTTCTATCACTGAGCCAGTTACTTACCCACATACAGACATTTTCTCCCAGTCCAAGCATTCTCATTTTATATACTAACCTTTTATGTGGTACCGTGTCAAATGCTTTGGAGAAGTCCAGATATACGACATCCATTGATTCGCCGCGGTCAAGTCTAGAACTTACCTCCTCATAGAAACTGATTAAATTTGTTTGAAATGACCGATCCCTCATGAATATGATATGGAGTTATTTGCTTATTTTCATTGAGGTACTCCAAGATAGCGTCTCTTAGAAAACCCTCAAACAGTTTACCCATGACAGATGTTAAACTTACCAGCCTATAGTTCCCGGGCTCTGTTTTTGGACCCTTTTTGAATATTGGCACCACATTTGCTATGCGCCAATCCTGTGGAACACTCCCTGTCAGTATAGAGTCCTTAAATATCAGAAATAAGGGTCTGGTGATGACATTACTTAATTCTCTTAGGATACGGGGGTGTATGCCATCTGGTCCTGGTGATTTGTCTATTTTAATCTTTTTAAGACATCGCTGTACTTCTTCCTGGGTCAGACAGGGCACTTTTAAAGGGGAATTTACTTTTATATTCTGCATTTCATCTGACAGTTTATTTTCCTCAGTGAATACAGTGGAGAAAAAGATATTTAGTAGCTTTGCTTTTTCCTCATCGCTCTCTGCAACTCCCCCCTCATTACTCTGTAAGGGGCAGACACCTTCAGGTTTATACTTTTTACCATTTATATAATTAAAGAACATTTTAGGGTTAGTTTTACTCTCTTTGGCGATTAATCTCTCGGTCTCTAGTTTGGCTGTTTTTATTTGTCTTTTACAGATTCTATTTTTTTCTTTATAGTTTTTCAATGCTTCCTCGCCACCCTCCTGTTTTAGTGATTTAAATGCTTTCTTTTAAATCACTAAAAAGGTAATTGTCTATGGTTATTGCCAAGAACCTGTTTCCTTTATGAGATATACAGGTTTCAGTTTCCCAGTCTATATCTGGGTATTTGAAGTCCCCCATAATAACGACCTCATTATGATTTGCCGCCTCGTCTATTTCATTTAGAAGTATCATCCAGCCATGTCTCAGTTACTCCCACTATATCATAGTCCTCCTCACACATCACTAATTCCAGTTCACCAGTTTTATTAGTTAGGCTTCTGGCATTAGTGTACATACAGTTAAGAGGTTTATGTATATTTTATACCCTACACCTTTCCTACTGAACTGTTCTAGTTCCTCCTTCCATTCCTCCCCCAGTTCCATTACCTTGCCCCAGGTGTCTATGTGCACTATCTTCCCCTCCTATAATGTAGTTACCCTCCCCCCAGTCCCTAGTTTAAACACTCCTCCAGCCTTCTAGCCATCTTTTCCCCCAAAACAGCTACCCCTTTCTCATTGAGGTGCAGCCCATGCCTACGGTAGAGCCTGTAGCCTACAGAGAAGTCGGCCCAGTTCTCCAAGAACCCAAATCCCTCTTTCCTACACCAGTTCTTGAGCCACTTGTTAACCTCCCTAATCTCCAGCTGCCTTTCTTGTGTGGCTCATGGTACAGGCAGTATTTCGGAAAACACTACCTTTGAGGTCCTTGCCCTAAGCTTATGCCCTAAATCCCTAAAATCATTTTAAGGACACTCCACCTACCTGTAACTTGGTTATTGGTTCTGATATAGACCATGACTGCTGGATCTTCTCCAGCCCCTCCCAGTAATCTGTCAATCCAATCCGCGATGTGGAGAACTCGAGCGCCAGGAAGGCAACACACCATTCGACAATCCCGGTCTTTGTGACAGATTGTCCTCTCAGTAACCCTAATAATTGAGTCTCCCACTACCAGCACCTGTCTGGCCTGCCCTGCTATCCTGGTCCCCTGCTTACTGGAGATGACATTCCCCTGACTGGCAGAGGAAGTGTCCGGCTGTAGCAGTGCTTTCCCTGAAGTAACATCCCCCTCATCTGCCAAACTTGCAAACCTGTTGGGGTGTGTCAGATCAGGGCTAGCCTCCCTGGCACTTTTCCCTCTACCCCGCTTTCTAACTGTTACCCAGCTAGCTACCTCACTTTCCTGAGCCTCCTCACTACCACCCTCCCCCACATCTACCCCACAGAGTGCTTGCTCAGTGAGCAGCAAACTCTTTTCCAAATTGTCAGCGCTGTAAGGCGCATGCATCGACGTCGTGCACGCGGTCGCTTGCCCTCCCGGGCTGCGGGTATTGGTGAAGGGGCACGGGCAAATCTCAGTGCAATATCCTTGTGCCCACAGTCCTACTACAGTGAACAAGGTCCGGCACAGGAAGTGGTCATGCGCCAGCTCCTTGAGACCTCTGGTGATGTCACTTCCGCCAGGCGTTCACAGGAAGTATGTCAGGCACCACGCCCTGCCCTTGAGACCTCTGGTGAGGTCACTTCCGCCAGGCGTTCACACGAAGTGTGTCAGTAACCACGCCTCTGCCAATTAGCTCACTACTATTTAAACCCTGAGCTTCTGCTGGGCAGGGCCAGTGCCTTGTTGTTCATGTGCGACTGCTATACGGTCCGGTCCATTGCTATTGACACTGAATGTTACTGAGTGTTTGTGTGCTTCCTTGCACCGGTGCGTGGTTTCACGTGCCTGCTTTTCTGTCTGTCTTTGTGTGTGTGTATCACTCAAACTGTTTTAAAGCCACGCTTGCGGCCGTGCCGTAGCCCCCTCCTGGAGCACGGGTACACGGTGGGCATCGCTCGTCTGGAGGTCTGTGAAGCCAAAGCTCTGGCTCCAGTCTCAAGCGCTTTTGCGCAGTACGTGTTGTGTAAGTGTTTACCTTACTATTTATTCACTCAGACTGTTTGTAAGCCACGCTTGCGGCCGTGCCGTAGCCCCCTCCTGGAGCATGGGTACACGGTGGGCGTCGCTCGTCTGGAGGTCTGTGAAGCCAAAGCTCTGGCTCCAGTCTCAAGCGCTTTCTGCGCATTATGTGTTTGTGTAAGTGTTTACCTTACTATTTATTCACTCAGACAGTTTGTAAGCCACGCTTGCGGCCATGCCGTAGCCCCCTCCTGGAGCACGGGTACACGGTGGGTGTCGCTTGTCTGGAGGTCTGTGAAGCCAAAGCTCTGGCTCCAGTCTCAAGCGCTTTCCGCGCAGTACGTGTTTGTGTAAGTGTTTACCTTACTATTCGTTCTCTTGCCTCCTATATCATTTCGCCCTTTGGGAGCGATCGTCATTGTCCGGCTGCCCAGAGTTTGGGTCCAGTGATCCCCAGTGACTCTGCCAAGCGGCAGAGTCACTTATTTATTTTATTTGTGCCTCAGTGGCCTAACAAGCGCTTCTCAATGTTGAAATTCGCCGGGTTAGATACACGATCCAAACGGGCAATTTGCTCACATTTTGAGCAAATATATGCACCCTTAAACAGCTGTTCCAGGACTGCATACATCAGACAAGATGTGCACTGGACTTCTCTGTCAATAATGGAAGACATACTAATGGGGATTACACAAAAAGAGAGAAAAAAATACAGTACAGTGATATGAAACCGACTGATATGAAGTCCCTGAATCTGAAGTCACGTAATCTAAAGTCAAACACTTAATTCAAACCCGCACTTAAAAATCAAACACGTGAACGCTCAAACTCGCATTGTGTCTCTGCTTTTATAAATGCAACACTCAAACCAGTCTGCTTTTTTTTCCTCTGGATTCAATACCATCTAACATATAGATGGTAGATGGTATAGTCACCAAGATCTAGATGACATTTTATCAAATTGTCCATAAATTAGGCACATATGTCAATAGTGTAGTAGGAATGTCACTTTTACAAATGGCTCATATGGGAGAAAAAATTATTTATATTTAGTGTCCACAAATTTGGCCATAGCCATTTTATCCTCCATTTTGAAACGCACTATAGCTGGAGCAGAGTACTCAAAAAGAACATATAAAGTGCCCATTCACTTGACCATGTGAATGGGTCCGCAATATTGCGGAATAGATGTGGCCCCATTCACTTCTATTAGAGCGGGCAGCTGCAGCTCCGTGCCGTGGCTCCGAAATGAATTATAGAACATGTCCTATTCTTGTCCACAACAGCGGACAAGAATAGACATTTTGAACGTGGCACCCGGCCGTGTGTTCTGCAAATTGCATAACACACGCCGGGCGGCATCCGTGGTATTGCGGATCCGCATTTTTGCGGATCCACAAAACTATGGCCGTATGAACGGCCCCTAATTGTTATGATTTGTATAATTAGAAAGTATATAGAAAATAAATAATGTTTTTTTTAATGTAAATATGTATTTTTTTTTTAAATCAATGAGGCTGTCATGCATGCCTACTTCATTGTCTGTATATACAGTGCAGCAGGGTGCTTTGGTGCTATGTGCTTTTTGGCTGCTGCAATGAGTCACTAGGAAGATCTCTAGAAAGAGATTGCATATGGCTCCTCCCGAAGAGACCAAGGAATGATAAGGGAGACACATTCAGAATGGTATATGTATATAGTGTTGCCATGCCACCGTATGTAACCTACCTGCAATATTTTAGAGCAGTCATTAAATGATGATGATTAATGATAATTATTCTGTTGACCCTTCCCTTTTCTGTACAGCAAGGCTGAGGTGCAGAAAACAGCAGTAGCTGTCTATTGTGTCTTCACCAGTAGATAGTGGGACAAGTAGATAGTACATAAAAATAAAATAAGTACTAAATAAAAAAGTATTCTATTATTAATATCAAGCTGATTAAATAGTATTTAATTTTCTCATGATTCCTTAAAATTGTGCAATTGGATTATATAAATTTGGAGAACATGACTTGCGTCATGTTTTGATGCAGATGACAACACTTTCTAGGTGCATTGTTTGACAAATGTGCCCAGAGTGTCTTTGCCAACAGATTATATTCTATAATGTAATGGTACATAATAAAATGTTGTTTTATTTTATTTTGACACCTTTGTCAAAGTGTATAAAAGCCGTGCAATTTAGTGCGCTTTATATTTCCAAAAATCATTTTCCTGTCCTGGTTCATTTGTTGCTTGGATTAGATTGACTTCTTATTGGATTTCCTGCAGCATTTTGTATCGTTCAAGATTACAGGTCTACATGTTTTCCCTTGCTGTCTCATTAAGGAAACATGCAGGTTATCTTTCTGCACTGCAGTGGGCTTTAGCCAAATGTCATATCTTATCTATTTACCTGCTAAAAAGTAAACATGAAATCAAGTGGGGATTGTATGAGACCCCAAAAACACTCAGAAACTCTAATGTATGAATTTGGGAACATGTAAACATGTTTAATAGACTGGCTAACTTGAAGTCAATATACTGTAATATTCTAAATATCTAAAATGTAGACATATACATTATCATTCAAGATAATTAGAAAAATATGTCTCTCCATGTATCAGAAGTCTTTTCCTTATACCTGTTTAATTCACTGTCTGTCATTGTTCAAAATCACTGCACTCACTGAAAAACTAGAAAAACTACAGAGGACATGGAAGTGGCTTCTCACTTCTCATGGATTCTCACTGAGGTATCATTTTGAAAGAATAAGAGGGACTGTGCGAGGGAATGGGAGGTGAGGGTGGGGAAGGTTGTCTTCTTATATGAGAAGAGTACATATTCATCTGTTAACTCATTATTCAATGAATCAAAACTCCAGTAAAGAATCAAACTCCAGTAAATTCATTTGGAGGGTATTTTGATAGTATAGAAAATTTTCAAAATCTGCTTTGTTGATTAATACATCAAACATGCCACTGCTACTGCATGCAAAATTGTTGTGTGCTTGTGTCATGAGATTTGAATCTTACTGTGAAGCTTAAAGAGTTACTGTACTTTCATACAATTTCATTTCATTTAATAGAGATTGGTGGAACTAGAAAATTTCTTCTTTAAAAATATATTATATATTATTTTAAAAATATACCTGCATCCAAAAGCTGTGAAGCCATGACCACTAAGGGTCTGACTTCCACCGAAGTTGCAGTCCCTGGTAACAGAGACTCAGAAGATGGCTGAGAGGAGGTGGAGGTGTGTAAAAGCTAGCTGAGATTGTAAACCTGATCAAACAAGTGCTTCTATACAGCGTCTGAACATCACAGGAGCCTCCTGCCTTTCTGCAAGTGTAATTTATTCCACCTTATATGTTCCGTGAGCTCCAGAGAAGAAAAAAAATATAGTGCTAAGTAAGGAAAATTATGTCATAGCAGAACACTGCTGGCAGAAGGGAGATACCACTGCTTCTGATTGAAATGCATCTAGCTGTGCAGCTGAAACAGGGAATAATATGACTGAAAAAACATTAGTGAAGCCCAAACATAACAGCTCCTTCACAGTTATGATTGTACAAAGAAGCGCAGCTGTAGGATAACAGGCCGAACTGGATGGACAGATGTCTTTTTTCAGCCTTATAAACTATTTTATCTACGTGACACATGTAAAAATACCCTTGAAGCACTTGATTAGTACTTATTGTACTTAAAGGGGTATTCCCATCTTACAAATGCAGTTTATATAGTTAGATATAGCCATACCAATATTATTACTAATAGAATGTATTTATATAAAATGTACCGTTTAGAAGATTTGCCTACTTGTATATCCATTGTCCCATACACATCAGTCAGGCCGTTGCCCTTAGTTATGGCCACCGCGGCCATGTAGTAGTGGTGGTCAGCTTGCTCTTGTTCAATCCCGCTCTGAGGTAACTGCTGTATTGTGAACACACACAGCACGATCATGCGGAGAAACGTCTTAGGGTACTTTCACATCTGCGTTTTGGACACTACCCGTTCAAAACGCAATGATCAGGATCCGTCCAAAACGCAGACTTTATCGGATCCTGCTCCATAGAGATGAAATGATCTTGGAACAGGATCCGTTTCTCTGCGTTTTGGAAGCACAGACAAAAATGCTACAACCCTAAGATGTGTCTCCGCATGCTCATGCAATGTGCGTTCACAATACAGCAGTTACAGCAGAGCAGGTTTGAAAAAGAGCAAGCCGGCCTCCACTACTACAGGGCCACGGTGGTCGTAACTAGGGGCAACGGCCTGACTGATGTGTGTGGGACAATGGAAATACAAATAGGAAAATCTTCTAAATGGTACATTTTATATAAATACATTCTATTAGTAATAATATTGGTATGGCTATAGCTAACTATACAAACTACATTTGTGAGATGGGAATACCCCTTTAATCAGTATTATTCTTGTCCTCATAGGGTAATTTGCTGTAAGACTGTAAGCCAACTCTACCTTGGTCAAGGTATCTAAAAGCTGGGTTAGGGCATAAAGTTAAACCATTGTTGCAACTAACCCAAGGAAATAGAAAATAGGAAATAGAAAAAAAATATGTCAAAAAGAAGCAAAAATGATCACATATTAATATAGAAGGAAAGAACTAGCATCTTGACACGGTAAGACTGAAGGGCTTCTTATTTGTGTTATCAAGCTGGTAAAGTCATTATTAAAGTCCAGGATCTGATAATAAGAAATACTCTTTAACTGGTTTTATCTCCAGATGTAGCAGTAGTAAGGTTAGACTTATGTGTGCTTCTTGCAGACCTCAGTTATTAAGGACAGCATTGTACTGCTCATTTATTTTCGCTGTACAAGGAGATTTATGCATACCTCTGCATGACTACCGCTGCTTTTTACCTTGCAATGTAAATGAAATCATTATATTTAATAATGGAGGGAATCATGTGATCAATGGACTGTTCCTGCCATCCCCGCATTACTGGCAGATCCTTCTACTGTATAATCTGCAACATTAACATGCAAATAGCTGGCATAATGAAAAAGCGCAAGTGTTCAAACACCATTACCTTTTCCATCTGTGGCCCAGCACTGTGCATTATTATCAAATGATCATTTTTATTGAATTAGAGATGGATACTAGCTTAGCTATACTTTCATGCAATATATACCAAATGAATTAGCATCGAATTGGGTAATGACAGATGGCTGAAGAAATTCCAAATAACATCCTCCCCTGATGGCTGAGCACAAAAAAGCAAAGGTTCTATGACCTACTAAAATCAATGGCATTTTAGATTAGGCAAAAATCAACATGTGCAGATTTTTCCATTTCGTTCCTTTCACAATGGTAAAAGAATGTACATTTTTGCCTATGTAATGAAGTCACATGTAAAACAAGTGTAAACGCGTAATCCTCATCGTAACGTTTCACGCCATACTAAAAGCTAAGTGATAAAAGCTGAAAGGTAAAAGATACGTTTTAAAGTGCTTTCACACATAGGTTTTTGCAGGTGCTTTTTGGCACTTTTTGGTGTAATGTTTTGCAGTAAAAATGCCAGCTCCAGATGGTAGGTCAAGGTCTACTACACGCAGGTCACACAAGAGTTTGTTTGCTACTAACATTTTTGTTAGGTGGCATTTTTTGTCATTCTGGTTTCTTTTCAAAAACAGCATCCTGTTGCTTTTGGCATTTTATCAGGTGTTTTCACATCACTTCTATAAGGAAAAAACAGCATGTTAGTGGGCAAACACAATTTTTGCAAAAAAAAAAACACCTGAAAAACACCACAAACACATTGTAAAAATCTGGTGCTTTTTATTGTTAAAGAAGTCAGAGAAAATTCATGTATCTAGGGACCCTAAAAAAATCTTCCACCTCTGCAAAAAGGTTTAGCACCCACATCTGAATAACTAGCTCTTTGGAGATGATGATTGCTGCAGGTTATCAAGGCTCCAGATGGGCCAGACAGACCACCAGTAGAGAGGATTCTTTGATCTGCTGGCAAGAACGAGCAGCTTCCACAGTTTCATTCAACCACCATCCAGACACAGATGGCAAATTTATTATACACTCCTGTCTCTGCCTGGACCATTTCCAAGCGCTGAGCAGAAGGAAATTTGGGTCACAGCACCCAATACATGTACTACCATTGACAGCCAGCCACTGTTGCCTTCATTTGCAGTGGTGTCGTGAGTAAGAAATCTGAACTGCTACAGACTGGAACCATATGGTCTGAAGCAACAAATCCAGACAAATCCACACATTATTTGGGATCTGATGAAAAAGGGATCTGTATGGAAAGCCTTGTGGTAAGCATTTCATTCCTGTCTTTGTTGTGGAACGACATATTGCCTCAACTGCTGGTGTGATGACCTGGGGAGCCATTACATACAACAGTCGGTAACCCCAATTATTGATATTGACATCAGCTCAGCAATATGTGCAGGATATCCTGCAGCTGTATGTATTGCCTCTCATGGCAGGGCTTCCAAGAGGCATCTGTAAGCAGGATAATGTTTGTCAACCCATAGTAAAGGTTTGCCAGCTTCAGCAACCTATGAGTGTACAGGATCTACAAACCCAGCTGCAACATCTGGGGGCAAATGTGCCTCAGGACACCATACAGAACCTGTATGTCTCCATGCCCAACTGTATCTCATCTTGTATCTGGGCTAGAGGTGGGCCAACAGGATGCTAGAGCCTTCTTCCAATTGTACAGTTTTCCCATTCCTTTCTGGTGCATAATTTTTTGCCAATGAATATATCTAAATATATATATATATATATATATATATATATATATATATATATATATATATTAGATAATATTGTTTTAACCTTATACATTCCTTACAGAAAATGCTTATATATTCCCATGGTATGGCTCCTTGCTTTTTCCATACATAACGGTCCACTACCAAATTTTAATGACTTCAAATGTATAATTATTGCACAAATGTTTGGAAGCAGGTTTCCTAGGAGGCTGGAGCTTGAAAAGAGTATTTGCACAAAGGATTTGCACACTAAGAACCCTACAGCCACAGCGTTCATAATGCATAGCTTACATTTATTCTTAAATTGCTATCAGCATGAATGATCTTGTGTAGTGACATATGAAAGTAATCTAGGGGTAAGGAAAGCTATTTGAATAAACATCTCACAAGGAGCTCTTCTTCCAAATGAATAACCAATGTAAAGATCTAAACAGACCCAGCAGATGTCAATCACTTTGCCATACAGCATTTATAAAAACATCCTGTCTGTGATATACATATATATATATATATATATATATATATATATATATATATATATATATATATATATTTCCTACATTTTTTCATCAACACTTTGTGGAGTTGAAAGTGTATAATTATATTGGTTTTGATCAATATAGGGAAGTAGAGAGGCAAAAAAAGTAATGATAGAATGAAACCATGATATGAAGATATTCAAAACTGGACAATTCTGTGTGTGAGCCCCCTAATACCAATTCATTCTAGATTCACAAGAGAAGCATTTTCTATGGCAAAATGTATTATATCTAGAGATGAGCGAGCATGCTCGTCCGAGCTTGGTGCTCGTTCGAGTATTAGGGTACTTGTAAGTGCTCGCTGCTCAGACGAGTATCTTGCCATGCTCGAGGAAATGGCATCTCCCGCATTTTGAATTTTTGGCGCCTATAAACTCAGCCAATCACAAGCCAGGAGACTCTGCGGTACACCCAGCATCACGTGGGGCCCTTACATGTCGATAGCAGGGGTTGGCTGGCCAGATCAGGTGACCCTGGAATATACTAGTGACTGCCCGCGGTGCTCGGCTCAGTCGCTGCCTGGATGTCGTTAGGGACAGATCTGCTGCGTTTCAGGGAGAGTGTTAGGGCCTGGATTTAGTTCTCTGTTGGGCAGGAGTGATCTCAAAAGAACCCAACAGCCCTTCTAAGGGCTACAAGACACTTTTTTTTGTCTCCTGGCTGGGCTGGCTGGCACTAGTAGTGCAGCTATCGCCATATATAACAATTTTTTTTTTGTTGTTTTATCTCAGTGATACAAATCCATTTCATACAGCTGTGTGGAACCATTCTGTGTGTCACAGTTCAGCTGTCCATTCACCAAAAACCACAATTAATATTTTCTGTCCAGGTGACCTATACTGTACGTCACGTAATTAAAAAAGGTCTTATGCTCTCATTGATACAGCTACATTAGAAAAATCTGAGTGCGACATTTTTCTTGGTTGCAGTCAAAATAGCCACAGTCAGCAGGGGCTGAGTTTGCTCTCTGATATATTCTGCATGTCACGTTAAAAAAAACAAAACCAAAAAAACATATATATTTTTTTGTTGTTTTATCTCAGTGATACAAATCCATTTCATACAGCTGTGTAGAACCATTCTGTGTGTCACAGTTCAGCTGTCCTTTCACCAAAAACCACAATCCGTATTTTCTGTCCAGGTGACCTATACTGTATGTCACGTAATTAAAAAAGGTCTTATGCTCTCATTGATACAGCTACATTAGAAAAATCTGAGTGTGACATTTTTCTTGGTTGCAGTCAAAATAGCCACAGTCAGCAGAGGCTGAGTTTGCTCTCTGATATTTTCTGCACGTCACGTTAAAAAAAAAGAAAAAAATTTAAAAAAAAGAAAAAAAATGAAAAAAAAATAGTTTTTTTGTTGTTTTATCTCAGTGATACAAATCCATTTCATACAGCTGTGTGGAACCATTCTGTGTGTCACAGTTCAGCTGTCCATTCACCACAAACCACAATCCGTATTTTCTGTCCAGGTGACCTATACTGTACGTCACGTAATTAAAAAAGGTCTTTTGCTCTCACTGATACAGCTACATTAAAAAAATCTGAGTGCGACATTTTTCTTGGTTGCAGTCAAAATAGCCACAGTCAGCAGGGGCTGAGCTTGCTCTCTGATATTTTCTGCACATCACATTAAAAAAAAATAAAAAAAATTTAAAAAAATTAAAAAAATAAAAAAATTAAAAAAATAGTTTTTTTGTTGTTTTATCTCAGTGATACAAATCCATTTCATACAGCTGTGTGGAACCATTCTGTGTGTCACAGTTCAGCTGTCCATTCACCACAAACCACAATCCGTATTTTCTGTCCAGGTGACCTACACTGTACGTCACGTAATTAAAAAAGGTCTTTTGCTCTCACTGATACAGCTACATTAGAAAAATCTGAGTGTGACATTTTTCTTGGTTGCAGTCAAAATAGACACAGTCAGCAGGGGCTGAGTTTGCTCTCTGATATATTCTGCACGTTAAAAAAAAAAAAAATAGTTTTTTTGTCGTTTTATCTCAGTGATACAAATCCATTTCATACAGCTGTGTGGAACCATTCTGTGTGTCACAGTTCAGCTGTCCATTCACCACAAACCACAATCCCTATTTTCTGTCCAGGTGACCCATACTGTACGTCACGTAATTAAAAAAGGTCTTTTGCTCTCACTGATACAGCTACATTACAAAAATCTCTGTGCGACATTTGTCTGGGTTGCACTTAAAGAGGACCTTTCTCCACTCCTGACATGCCTGTTTTAATAGCTTCATGCATTCCCCATGTAATAACAAGTCTGGAACATCCACTCTTATGTCTGTATGTTGTGCCATTCCTTTATTATTTGCACTAGAAGTTATGAATGAATTGCTATTTGTCTTCAGTAAGGGAACAGAGGGGAGGTAACCAGTTGGGGGTGTGTATCTGCACAGTCTGAACATGGCAGCACTGATTGGATAGAGTCAGACTGTGCAGGTACACACCCCCAACTGGTCACCTCCCCTCTGTTCCTTTACTGAAGGCAAATAGCAATTCATTCATAACTTCTAGTGCAAATAATAAAGGAATGCCACAACACAGAGCCATAAGAGTAGATGCTCCAGAATTGTTATCACGTGGGGAATGCATGGAGCTATTAAAACAGGCATGTCAGGAGTGGTGAAAGGTCCTTTTTAAGCAGACCACTGAAACTAATCTAATAGTTTCAGTGTAATTGCTCCATACTGCACGGTACGTAATAAAATACGTAATTTTGCTCTAACTTATCCACCTATATACAAAGCACAATCCGTATTTTCTGTCCAGGTTACCCATTCTGTACGTCACGTAATTAAAAAAGGTCTTTTGCTCTCACTGATACAGCTACATTACAAAAATCTGAGTGCGACGTTTGTCTGGGTTGCACTTAAGCAGACCAAGTCTGCCTAATCTAATAGTTTCAGTGTAATTGCTCCATATTGCACGGTACGTAATAACATACGTAATTTTGCTCTAACTTATCCACCTATATATTAACTTGTTCAGATTGAACAAGTTTGTGGGTTTCAGTACAGCAGGCCCATTTTTTTTATATATATAATACACTTATATACAGAAAATGTTGAACCCCAGGGCTAAGGGTCAAGGATGAGGACGTGGGCGTGGGCATTCAATTACTGCAGGGGGCAGAGGCCGTGGTCCTGGGCAGGGTGAGACAGTACCTGCTGATGAGGGAGCAGGGGAACGCCGCAGAGCTACACTCCCTAGCTTCATGTCTCAACTTACAGGGACACATGGTAGAGGACTGTTGAAACCACAACAGTGCGAACAGGTGATGTTGTGGATTGTGGACAATGCTTCAAGTAATTTGTCCACCAGTTAGTCTTCCACGCAGTCCACCCACGTTACCCAAGGGAGCACTCCTCTGGCTCCTCAACCTCCTTCCCCCCAGTCTGCCCCCTCCCAGGAAAATTTGGAATGCGATCCGGCATACTCTGAGGAACTGTTTTCTGGACCCTTCCCAGAGTCACAAACCACTTCTCAGGTTGCTGCTGACCTCTTTCCCGATGCCCAAGTTTTCCAACTGTCGCAGTCTGTGGGTGATGATGATGACATTGTTGACTTAGTGGAAGAAGTGTGTAAAGAGGTGTTGGATGATGAGGAGACACGGTTGTCAGACAGTGGTGAAGTTGTTGTCAGGGCAGGGAGTCCGAGGGGGGAGCAGACTGAGGAATCGGAGGATGACGAGGTGACTGACCCAAGCTGGGTTGATAAGCCGAGTGAAGACAGTGCTTCTGAGGCGGAGGTGAGTACTGCACCAGAACAGGTTGGAAGAGGCAGTGGTGTGGCCAGAGAGAGAAGCAGGGCCAGAGCTGGTGCATCAGCAGCAACTGTTTCACGTAGTGAAGCTCCCGTGACGAGGCCTAGATGTTCGCAAGTCTGGAGGTTCTTTAAAGAAATTGAGGATGACCGACGGACTGTGGTGTGCAACCTGTGCCACACCAGGATCAGCAGGGGTGCCACCACTACTAGCCTAACCACCACCAGCATGTGCAGGCATATGAGTGCTAAACACCCCACTCAATGGAACCAAAGCCATTCACCTCCTGCGGGTCACACCACTGCTCCTTCCCCTGTGTCACTCGCTGTCTCTGCTAGTCAACCCCCTGCCCAGGACCCCTGCATGAGTGACTCCCGCCGGAAAACCACACCTTGGCCTCCACGATCCTCCACAGCGTCCACCAATGTGTCCCAGCGCAGCGTTCAGCTGTCCTTACAGCAGACGCTGGAGCGCAAGAGGAAATACAGTTCCACCCACCCACATGCCCAAGCCCTCAACGTCCACATGTCCAAATTGCTGAGCCTGGAGATGCTGCCCTATAGGCTGGTAGAGACAGAGGCCTTTCACAATCTCATGGCGGTGGCTGCCCCTCGGTATTCGGTTCCCAGCCGCCACTATTTTTCCCGATGTGCCGTCCCATCCCTACACCAGCACGTGTCACAGAACATCATTCGTGCCCTGACCAACGCTGTTTCTGAGAAGGTCCACCTAACCATGGACACATGGACAAGTGCTGCCGGGCAGGGACACTATATATCACTGACGTCACATTGGGTTAACTTGGTGGAGGCTGGGACCGAGTCTGACCCTGGGGCCGCTCATGTACTGCCCACACCGAGGATTGCGGGGCCTACCTCGGTCACGGTCTCTCAGACGTACTATGCCTCCTCCTCCGACCCATCCTCCTCCACCTCTTCCTCCGAATTACCATCCGTGGGCATGGCGCCTTCAGTCGGTAGCTCTAGGCGCAGCAGCAGTGCCGTGTGTAAGCGCCAGCAGGCGGTGCTCAAACTGCTGAGCTTAGGTGACAAAAGGCACACCGCCCAAGAGCTGTTACAGGGCATCACGGCGCAGACCGATCTGTGGCTGGCACCGCTGAACCTCAATCCAGGCATGGTTGTGTGTGACAATGGGCGTAACCTGGTGGCGGCTCTGCAACTCGGCAGACTGACACATGTGCCATGTCTGGCCCACGTGTTCAATCTCATAGTTCAGCGGTTCCTCAAGACATACCCCAATCTGTCTGATTTGCTCACCAAGGTGCGCCGCATCTGTGCGCATTTCCGCAAGTCGACCACAGATGCTGCCACTCTCAGGGCAGCGCAGCGCCGCCTACAACTGCCCGCTCACCGACTGTTGTGCGACATGCCCACAAGATGGAATTTGACATTAAACATGTTATCCAGAGTTTACCAGCAACGCAGAGCGATTGTAGACTGCCAGATGTCAACTTCCACCAGAACTGGTAGTCAGGTCAGTCGGATTCCTCAAGTCTACAATGAGGAGTGGACGTGGATGTCTGATATCTGCCAGGTGTTGAGCAACTTTGAGGAGTCAATACAGATGGTCAGCGGCGATGCCGCCATTATCAGCCTCACCATCCCGCTGCTTTGCCTGTTGAAAAACTCACTGCTCAGCATGAAGTCGGATGCTTTGCGCTTGTCACAAGAGATGGTGGAGGAAGATACGTCGCTTGATAGCCAGAGCACCCTCCGGTCTGTTTCTCAGCGCGTATCAGAGGAGGGGGATGAGGATGAGGAGGAAGAGGAGGAGAATGTCGCCGAGACAGAAGAGGGTACCAATGCTCAGTCCTTCTTAACTCTTGAGTGTGTATGGGCTGAAGAGGAGGAGGAGGAGGAGGAAATGGAGAGTCAGGCCAGTGAGGAGAGGGAATTCTTGCGTGTTGGGACTCTGGCACACATGGCAGACTTCATGTTAGGCTGCCTATCCCGTAACCCTCGCGTTAGAAGCATTTTTTCAAACACCAATTACTGGGTGTTCACTCTCCTGGACCCACGGTAGAAGCAGAACTTTTCCACTCTCATCCCTGTAGAGGAAAGGAGTATGAGAGTGAATCAATATCAACAGGCCCTGGTGCACAAGCTGAAACAATCCTTCCCATCTTACGCCGCTAGCGGCAGAGGACGTGGTTCTGTGGGCCAAGTAGCGGGGGAGAGGAGGCGAGCAGGCAGCTTGTCCAGCGCTGGCAGGGGAACGCTCTCCAAGGCCTTTGCCAGTTTTATGTCACCCCAGCAAGACACTGTCACCTGTCCCCAGTCTAGGCAGAGTAGGGGTGAGCTTTACAGAAAGATGGTGAGGGAGTACCTAGCTGACCATACCAACGTCTGGACCGATCACTCTGCTCCATACAACTACTGGGTTTCAAAGCTGGACACGTGGCCTGAACTGCCTTGGAGGTGCCGGCCTGCCCTGCCGCTAGCGTGTTGTCAGAGCAGGTATTCAGTGCAGCTGGTGGCGTCATCACCGATAAGCGTACACGCCTGTCAACTGACAGCGCTGACAGGCTGATGCTTATTAAAATGAACAAAGCCTGGATTTCACCGGAATTCAAATCTCCGGGGGAAAGCAGCTAAAGATTAACATTACTTATGTATCCGATTCCTCTTCTCTACTCCTCCTACTCCTCCTCCTTGTCGTCTTTGCCTAACGCTGACCCAAAAAACGCAATTTTTTAGAGGTTCAACTGGCACTCTTTTACCACAATTTTTCCGGAGGGCCACCTACAGGCCCTCTCTCTTAACAATTTTTCCGGAGGTCCACCTACAGGTCCTCTCTCTAAACAATTTTTCCTTTCCGGAGGGCCCCCTACAGGCCCTCTCTCCAAACAATTTTTCCGGAGGTCCACCTACAGGCCCTCTCTCTAAACAATTTTTCCGGAGGGCCCCCTACAGGCCCTCTCTCCAAACAATTTTTCCGGAGGGCCCCCTACAGGCCCTCTCTCCAAACAATTTTTCCGGAGGTCCACCTACAGGCCCTCTCTCTAAACAATTTTTCCGGAGGTCCCCCTACAGGCCCTCTCTCCAAACAATTTTTCCAGAGGTCCACCTACAGGCCCTCTCTCTAAACAATTTTTCTGGAGGTCCACCTACAGGCCCTCTCTCTAAACAATTTTTCCGGAGGGCCCCCTACAGGCCCTCTCTCTAAACAATTTTTCCGGAGGGCCACCTACAGGCCCTCTCTCCAAACAATTTTTCCGCAGTGTCAACTACAGACAGTGTAAAACAATGTTTCAGGAGTGTCAAACAGACAGTACAAAACAATTTTTCAGGAGGCGCAAGTACCAACATTTAAAAAATTTTTTTTTTGCTGAGGGTCGACTTTATGTACTCCAAAAAGAAAAAAATTTTTGGAGGCTCAACAAAAGCCATTTCACTGCATTCTCAGTCGGACAAAGTCATTGGTGGTGTAACCGCCATGCTGTGTCAGGCTAAATTTTTGGGTGCTTCACCAGCTACCGCATACTAACTCAGTCACTCTGTTGTCACCGCCGCCATACAGGGCCACGAAAAATGTTTATGTGGTTCGCCTGCTCCCGCACTGTCACTCTGTCACTCTGTTGTCACCGCCATGCTGCGTCAGGCTAAATTTTTGGGTGGCTCACCTGCTACCTCATCTAACTTGGTCACTTGTTGGTGTCACCGCCATGCTGTGTCAGGCTTATGCCTGCATCGTGTGGCTGGGGATAGGAGAGCAGTGCCAGCATGGGCATGGGTGATGGACCTTCGTTGCACCTAGTTGTGTGCTTCCCTAACATGTGATGGGCATGTGCCTCGCCTTTCTTGGTCTGGGTGAGCACAATTGCCATGAGGGTTACCACCAGGCTGTTGCAGGAGAATTTGGGGTAATGGTGGGATTAGGCAGCCTCAGAGGCATCCATGCATGCTGCCCCTGCTGTTTCCTGTCCATTTCCGTGGTGTTTCCATCATTTTCTGAGGTTTTCAGGTTTTCACCCAGCCTTCCCTAGGCAGAGCCTTGGTCCCCTGCAAAAAATGCTCGAGTCTCCCATTGACTTCAATGGGGTTCGTTACTCGAAACGAGCACCCGAGCATCCGGAAAAGTTCGTCTCGAATAACGAGCACCCGAGCATTTTAGTGCTCGTTCATCTCTAATTATATTGTAATGTCATTCTTTGTTCACATTGTCTGAAGATTTGTCCTGAGTTTACATAAACCATTTCAGATCTAATCTCTTTTAATTAGATTTGATTATGAAAGTTGAAAAAGAGGTGTATTACAATATGTTACCCAAACCTCTACTGCTATGGTTCCATTGTCAGTGATACATGGACAGTGTCGGACTGGGGTGCTTGGGGCCCACCAGTAAAATGTATTCTGGGGGTCCAATATACAGCTACATTCAAATATTACCTGCTCACACCGCGGTAGCAACAAGACACTACAATGTGATGAAGATCACTGGGGAAAGAGGATACTGTCTGGTATACCTCTTTACCCAGAAGTCATCTCAGCCAATCAATGCTTCTATAATAATAAACTGTTAACCTACCCATTTTTTTATACTAACTTAGGCTGTTTGAGGTCCTGTATGCTACCTAGCTACACGTAGGTCGTTCATTCTACTGTGTCATGTGCTACCTGTGCAGTAGGTGGAGAACTAGAGGCTCACCTTGCTCAAAGGCCCACCGGGGGATTCTCCTGTTCCCCTGTGTGCCAGTCCAAGCCTATACATAGGTATCTTCTGCACATGACTTGTTTAGGAGCTTGAAGCATGTTTATTGCTCTTTTCTGCTGCCGGTTGTCCTGTCTCACCATTTCCACAGCCACATGGGACTAAGTGCCAGTCTACAGAAACAGACAAGTAGACAGGCACTCCGCTGTTACCATAACTCCAATTGTAGTGAATGGGAGCTATGCAAACCCCATAGCAGAACAAGCTACACTGCCTTCATAACTCAAGGGGTTACAGAAGCAGTATGGCGGCTTCTGCTACTCTACCCTCTCGGCTGTTTTTGTAAACAGGGCACCTGTCCACTTGGCTGTGCCTCTAAGGCCATCTATTGCGAGATGGGACAACCCTTTTAAGACTCATTTCTGATATTATTAGACATTCACCTTCATTACAACTTCAGTGTAGTTATCAGTAATAACTATTAGTAATTGTCTATTACTGAACATTCAGTTATGAATCAGAAAGTTTGTAATGAATCAGATGTTAATAGGGTTAGTATTGCTATGTAGTGAATATGGCATTGCAAATAATGTATTATTGCAATATACATGCAGTAAAAATATTACTGCCCCTTCTGTTATTCCTTTTGGCCCATCTACTCCTGCATTCAGTGGTGGACTAAGGCTAGTTTCACACTAGTGTTTTGTTTTTCCGGTATTGAGTTCCGTCATAGGGGCTCAATACCGGGAAAAAAAACGCTTCAGTTTTGCCCCCATTCATTGTCAATGGGGACAAAACTGAACTGAGGAGAACGGAATGCTCCTAAAAGCATTCCGTTCCGTCTCCAGACCAGAGAGGAAACCGCAACATGCTGCGGTTTGCTCTCCATCTTGGGGATCTGTACCAAGACGGATCCGTCATGACCCCCAATGCAAGTCAATGGGGACGGATCTGTTCGGCGTGACACAGTAGTAAATGGATCCGTCCTCCATTGACTTTCAATGTAGTTCATGACGGATCCGTCCCAGCGATGTTAAAGATAATACAACCGGATCTGTTCATTATGGATCCATATGGTTGTATTATCAGTAACTGAAGCGTTATTGCTGAACCCTGCCGGATCCAGCAATAACACTAGTGTGAAAGTAGCATCACATGATCAGTAGCTTCACAGCTCAGTATAAGTGTTTTGATGAACCAGCTGAGCAGACACCTTCCATTCACTGGTTCCTACTTCTAAATTCCTAGAAATGTATAGCTATATCTCTCTCTAGACAGCAGTGAAGGAAATTGTGGGGGCATTACACAGCTTATGTCTCTCTAAGGGATATTTTGGAGATTATTTTGTATGCAAGTTAGGAAGCATTTAACAAGACCTAATTGCAGTGTATCCTAGGAGATACAGGTGCTTGATGAGCTGCTGCCCACCCACAGAAAAGGAAAGAGGAAAAGTTTTAAATTTTATTCCAATTTTAGAATGTTCTGGTATATCGCTAGGATATGCCGTAACCATAACATTCTGATCATCGGGGTTTGACCTCAGAGACAACAAAGGAACTAATGGGGTAATGTATCAAACTGGTGTAAAATAGAACTGGCTTAGTTGCCCATAGCAACCAATCAGATTCCACCTTTCATTTTTGACATCTCTTTTAGAAAATGAAAGGAGGAATCTAATTGGTTGATGTGGGCAACTAAGCAAGTTCTACTTTACACCAGTTTGATAAATGACCCCATAAGTTGTTATCTGCATTTCTCCTGTGCAGCAGTGCTCCTGGCCACCTACTGTGCAGGGAACTACAATGCAGCTCCATTCAAGAGTATGGGATTGTGCTGAAGCATCACTCTGCAAATAACTTAATAAATAATATTAGAGAGTGAAACCTTCATTACCATTAGGCTACTTTCAGACTAGCACTAAACTGTTCTGTCAGTCGGCTCCGGTAGAGAAACAGCCTGCAGGAGTTCATCCTATCCGGCATAGCCGGATGCTACCTTTCCCTGCTGGAGCTCATTTACTATAATGGGACCCAGCAAGGATCGGCCTGTTTCTGGTGTTAGTAGAGGGATTCAGCCAGACAAAAAAAACACTGCTTGCAGTTGTGTGTGTCCAGCCGAATCTCGGCACTAATGCCGGAAATAGGCTGGCTCCCCACCAGATACCATTATAGTCAGTAAGGCCTGGCAGTGCTGCGTCTGTTTCTAGCTGTGTCGGAAACGATAAACTCTGACAGGATGTTCCCCTAACGAAACAGTTTGGCACTAGCGTGAAAATAGCCTTAAATGAGCATAAAAGTGATTTTTTTTTGTAATCAGATCATTCCTGTGAATGGTTACAGACAGTCTTTTAGTCCTCGTAATTTGACTGATGTAAACTGCTCAATTTTACCTTCATTCGCATAGAAGCTATACAGTAGGGTATATGACTGTGACTATGACAGTAAAGTAAAACCAGAGATCCCCCATCCAAAACCTGCTCCATTTCAGTAGCTGTGAACACTGCAGAATTATCAGCGAGACAGAGAAAAGTAATTATTCATCCAGGGATGCTGAGTGAGTCCTCGGAGACTGTATGAGACAACTGCCTAGCAGAAATGATAAAGTACTCTCCTGAAAATACAAAGCTGGGAGCAGTAACTGTAGTTTACAATTGGTTTCATTTGGTGCAGCATTAGAAAAAAAAAGAATTCCTTATTTATCATCACCTCCATTTGCTGCCAACTGTGCAAAGAAACATTGTAAAAATATTAATTAAATTATTAGGGGAAAATGATGGCATTTGTATTTCATGTCATTACTTTATAACTGTTCCGCATCCTGGGGGGCCAGAATAAATACTCGAGCTTGCTGCGCAAAAGTTTTTACATCAGACTTTTCTCTTTTTACTTGCGTACATATTGTTTCTGGAGAAAAAAACTGTATTATTCTTTTTTTATCCTTATGTGGGGTAGAAGAGTGAGATTTCATTATGAATATAGATATAAACTCCGCTTTAGGTATTGTGCCTCAGAGCATTTTCTCTTCAGATGTTTCTGTGAAAGGTATTTTGACAAAAATAAAAATATAAGAACATTTTTTTTTAAGAAGAGAATAATATGAAAAGGACAGGAGGAGAAAAGACCTGACCACGGTGTAAGATCTTGCAGCCTCAGTCTGTCTGGGATAAGCCATCCTGAAACTAACGTAGACAGACATTCTACAAACGATATTGCTAAGCAGGTGCCAAGCTCACCTAGGGGAGTCTTCTTCATAAGCCCATTATATTCTTATTTAAACTATTACGCCTGATTTACACTTACTTGGCATGTCATATGTGCAAATGTTTCTCTCACGCAGGACTTTAAACGCCACTGCAGATGTTGCCAGCCTAGCCAGATAAACTGCACTTGACAACTAATGTCAAGGGAGCCAATTGCAAAGACTCAACGTGGCATAGTAGCGGCAAGCCCTGCCAATATATTGATGTTTGTTTTGATCTCATATTTCTGCTGGCTTGTCTGGAAATAAGAATATATTATTTTTCCTAAGCTTTTTTGTTAACTCTTTTTTGTATATCTAGATGTAAACCTATTTTGTAATATGTAGCATTTTGTAACATGGTCAAAGAGCTTTCTCTCAATATCTTTTTATATAAAGACTATGGTAATTTTTTTACTGTATTGACTGTATTATCAGAGAAAAGCATATTTCTATAGTCTGTGTATATATTCTCATAGACTGCTGGCTGTTTAGTCTCCTTTAGAGTTAAAAACATCAGCTTTCCAAAGTCTCAATCTGTGGCCCTTCACCCTGTTCTCCTGAATGTTCATAAACCCCACATCCCCTTTGACTTCAATTGCATCAAGGACATCCCAATTTTGTAGCAATCCATTGCACAATTTTTGAAAATCTTTACTGTTTTGTTAATTAGATTTTCTAAGTACCAAGTTATCAGCCAAGTCTCTCAGAGCACCACGTCATCCCCTTAGCCATTTCCTCCCACTGGAGGGCCATCCATCCTCAGTGTCCTCCTGCGTGTTGCTGAAATCTCACGCATGCTCCAGTAACATTTTAATCAATGCATGTGCAATAGATCTCGATTGTCTTTCCTGATATCTGAACTTTGCTGATTTAATTCTCATGGGTGCATGCATGAGTTTTCAGAGCCAGGCAGGAGGACAGTGAGGGTGTCTGGTCCTGTCACTCAATGGAAGGGATTAGCCAAGCCAGAAAGGAGGTTGTGAAGTGGTGTTCTCAGGGGTTAGGCCTACCCCTTGATGCTCCAAACACCACATAAGCGTAATTAAAATTAGCAAATGATCTTTTTTATTGTTTATTTAGTTTTATTATTACGGATAAAGTGGATTATTTGAATTTTCATTTTTTTTATTCTTTTTATATTTTAAAAGCCTTTTTGCTACTTTTTTACCTTTTTTAAGTTCCCTTAGCGGACCTGAATATGCAATGTTTAGATCGCTTCTCCTATGCACTGCAATGAATTATCATTGAGACAAGGGCTACGGACTGAGCCTTTAGAGAGCTTGTAGAATGGATTGCCTACTGAACAAGACTGAGCTTCTATATATATATGTTTTTAATCCCATCCTACAACCAATGCAATAAAAAGGGTATCCATGGCTTTGAAAAGTCAACCACTTCCAAAAGGAACAATTATTCCATTATGGGTTTTTTTGTGTAGCTCTGAATGAATAATAATTTAGTAGAATTTAGGTTAATGATACATGAAGCCCTGTCTCTGAAGCCCTGCTTACGGCATAGGTAATATGCATTGCTACCATGGCACTGGGATGTTTTTTTGCTGTGTACATTATTTTTATTTTTAGTAGAAATATTCTTTCAAGTGGTTTTCTGATTTTATAAATATTAGTTAGTGTATAATGAATATTTCAATTTTATTATAGACTTAGGGGCATTCCACACTGTTACATCAGCAGCCTGCATCCGTCGCTGCCCCACTACTTCTATTAGGAGCATTATTCATTGAACTACTACTACTCCCATTTTTGCATCCAACACTCCCCTCTTTTCCTTGCTTTCTGAGCAGTTGATTGGCTTCTTCTAAATGTTGATCAACTTCTGCTGGCCTGCCCTCTCACTCCTGGCCTGAGCTTAAGTGGAAAGTTTCTAGTTTACTAGTTAAGATGTGCTATTCTGATTGTCTATCTGTGAACCAAACTTCTGCCTGCCAACCGACTCTAATACTCCACTGCCTTTCTTGACATCAGATTACTTTCAAAGAATTGCATGTACTTTGCCTACCTTGACCTCTACCTGTTTTCCCACTACGAGTATTGCTTGACTGCTTGGTGCTTCGCACTGGTGTCTCTGACCTCTGTGGGTCAGATGCCAACTACACCAGGACTATTCCAAGAGTTAGTAACCCCCTGCAGTGAAGCCCAGGTCCTTGTAGAGGGGTTAAAGGGGGATCACCAGGATAACGCACTTAGGATTAGCCCACAGTCAAACCAGTTAGTTGGTACATTGGGTCCCCACCAACTGACCATTACACATACAACAGTCTTAAACTGAAGATTTTCAGAGTGAAATGCTACAAATAAGGTTTTTGTTGCATGGTAGACGAGGGAGCACTCTGTTCCATGCACATGACTTTGCCTGCATGAAGGATACCTGCTGTGAAATATCAGTGAATATCAATCAAACAAATGGAGCAGCACAACCGATTTTGCACTGAAAACCCTATTTATATAAAAAAGGATTTCTGAGAACCAGATATTCACAAGAGAAGTAGGTTTCAGGGCACCAACCCTACATAATGGTCTGCCTACTTTGAAAAATATTTTGGAGGTGATAGACTCACTTCATCACTGTTACTGACCACTAGTAGTGGGATGCGAGGTCCCACACTCTTTCTCAATGCAAGAAAGGAGGAGTTTGAATGGAGCTGTGGTCGAGAAAGCACTGTGCTCAGCTGTCTTCTTCAATCCAATAGACTTTGAATAGAATGGAAGCACACATGCTTGACCCCTCAAATGCCTTCTCACAGTAGTCATGAAGTGAGGAGGAACAAGGGACTCAGGACCCCCATTCTAATGATTTGTGAAGTCGTAGTAATCATACGCTTATCACCTTTTCTGTGGCTAAGTGATAATTGTACTTTGTGGGAAAACCGCTGTAAATAAAGATCAAGCTTTCTTGGGAAAAAAAACCTGATAAATCACTAATTCGCATTTGGTGAATTCCACTCCTTTGAAGTGTTTAAAATAGAAATGAGCACTTTGACCCAAAAAGTCTCATGACGTGCTGATAAGAAACTAGTTCTCAGCTTTTCTCTCTGAACTTTTGATGATACAAGATGTGAATATGTTTGTGCTATTACTTCTGAGCTGTTAGTGATTTTCTGCTTTACTCATCAACAAATTGCAGTGGAATGTCTAAGGTTGTCAATACACATTGCAACCATGTCAGTGGGATCCATATCTGGGCCACCGCTAATTGTCGGCTGGCACCTGTACATGCTACATGTTTTAAATAGCATGTACATGCGTGAGCAGCCTGTATATGATGCACAAGGTGGGTGAACTAAACTAAACTGAGCCAATTACAAGCAAATCACAAGATATTTATGATAGGATAGGTCATCAGTATCAGATCTCTAGGAGTGCAACACTTGGGACCCCTGCTGAACAACTGTTAGAAGAGGCATTGAATGCTGCATCCTCTTCCTAGGCCAGTGACTTCACTGTACATCTGTCATGTTGCCTACTTACAGCACAACCCCTACAAATAACAAAAAATGCCAACACAAATATTTGCGCTAAAATTAAACTTTATTTCTAACTAGCAGAAAGACCCGGCTTCGCCTGGGTATATTTCATCTATTTATTTAATGTTTCTGTGTGTCGTTGCAGAGAGAAAGTCAATGCAGCTGACAGAAATTGATTTTTACCTTCATTTTTTCAATCCCTATTGGCTTGGGAGTGGGAGGGGGCGTGGTTTAATGGGACACGGGGGGGGGGGTTAAGTCCTTCATTTCAGGGTGGCCTGAATTATAGGTTAATGCCATGGTAATTTGAGAAAACACAATGGGTAGCAGTGGAAGAAAACATTGCTTTGCGCGGGTATATTTAATCTATTTCATTTAATGTTTCTGTGTGTCGTTGCAGAGAGAAAGTCATCCTCCCTCCCATCCCTGCAGCTGACAGATGTTGATTTTTACCTTCAATTGTTCAATCTCAGCTCCATTGGCTGCGGAGTGGGAGGGGTCATGGCCTGACTGAGTCGGGGGCGTGACGTTGCAAGACCTGGGGCGGGGTTTTAAGTCCTTCTTTTGATGGTGGCCAGAATTACAGGTCGATGCCATGGTAATTTATGAGGACACGCCATGGGTAACAGTGGAAGAAAACATTGCTTTGCACGGGTATATTTAATCTATTTCATTTAATGTTTCTGTATGTTGTTACAGAAAGAAATCCAACTTCCCTCCCACCCCTGCAGCTGACAGAAGTTGATTTTTACCTTCATTTTTTCAATCCCCGCTGGCTGCGGAGTGGGAGGGGGCGTGGCCTGACAGAGTCGGAGCGTGGTTTCCCCAGATCTGGGGCAGGGGTCAGAGTGGCATGAATTACAGGTCGATGACATGGTAATTTATGGGGACCCACAATGGGTAGCAGTGGAAAAAACATCTTTTATTAGTACTGAATGGTCGTAGTCTAAAATTAGTCAATTTCATCTACGATTTTTGTGTGTCGTTGCAGAGAGAAATTCACCCTCCCACCCCTGCAGCTGATTTTTTTCAATCCCGGTTGCCTGCGGAGTGGGAGGGGGCGTGGCCTGGCAGAGTTGGGGGTGTGGATTATCAAGATGCTTCGAACGGTTGTAGTCTGAAATTAGTCTATTTCCTCTAAAATATTGTGTGTCATTGCAGAGAGAAATTCACCCTCCCAACCCTGCAGCTGACAGAAGTTTATTTTTCCCTTCATTCTTTCAATCCCTGTTGGCTGCGGAGTGGGAGGGGGCATGACCTGACAGAGTTGGGGGCGTGGCTTAGCAAAGCGCTTCGCATAGGTGATTTAATCTATTTCATTTAATGTTTCTGTGTGTCGTTGCAGAATGGCTGCAGAGTGGGAGGGGGCGTGGTCTGACAGAGTTGGGGGCGTGACTTAGCAAGACGATTCGAATTTTATCTAAAATTTTTGTGTTGTTGCAGAGAGAAATTCACCCTCCCACCCCTGCAGCAAACAGAAGTTTATTTTTACCTTTATTTTTTCAATCCCCGTTGGCTGCAGAGTGGGAGGGGGCGTGACCTGACAGAGTCGGGGGCGTGGATTAGCAAGAAGCTTCACATGGGTGTATTTAATCTATTTCATTTAATGTTTCTGTGTGTCGTTGCAGAAAGAAAGTCAACCTCCCACCCATCTCTGCAGCTGACAGAAGTTGATTTTTACCTTTATTTTTTCAATCCCTGTTGGCTGCGGAGTGGCAGGGGGCGTGGCCTTACAGAGTCGGGGCGTGGCTTAGCAAAGCGCTTTGCATAGGTGCATTTAATCTATTTCATTTAATGTTTCTGTGTGTCGTTGCAGAATGGCTGCGGAGTGAGAGGGGGCGTGGCCTGGCAGAGACGGGGCGTGGCTTAGCAAAAGGCTTTGAACAGTTGTAGTCTATAATTAGTCTATTTTATCTAAAATGTTTGTGTGTCGTTGCAGAGAGAAATTCACCCTCCCACCCCTGCAGCAAACAGAAGTTTATTTTTACCTTCATTTTTTAAATTCCCATTGGCTGTGGAGTGGGAGGGGGTGTGACCTGACAGAGTCGGGGGCGTGGATTAGCAAGACGTTTCGCATGGGTGGATTTAATCTATTTTATTTAATGTTTGTGTGTGTTGTTGCAGAAAGAAAGTCAACCTCCCACCCATCCCTGCAGCTGACAGAAGTTGATTTTTACCTTTATTTTTTCAATCTCTGTTGGCTGCGGAGTGAAAGGGGGTGTGGCCTGACAGAGTTGGGGGTGTGGCTTAGTGAGACCTGGGGCGGGGGTTTTAAGTACTTCTTTTAGGGTGGCCTGAATTAAAGGTCAATACCATGCTTATTTATGAGCCCACGCAATAGGCAGCAGTGGAGGAAAACATCTTTTATTACTACTGAACTGTAGTAATAGAAAAAAACATAAGTTATATTTATGGTAACCGGAATACCTTTAAGTGTCAGTAAATAGAAATGGATGAGATCCTCAGCTGCTGATAATTACCTGGTTGTTATGGAAACCTGCCCTCCCCGTGTGTGTCTTTGCAGAGAATGGCAGTTGGAGTTTAAAACCAAAGTTCCCAGTTGTAATGTTGGCTAATGGAGATCATATTTTGGGAATATCTCGGGAACGGTACGTCCTAGAGAGATGAGACCTGGTCTAAAACCTTCCTGGACACCTGATGTACCTGTGTGCCGAATTTGGTGAAAATCGGTCCAGTAGTTTGGTCGCGCATAGAGAACAGACAGACAGACAGACAGACAGACAGACAGAAACTCATTTTTATATTATTAAGAGATAAAGGAATAAAATGATATGGCTAAACCATATCAGTGATACCGTAGTATGGTGGCAAGAACAATTCAAGTCAATATGGCTGAGCTGCAATACCAAGCACTGCCACTATATGATGTATATATAGAATATCGCTTTGTGGCACGCTGCTTAAGGCTGTTATAGGGTCCCCCCCCCCGTATTTTGGCAGAATAGTGTGAACGTTTTCGGCCAACATAGGCCTTCATCAGTCACTTTGCCGCAAAGCTTGTAAGGAATAGAGACATGGTACAATGGGCACTGTGCTTAGAATCAAGTAAAGAGGAAGGCGAGAGAAAGGGAAAAAACTGGGTAGAAGACTGTCAGTCATCAGCAGGTGGGCAGGGAGAGCAGGAATTCATGAATAAGCAGGACTCTTCTCATGTAGATTTGACTCTTTTCCAGGCCCAGTCTGCAAAGTTTGTGATGTTGGTTCTCGGCAACCACTTACTTTTAACTTATAAATGACAGATCACTGAAATCAACTCACCTGTCTGTACTTTATTCTGCTGTTAGTATGGGTAGCATAAAGGTGATGACAGGTCCCTTTAAATCAATTTTTGGTGATGTTATTTTAAATTGTCCATGTCATTATCTATATTTAAACAAAGTCCATAAATTCCTGCAGTTTTCACACTGACCACTAAGCCACTTTTTGGTCTGATCTATACACAAAGGTGATATCATTATAGGCAGGATTAGAATGACAGATAAGACAGGATCCATCATTCGCAATAGGTGATTGTTAGAGTTGATCTATTCTTTCCTTGTACAATGACCTCTACACAGATCACAGGCATCCCTAGAAAACTCTCCAATAGATCTCAATAGAGTCCCCTCCTAACCATTGTGTCTATGGCCCATGGTGGCTGTTATAAAGAAATTTTTTAAAACATGTTCAGGAAATAGAACAAAAAAATCTACAATCAGAGAATAAAAACATATAAGAAAAAAAAGCATGTATTTATTTTATTTATTTTATGCACTTATAGTGCTACTATATCCCACATAGCTTTACAGACATTAGCATCAAGATGTCCCCAATGGGGCTCACAATCTAAGTTCCCTATCAGTATGTCTTTGGAGTGTGGGAGGAAACCGGAGTAAGTGGAGGAAACCCACGCAAACATGGGGAGAACGTACAAACTCCATGTAGATGTTGTCCTTGGTCGGATTCAAACCTAAGACCCCCAGCACTACAAGTTACTATCTGGTTTAAACCGGCAGTTAAATTTTTGGGTGACACATTTCCTTTAATAAATCTTCTGCGTTCCACTCCAACACACTTCAGACTAAGACTAGTGTATGAAATGGCAATCTTAAAAGATCAGCCCCAAACACAGGTCAATTGGCTTGCTATGAAACCTGCGCTATGGTGTATCTATGTATTTGAGATAGGGGAACTCAAACTGTGAGCCCCAATAGGGACAGGGACTGATGTAATTGCAATCAATGTACAACCATATGGGCAATATGGTGCTATAGAAAGCAGCAGGAAATAGATCAGTAAATTATTCTGGATGTTTCAGGTGCCAAGCTAGACTGTCTCACATGCTAGAACTGGCCAATTTCCACTGAATTACTTATGCAAGTCTGTCTGTCTTTCCTATGATCAGTTATGCAAATGAAGATGTTTCCAGAAAATTTGGCGTCCTGCCTGTAGGGGAACATGGTTGTCCTAGTGGACAGTTCAGCACAGATCTTTTGTTGAGTTATATAGTTCCAAGCAGTAAAGGCTTCAGGGTAAAGATGTCATGAGTTGCATTTTGACCTTCCTAGAACAATTCATTACATTAGTGTTCCCACGGCAGACAATGAGATGAATGTAACTTTGTTCCTGATATGGTTAACATATGAACTCGGCTTCAGCTTAAGACGTTCACTTGTTCTTGCACTATGTTCCAAGTGAAAAGAAAATGTCTTGAAAAGGCACCGTATAATACGCAGCTGGTGATTGCAGGTTGATAGCATATTTGAAACTCGTGCTAGGTTCACCATTTTCCTTGTCTGTTTTTGAAAGATGAAGAGCAAGATAGCAGAAGCTAATGACTTAGGAAGGAATGATTTAACAAAGGTACACAAATGCTGCAGTTACGCTTCTGTTAAAGAACGGGAGGCAGAGCAAGGAGCAAGTCAGCTGCAGAAGAGAGATAAAATATTGCTACTCATTTTTAATCTCCCACAGGGTGAAGGTAAGATAGGAAGCAATTGTTTATTTCCAACGTGGCACACAGACAAACGTGAACTCCGCATTCCCCCCTCCCCCAAGTTTTAATTGAATTCATTTAAACAAAGCAGTGCTAACACAAGCATACTTGCCCTCCGTACATTCTGCATATACTGTATAAGGTCTTGAGTACCAGATCAGTGTCAGTCAATAGAGCTACACACAGCTGTATTTCTCACACCCCAATGTCAAATATTCATGTTCCATTTTTCTTGAAATTGCCCAGAGTTTTTCTAACAAAAGTCAATGTAGCCAAGTGTATTTTAACTGTCAGGGTTGGATTGGCCCACCAGAGGATTCTCTGATACAGGCTCTGATACTATGGTGGGCCCCAGAGATCCAGAAGAAAAAAAAATTGAGCTGCCTTTGGAGCCAGTAACTTGAGGTCTAAAACCTATTAAACTGTATTTATGATTCAGGGGTTGGGTCTCACAAATAATTTCCTCTGGTGGGCCCAAGGAACCCTAGTCCGACACTGTTTACTCTATATCGTTATTATTAAAATATCTAATCTAGACTGGAATTATCTGATATATTATATTATGGACATTAAAGGGGTTATCCAATATCTAAAATATCCCCCTCAATGCCTGGGCCCGTGGAAGGGTGCTTATCCCTGTCGCTGCCTGCTATAGGCTACTTGCCTCATTGCCGGATGCTTTGATCCAAGCAACATCGAGATGCAGATGCGGCTGTGCAGGGATTCGGAGCGACATGGGTTCCGGGGAGCAGGTAAGTATAATGTATACACAGGGCAGAGGCATTGGGAGGGATATTTTAGGTATCGGATTACCCCTTTAAGGGATTGTCCAATCTTAGGAGAAAACTCAATAACCCATGTGATCCATTTGCAATAAAGAATAGATCATTACTTATGTGACAGCGCCCATGCTGCTGCTCCAGTTCTAACAGCAGAGCTCTGTTTATGCGGCAGCATCACACACTGACAACATGTGACTGCTGAAGCCAATCACTGTCCTTCAAAGTGTACTAAAGAGGCCAGTGATTGGCTGCAGCGGTCACATGTTGTCCACGTGACATGTCTGCTACAGCTGGGTAAACAGAGCCCTACTAGGAGGACCGCAGCAAAGGTGAGGATCTGTTCTTCATTGTAGGCAGATTGCATGTGCTGTCCGCTTTCCTCCTGAAACAGGACAACACCTTAAAATATCAACAAGCTATCCTGAAGGTATGACCACATGGAGTAGCTGAGCTGTGCTTGGGTTGCAGCTTCCGGTGGGCAAGTACGTTGTGGCCATACGAATCACAGCTGAATCCTATTAACTCCTTAGAATCATATTGTTTCTTCTATGGGATCTGGTAGTGCAACTTGGCTAAGCAGAAGGACTGGACACAACTACATGAACATGAGCATTAGTACTGATATTCTGGGTATTGTATACTGGGTATGGCGTGCAACAGAATCTGAGTCACATATACACCACAAAAGTGGTGTATATCTGGTCATAAGTGCCCTCCTATGTCATTTATTCCCTTCATGATCCTTAGTCAAACAGCAGCAACATATAGGAAAGACAAAGTTATATCATCTTATGATTTTAGAGAGTCAAATTCACTTCTGGCTGTATTTTATTTATTAATCAGAACAACTACTAAAAACTTATCCAAAAATTGAGTCAGCAGCGTCCTTTGCCAACCTAGCAGTAATGCACCATGAACAGAAATGATGCTCCACTGATTTGTTCCAATGTATTGCTTTAATAATTCTTTGGCATGCAACTGTTATTTCTTTCTTTAGATCATTGGTTAAGATCATGAATATGTGAACTTGAATTAAGCACATTATACTTAGTAGTCAATGACCTTTTCAGTTTCTACCAATTTTTTCTCGGCTTTCTTTTGTCCCTGCCCTCATCAGATTAAGTGCAGCACCAGGAAAATTAGTTTTACCCCTGTATATTTGCAGAGGGATGCAGTATGCACCTTCTATTACAAATCCTTAGGATTTGCATGCATTAGTCAATATCTACTGTATACCAGGGGTCAGCAACCTCTGCACTCCAGCTGTTGTGAAACTACAACTCCCAGCAAGCTCCATACACTTCTATGAGAGTCCCTAGAACAGCAGCAAAGCATGCATGCTGGGAATTATAGTTTCACAACAGCTGGAGTGTTGAAGGTTGCTGATCCCTGATCTATACATTGCCTTGTATACAAACATTTTCACACATTTCATTTTATGCATTCATTATACAATATAGATTATATCGACTAACATGTAGCCATTAAAATACAATACAGTGATTTCTTTATTATGGATCTAATCATCCCAAATATACATTTAAATGTCTAAAGGTATGTAACTGATTTTCTTCTATTTAGTCAAGTCTATAAAAGCAGCACAACGTGTAAAATCCACTTTTCTGATACAAAGGTCCAAAGTCCCTGAACAGACATCATTTTAAAACACAATCTTATGGCTTCCTGCAGCTGCCACTAGAGGGAGCTTAGGAGCTAAATAGATACAGTATTATTAAACTCAATGTTGAAATAGTAGCTCCCTCTAGTAGTGATTTTCTCATGTAATTGAATGTCTGTGCAGGTGATAAGGATGGCTCTCAAAGGGAGCCACAAAGTTTGTTTCTCTGCTCCAAATTAAAGTAATCCTAGGATTTTACATGCATGGAAGAAACAACACTGACACCTTATAGGGTCAAAGAGGTTCTCCTTTATTAGAGGAGGATACAAGGGTTATATACCCCAGGGAGGGGTGAATCCTCTCCTGAGGGTTAGGATATATTTTATTGGTTAGTAAAGCAAAATAAAGTTTCACTTCTGCGCATCTAGTCTAGCTAAAGAATGTAAACTATAGATAAGAGCAGGAGTGGTCCCGGAGCCGGCGCCATCTTGTAATGGCTTCACATCTTCAGTCTTCATATCCATAACACAGGAGACCTGGTGCTCTGTATCAGAAAAACAATACAAGCTACTTTTAATATATGTTTAGAAATGTATCACAGAATGTTGAACCTATCTAGAGTTTTAAAAAAATTGTAGTCAAGGTTGGATAGTAAGGGTATATGTTAGTTTAGTATACTGTATGGCGTAGTAGTGTAGAATAACAGTGAGTAAAATAATGAAGTATAATTATTACCCAATCATCCCATTAAGTAACCTAATGGCTCTTGCAATTATATACATCGTAGTACTTGGCTTATTTTACTTAATAGAAGAATAGCCTTTTATTAGCCTAATTATTACATACCGTTGTAAAAATATATTTCACTGCATTAGTGTTTAAGGGCATATTTTTCCCACCCTTCTTCTCTCTATGGCAATCACTTTTTATTATCCTACTGGATTCCTGGCTATTGTTTCAGCTCAGCCTTGGTAGCAATTTCATTGTTTGTAGCACAGGTCACTAGCCTATGATGGTTCTTTAACCTTACTTGTTATACTAGAGATGTCTTACCATTTCTATATTAAAGTAACTCACAGAAATCACAGTATTCTCTCATAGAAAAGGTTACATGGCCTCTAAAACTGCTGATAGACTTCTAACTTGAACTTTGTATTCTTGGAATAACTGGCAAATTTGTGATTTGTTGTTTTGGTTTTTATTTCTTTGTATTTTTTTCTTTTTCTGTCCAAGAGAGGATAAGTGGGGAGGGGCTTAGGGTGTTAAATTCTAATATTGTTTTTGTACTTGGATATATACTGTATATAGTATTATGACTAGAGATGAGCAAAGTTTTGAAAATTTCAATTCGGCAACTTTGTCACTAATTAATTCATCACAAATTGCTATAAATCAGGTATACCCAATATACATTGGCCACTCTGCCTTAAGGTACGGTGGGCGGGTTGCGACCATGCTGCAGTGAAGAACCGCATGACCAATTAGTCCGCAGTTGAAAAACCCACTATATAGTCCTTCTTCATTATTAATGGCCATGCGGCACCTTTAAACAGGGGTTGTTGCTGGTATGGGGTTTGGTTGGTTAGGTGGAGGGACAATATGCCTATTATTGCTGTTCTTGTCTGCAATATCCTGCAGGTTATTTGACACTAAAGACTGAATATTAATTAGCTCTGGTATACCCACTTCTCCAACCCCAGTGCTCTCCTGTCCTACAGATGAAAGCCCTTCTTCTGCCATCTGATTTTCCTCCTTTTTCCACATCATCTATTATCAATGAGAATATGTCATCAGGAACATCCAGCTCCTCTTCTATCTATATCTTGCTGACTTTTCTAGAAAATGGAGACTTTGAATGATGATTTGGAAGCAGTAAAGCCAGCAAAAGATGAGGATGGTCCTCATTAAGACCTGGGCCCTCTAAGGGTTACAGATTGGATGGAATTGGTCGGCATGCTGGTACTAGAATAATAAAGGCTTCCATCTTATTGATATTGAATAACATTTACAGCTGATGTAGGAATAAATAAATAAATAAAACTGAAGCAGCATAAGTCTCCCTGCAGTCTCTCTCCAGTCTCCTTGCACTCTCCCTGCACGCTCCCTCTCCAATTTTCTTCTATTAATCACTTTCAGCAACAGTGTCCCTAGTGCAGGAGCGCTTGCCATGTCTTTCCCTATGCTCAGCTCACAGGACAATGGCGGAGTCCTAGCAGGATGAGGCTTTTTATAGGGTTGGACATCAAAGGGGATATCTATCTGTGGATTGGTTATGTGCATGGCATTATGGGTGATATTGCGTTCCCGGGCTTCTTACTTTAACTTTGTAACATGTACAGCAGCCATGTTAGGAAAAAGTGATTAGTTACCATGAAGCGTGAGGAAATTCGGATTTGTTGCAAATCGAAGTGTTCCTAAATTTCGGACCAAATTCTGCTTTGAATGTTTCGCATCGCTCAACACTATTCATGACATATTTAAAATAAAAACTTGTAGCTTTTTCGCAGGTGTATATTCATGATACAGGTATATTTTTGCATCACATTTTTGGATGTCTCCAATAAGTCTTGAGTGCACATATCATTGTCTTCAAAGAAGAAAAAATTCCATATTCAAGTGATGATCCTGCTATTATGTTGTGTGTGAGGATTGCACATTAACCTTCTAACTCCATTTTGCTGAAATGATTTTATGGAGATCATTAATGTTTTTTTAATTAGTATCCAATACCCTTAAAATACAATTTGGTATTATTTAATGCAGAAAATCACAGATCTACGTGATAACTTCTATGCAGTAAAGTTTATTATCCATTTCTATGTTTCCACTCTATGAATGCAATTCTGGAATAAAGGAAAGTTAAGACTGTAAAAGTTTACCCTGGTGAAATCATCAGGATTGTAAAAGCAGTGGATATGGACCCACTGTGCCCCCTGAATGGATTTGACTTGACGTCAGTCCTGTCAAAGAGGTCTTTTGGTATTCCCCGTTTCACCCCCATACGGGGTTCTGAACTAGATGCAGGAGACACCAGACCACTATGTCTAGTCCATGTTCAAAGACTGCTGACTCAAGTAGAGTCAAAAGACACAGATTCATGGCACCAAGGGAACATGCAGAAGCATGGTCAGAGGGCAAGCCAAGATCAGGACAGGCAGAATTTGTACAATACAGTAATCAGGCAATAGGTGAGGGTAGGTGGCACAGGATCAATATGGTGATTAGGTAGATATCTCAGGATAAGCAGCACAAGGTCAAACAGTCAGAGGATGGGCGCAAGAATTCAGAGTACACTAAAACTACATCTTTGCAGGGAGTAGACACACTAGAAACCATTTGCTCCGTCACCTTTCCATTGGGAAAGGTATCATATACAACCCAGGGAACACTGCCATAGGCTGTGGAAAGATTAGTCCATGCACGGTGGCCACTTGTAACATAACTCAGTTGCCTGGAAGAGAATAGAGCAGGGAAAGCTCAACCCATAAAGACAGAACCATTTATGGACTCAATTGGGAAGAAAAGTTCTCAAACAAGTTAATGAATTGCAAATAAGCAGAAAACAGGGGTAAAGTGCACACTATTATACTGGTGTTTCTTGGGCCCAAATGAGGGCATTAATCTGAGGGCCCATCCTACATCTGTACAAGATGTAAACTGTATTGTTAGCCTTGCACCCGCAACATCAGAATATCATCAGCAGTAGGGTTGAGCGAACCGCAAAGTTCGGGTTCTTACCGAACTTTGCGAGTTCGGGTACCCGGACCCGAACCCGGACTTTCTCACAAAAGTGAAATGATGTCCTGACCTGCGATGATGTCATCGCGCTTACCACGTGGTGAGCGCAGTGATGTCACCGCAGGTCCTTTTGCAGGTCCTGAAAGAAGAAGGAAGACACCGGCTTCGCAATCAAGTGGACAAAGTGAGGTTTCTTTTATATTATTTTTTACCCCTAGAAGGCCATTTTATTTAGCATTCTGCCTTAAGAATGCTATTAAATTCATTTAAAATAATGAAGGGAAGTCCGGGTCCCCATTGATTTGAATGGGGTCCGGGTTCGGGATGAAGTTCGGGTCAAGTTCGGGTCCTGAACCCGAACTTTGACCTGAAGTTCGGCCGAACCCGGCGAACCTGAACTTCCTTGGGTTCGCTCATCCCTAATCAGCAGTACTCGGCTATTTCCGGAACTACTATAGAGATTATACGGCCGTGTGCCTTTCATTCACCTGCTCCGTTCATTTCAGGAGGCTCCACAGGATTTAGGGCCCCTGTTATTGTGATAAATGGGGTTCCAACGTTAGGACACCCACTGATCTAATACTTATCCTCTCTCCTGTGGATAGGGGATACCTAAATATAACCGGAATAACCCCCTAAAGTGTTAAAATAATAGAAGTACATAAATTCACCCTCTAATCCATTTCCAGAGCTGCCACTTCGGTCCTCACCTTTGGTTTGTGTTTACAGGCTGTGGCAGTGATGTGAGTTTATTGGATTGATAAAGCATAGTTTTAGCTGGGAAATTAGGCATTTGTGTCATTGACCAGAATGCTGGCATAAAAATATGTCAAATCAATATGTCTATTTTAACGCCATTTAAACGATACTGGGCAGGCACGAAAGTTAGTTAGTTACCTCTGAGTTTGCATATCCAGGTTTTTAATTCAGTTTTGAAGCCAGAGCCAGGAACAGAACATAAATGGATCATACATGTCCGAGCACTGAGGTCCTGTCAAACAGCTTATTAATGTAGGTCACCAATTAGATATTGATGACACCTTTAATTGTTGCTGGAGACACTTATCATAAGACCAAGCATGAGTCAGTTTGCTCTATTAACATGGTAAGATAAGGACTAAGGCTAGTTTCACACTAGCATTCAGAAATCTGATGAAGACCAAGCTTGATTCTCTTTTTTAATATGGTAAGATAAGGTCTAAGGCTAGTTTCACACTAGCATTCAGAGATCTCTGGATATGGCATTGGCAGACACTGTCTGAGTGCTTTCTGGCCCCATTAACTATTATGGGGACCAGTGGAGATCCAGCCACAACCTGGCAAATATGCTGAGAATCGGCTACCACAGCAGGACAGGCTACCTGATCTCTGAACACTAGTGTGAAACTAGACTAAGGATACATCTACATACAGACTGAAATGCTGTGGAATTGCTGCTACGGATTTTTGTCTGGCAAACATGTAGTGTACCAACAAAGTAAACAAGACTTTAGCATTTCTTATCTACATGTTCTGCAGTATGTCTTTCTATACCGTGGATATTCATTGCAGATTTCACCCTTTGCAATGCACTGTAAGATCTGTGTCAAATCATTAGTTTTCTGCAACAAAAAACATGCCATCTGATGCATCTTTTCTGCTGTGAATTACCAGCATGGTCATATGTCACGTGTAGACATATTCTAAAAGTGCATGAAAGAATTTTCTTTGTTCCTGGTCATTGCCCCATTTAAATTGTCCACCGAATCAGTGATCAAAGGCTCATTTGTATTTTTTATGCAAACATTAAAATCATTAAATAATACAAACTCTGGGGGAATCAAGCATCAACCCTATAATTGTAGTAGGCAAATGTAACTAAAGGAATCGGAGCTGGTTATAGGCAAATCATTTGCCTAAGGGTTCATGCACACGACCGTGGTCGTTTTGCGGTCCACAAATTGCGGATGCACAAAACATGGATCCGGCCACGTGCATTCCACATTTTGCGGAGCACAATGGCCGGCCCATATTTGTACAATCTTATCCTTGTCCGTAATGCAGACAATAATAGGAAATGTTTAATTATTTTGCAGAACGGCCATGCGGTCATTTCCGGATTTTTTTGCGGCCCCATTGAAGTGAATGGTTCCACATACGGGCTGCAAAGAAAACAGAATGGACAAAAAATATGTTCATGTGGATGAGCACTAACATACATCTAGCTTATTCTGATTACCGTAATACAAAACTAACAGGTTCATTGACATCATTTATTGCATATATTCCCACACAGACATCCTGATATGACTTAGTTTTATGGCGAAACTGTCATTTGTTGGCAATTAAATCTAACATGACCTAACTGGCCTGTGGAAATAGGGTGCTGCCACCTGATCAAGTTTCCTGATGCAGTTTTGGAAGCCAAAACCAGGAGTAGATGATAAAAGGAAAATAAGTATAAAGGACAGGTATAACTTCTCATTTTTTAATTAACTTCTGGTTTTGGCTTTAAAATGGCATCTGTACATATGGCCATACCCTCATACCATATGGAAATCATTGGCATATTTCCTTTGTTATGCTAAACATCAACTGCACCACTGAAGTGTTAAGATGCCCTTTTAGTTGAGGAGAAAAGTTTTATCTTGTGTTTAAAATAGGAAGCCCCCACCAAAGCAAACAAGCAAAAAAAAAAACTACTACTGAGCAAATGTTTGTGCTCCTTGTTAGGAGGGTAGCAGTAAACATGAGTTTGTCCTGAGCTCACCATGTTCCTGAAGGAAATCTAAGGCATTATGATCTATTTGTCCACGCACAGCACAACAAATTTACACAGAGAACCACCTTGACAAGTAGTCCCAGACAACCAGGAGTCAAATGAAGATCAAAGAGCCTAACGTCTCCCAGTTTATAGAACAATAAAGAACTAAAATGAGCGAGTTATAGATTTCTCTTCTTTTACACACCCAAGGTGTGCTATGAAGGGTGAATCTCCAGAGCAATGCTGCATGAGATCATCACACAACATGGATTAGCAAAGTGCCTGCCAACACGAGGCTCCCCATGCTTTATGCCCTTGCTAATTACTGATGCCAAAACTATCTGTATTTCAACGTGTCAATAGAAAGATTGATTTCTTCTTGAAAGGCAAATACTGTATTTGCAACCTGGGAATGTTAGTTTCTACTTACAATTGGCTTCATTGCTGGATATGGCCCACGATGCCAAAAGCAGAACACCATTGCTTCATGATGTGTAACAAAATGATATTCTGGCATGGACATGCGTGTTACATTTAGTTGCCCTAGTAGTTCCTGTATGTACGCTGCATAGTATTAAGAAATGTGCAAGGCCATACAGCATATACATGTGCTATAGAGGTTCCTGGGCAAACATACCACTTAAAGGGCCAGAAAAAGAGAAAACAGCATGGATCGCACATCCCCATGCTATGCATTGATCTATCATTGTTTCTCAGCACAATTCGTATTGTATTGCTTCTCAGCATAAATAATAGTATACCGAGCCCTAATCTACATAGTGTATAAAATGCATAGGTCCACTCACCACACCAAGGTTGCCTCTAGGAGATGGTACCTACTCTAAATTGGTGCAGCACCACATGGAGACCACCACCACAACATGACACCAGCAGGTGAGCGACGCAGTCGTCCAACAGCAACTAAACTCCCTTGGCACTGGGCAGCACCAACCTACAGGCACAGCACCACAGCAACAAAAGCCACCATGCTGCACCACACCATGTGAACAGATGTCAAAAGCTCACCTTTTTAGGTGATATTAGGGCTTGGTATACTATTATTTATGCTGAGAAACTATATGAATTGTCCTGAGAAGCAATAATGGATCAATGCATAGCAATCTATGCTTTTTTCTTTTTTTTTGGAATACCACTCAAAGGGGCTTCCAAGGCTAGGGAGAAAGATCTGCTTCATTCCAGCAACAGGATCACGTCTGTCCATGGGTCATTCATTTAGGTGGCAATGAGTTGCAATGTCAAGTACAACAGAAGGCCAGGCATGGTGCTGTCTCTGTTATGGTATGGCCACATGGTTAGGTTTCTGCATGTAGTTTTGGAGGCCAAAATCTGGTGTGGATCATAAATGTAGAGAAATTGTGAAGAACAAATACAACTTTCTTAAATTCATTCTTGGTTTTAGCTTCCAAAACTGCAGCAGGAAAACTTAACGTGTGGCCATACCCCCAAAAAAGGCAGATTTACTACTCCTGGCCAACATCTTTATCATGATTGATCATAATGCGGATAAACAATCAGTATTTTGGCATAGTGAAAATCTACTGTAAAGTGAAATCTTCAAGTATTGATAGACCTTTTTGTTGCTATATGTCACTTGTGAAGTTTGAATATTGTGTTCATTTGTACCTTGGACACAGCACAGCATGGATGGTATCAGCAGCTCTATTTATCTTTGTGTACCAACGTCAAGTGAGGAAGAGTAATAGCACAGCGTGTAAATTTGCCGAGAAGGGAATGAAAGCCACAAGCATGAATGTGTATCCATTATGATATAGGGCTCAGTGATTATACATGGTGATGATAGATTAATGCCTATTGTACATTCGCTTTTGCTGTTATACTGTATGATATGCAGAGGTTTTTTTAAGTAATATTAATGGTTTGACTTTCCAGGTAGATATAACAAGACATTTCACAACTTTAACATCCAGTCATACTGTTGACGGTAAAATCTACTATGGCAAAATTATATTCTGCTCTGGTTTACTTGACATACGATACATGTTTTCTACATCTGATAATGTGGTTAATGTGTCCCTGCATGAAAAATTCTCAGACGAGATACCTACCTTCTTTTTACTTTTTGTAATTTTATATTTAGCCCCCCGAGGGGAGCATTAATGCGAAATTATTGTATTGCTTAGACTGCAAAAAAAAAAAGTTTTAGTCTATGGCAAAAACACTATGGGGGGAATTCAGCATAGACCAGCTTTTCCCCTGGGCTGCCAGAGGATGCACCTAATTTATGACGAGAATCATACCCCATCATAATTATGGAAGTCCTTGCATCTAGACTGAAATCTATGGCAGCTTGGAGCTGCTGTAGATTTCACTTTTTTTTTTACACCAGAAAAGTGTTGTAAAAGAAGAAAAATATACAGGGCTATCTGGCCCCATGCCCTTCACTACGCGTTTTGTGACGGAACTGCAGAACTGGAATTTCCCATTTTAGGCTGGCACCAATATCCCAATTCCTTATGGGTACAACTATAGCCATAGCAACAGTAGCACTTGCTTTGGGGCCAAGAGTTTGGAGCCACAATCAGGTACAAAAACATTGTACCTTTCTGTGGGGAATAACAATATGGTGGCTTTTACTATAATGTGGGTTTTCTGATTTATGATGCTATTATACATACCTTTAATTATTACCACTTATGGTGCTGTGTGGTAGGGGCTCCATCTAATTTTCCTATGGGACCCTATGTATTTACTCACTGACGTCACACAGGGTTGATGGATTTGCTGGTCAGTTCCCTACAACACAACACATGCATTACTTGATTTCTGCAATACATAATGAGATTTCTACAGATAATGAAATATTAGTTGTTTAGCATTTAAGTAGTTTCTTAAGGTGAACCTACCCTGTAGTTCTTAAGGTGAACCTACCCTTAAAAGGATTTCACTGAGACTCTAAAATTGAAGGGCAATCCTTATACATTAGATAGAAGTTGGTTGATGGTTGAACAGAAGCTGAACAAACAATCATCTGATGAATGTTTATTTTACAGACACAGCCAAACACATTTTACTTGATTTTGGCCGTTACAGTTGTTCAAACTGCCCATAAGCATTCAATGAAACCGGGTGATGGACAGAAGATCTTTCAAAGAAAGAGCTTTCATTCATGAATGAACTTTCTTTGAAACAAGGATCTTTCATGTGAAAATATTAAGCACAGCCGACTTCCTTTCAAACTATAATATTAGTACCAGACATTTGTTATTGATTAGGCAGGCTCATCTGTATCGGTAGCTGTAACTGGAATTGCAGCTGTACCGTTCACTTGAACGGGGCGAGTAATGACCAAACCACTGTACCTGTGTAATTAATTAAGTAGGACCCCCACCGGTCAAAAATTAATAATAGCCACATCACATCCTCATCATTGTGCTGATTTGCAGTAATCCCAAATGATGGAGCCCACCATTGAAACATTTGTGACCTATACAAAGGATAGGCTGTGAAAATTAAAGGGGCTGTCTCATTTCAGTAAATGTCATTTATCAAATAGAGGAAGTTAATACAAGCCACTTACTAATGCATTATGATGTCTATATTGCCTCCTTTGCTGGTTTGATTCATTTTTCCATCACATTGTACACTGCTTGTTTCCATGGTTATCACCACTTTGCAATCCATTAGTGATGGTCGTGCTTGCACACTATAGGAAAAAGCGCCATCCTCTCTGGTGGCCGGATCCGTGGGAGTTTACACAGGCTAGTGCTTTTTCCAATAGTGTACAAGCACGACCACCACTGCTGAATTGCAGGGTGGTTGTAACCATGGAAACAAGCTATGTGTAATGGGATGGAAAAATTAATCAAGCCAGCAAAGAAGGCAATATGGACAATCACAATGCATTAGTAAGTACCTTGTATTAACTTTCTCTACATAATAAATGCTATTTGCTGAAGTGAGACAACCCCTTTAAGGCAACAGAGAACCCATGTAAGCAAGGGTGCACTACCAATGAGGCCAGGTGAGGCGATCGACTCAGGCAGCACCAGGTAGGGGCAAGAGAGGGGCAGCCGAAGGGCCATGAGTTGAAGGGAAGGGGTTAGATTAAGAAATTGGCATTTGAGAGGGAGGGGTGCCATTTTGTTTTCGCCTCAGGCAGCAGAAAGGCTAGGTGCACCCCTGCATATAGTAAATGTATATAAACACGTTAGGTTACTAATAGTAAATAAACTTATTTTTATTTGATCCCACTAATTTTGTCTTCTTTATAATGGACACTTGTTGGTCAGTTTGGTACATGACAGACCCAGTACCAAGCCAAATAGATAAAAAAAAGATAGCAATTTGCCTGCTCCCAGTTCTAATGTTAACACAGAATGTGACAGCTGGAGAAGGAAAAAGCTGTCAAGAAACAATAGGGCAACATATGTTGATGATGAGAAACTTGAAAAAAATCACCCTTAACAGAACACATTTAACATTTTGAAGGCTAGTTTCACTAAACTGACCTATTTTTTTGGAGAGTTAGCATATACATTTGTAATGCAAATGTATTCATAAGTGCTCATGAAAATGTATTCATTGGAATAGATTCTGTTTGTGTATACATAATTACCATACATGCACCATGAATTTCATCTCCAAGCTTGCTTGTTATTTTTATTGTATTACGTCCAATACAGACTAAATTTAAATAGCATCTAAGTTTCAATTTCATAGCAACTAAATATCTATACAATTTATACAGCCTAGTTAGGCGTGTAAAAATAACTCGCACTGTAGGGTATATGAAGTGTGCTGTGATATTGTGCATATTATAAGTAAGAAATACACCCACTATAAACGGTTTATTACTTTATTTCTGTTTTAATAGATAAGCTTCTCTGTGTTTTTAGGAAACTCATGCAGATTACCGTTTTTCATGATAAAGTAACTAGGCTTCATGAATCAAAATTCCAAGGGGGTATATGCTTTATACAACCCCTTCTCATATGCCCTATTAAGACATATTGGTATAATTGAGTGAGGTCTCCAACTTCTAGGAAGCAGAGTAGAAAGCTTCTGTACAGTGGTTCTCCGTCTGAAGGACGCATATCTCATAGCACCAGCGCATATCTATGTAGTACACAGAGAGATTAGCCAGGCTTTGCCATCCATAACAGTTCATTGTCAAGGGACCATTCATGTGAGAAGGAATTCTCAAAGTAGACAACTATTCAAAGAACTTCTCTACTTAATATATGTTTACTTTATATCATATTAAACAATAAAGACTTGACTAAAGATCCACCAAGCCTTCTTGTCCCCTCTACGTTTACTGATCAGTGTCAATTCTGCCTTGAGTTGAAGGCCTATATCATGTCTGTGTTAAGAGTTCTTTGGCAGGGTGTTCCAGCAGGGAACAGCATGCTGGAGACCTCTGAATCCAGCATAGCCGGATGTTAACGCATGTCCGCCAGCCCCTTTGACTATAAGAGGATCCGGAAGAGATCTGCCCGGTACTCGGCATATATGCTGAGATTCGGCCGGACAGAAACAGTTGTGGGCATATTTGCTGGGTAGATGCCGGATCTCCTCCAGATTCCATTATAGTCAATGGAGCTAGTGGGGATGCTGATGGTTACTGCAGAGCTGATCACGTTCACTTCAACATTAACTTCCAGTACTTGGAAAGCTAATTGGCTTGAATCCAGTGTCAGACCCCCTCCAATCAGATGTTGATATCCAGAAGATAGGACATAAAAGGGGTTTCAGGGGTTATCAGATCGATGGGATTTGATACCTGGCACCCCCACCGATCAGCTGTATAAGGAAATGGCACATGCTGTGCACACATGCCATCTCCCTTCTCTCTTCTTGCTCACCGCTGCTGTCTAGCGAAAAGCCATCTCCTTATACAGTTGATTGACCAGGGTGCCGGGAGTCGGATCCCCCCCAATCTGATATTGATGACCTATCCTAAGGATAGGTTATCAATATTAAAAGCCTGGAAAACCCCTTTAATATTAAAATCCTGGGAAGCCTCTCAATATTGAAGGAGTATTCCCATCATTGAATGTTATCAATAGAATATATCATAACATTCTGATTTATGAGGATCCAACAGCTGTGATCCTCAGTGATCTGAATAAAGGGACACTCCTGGCTGGGTAGAGAAATACGACACAGTTTTGCTGTGTCCTGTACACATTGCTGTGCAGGAAAAACTGAGAGGGAGTCACAGTATTGTCAAACCATTCATTCTAAAGGCTGTATTACACATCCCGATTCTACAGGCAATTATCAGGAAGGAAGCATTTCTTCCAGGCAATGGTGGAGAAGACCACTGCTATTACATGCAGCGATCTCCAGCGATAGGAGCAATCGTTATGCCATCACATAGAAGATTTTTTAAACATGTTGAAAGATCCCAATTCCCTGATGAATGTGTGTTTGTTCGTTCATCAGGCAATCGGAGGCAGTAGTAGACTGCCGGATGATCGCTAATGACAGTTCCTACGAACGCTTGTTAGCTATGATTGGCCCGACAATCGCCTGGTGTAATACAGGCCTAAAACTTGTAGTAGATGTCCTGGCAGCTGAATACCCACAAATAAATAAGTGATATCCCCACAAAATGCCATTACTTACTATACTGGAAAAACCCTTTTAAGACGTTTGTTGATCACAAACAGTAGTAACTGTAGACACTGATGCAGGCAGTCAGGACTTTGTGCATGTTAACCACATGAAATTAGCTTTAAACATTGCCTGACATGTAAACTGGGAAGCAGCAAAAAGTCACATACAGAATTTGGGGACTTTGACAAGACAAGGGCATAAGATATCCTCTTATCGAGATGCATCACTACATTCTAGTCAGCAGTTTTCCATTTGAACACCGGGCAATCTTGCTTTTTTGTGAGAGGACTTAAATTGGATAATATAACAGCAATTTGATGTGTAACATTGCATGCAGATTAGATGTTGTTTTTAGCTAGCTTCAATGGTGTAAGTGTAATAATCCATTTGCTGCCACAGGGGCACAAAAGAAAACACTGTATAATGAGTTTTTGTTCCATTTGCCAATGAAAGGGCAGAAACGAAGGCATCTTAAAGCCAAATATCTCCCAGACATCATATTATTTTTGTAAATAGCATTAAGTTGCTAGAATATTAATGTATACTCCAATACTTTGGATCATTTCTAGGACGATAAGCTACAAAATAGCACTTGGGTTTTTATAGTACCCTTTTTTATGTTTTTGTGATTGATATAGTCAATAGAGATATAAAAATAGTCAATAGATAGATACATAGATAATGGATAGATAGATAGAAAGATAGATAGATATGAGATAGAGAGATAGATAGATAGATAGATAGATAGATAGATAGATAGATCGATCTTGAGAAAGGCCTCATTGAGCTGGGATGAAATGTTGCATTCTAAATGTTCATGTTAGATAAATAGATAAAATTGGATAGTCAATAGATATATACATAGATAATGGATATATAGTCAATGATAGGCTTGAGAATAGTCCCATGTATTGTTCTGGAATGAGATTGTATATACAGCTGCTTGTACACCATCTTCTTTAGCTAATTTTAATTTAATTCTGATTTAGATAGATGGATAGATAGATAGATGGATAGATAGATAGATAGATAGATAGATAGATAGATAGATAGATAGATAGATAATAGATAGATAATAGATAGATAAACAGATAATGTTTGGTACGCAACTTGTGTTATGAAGATAAAGTTCTGCATTTGGTGAAGGGCAGCTTCTTTTAACCATTCCTGGCTTTATTTCCAATTGTTCCACTTTAGTTGTGTTCTCAGCCCAGAAACCTGTTGGATTACCATAACAAACACAATCCCTTCATTTCTGATTCAGCTGGAACTATTGAGAAATCAGCTGGGTAAACTTCATCTTTCTTAAATGTTTTTCTTCCAGTGAAAAAATGTCACTAGAATTTTGCTTCACAGATAATCAAAGGGGGTTTTCCTTCTTAGAAAGAGACTCAGGGTCCCCTGTCAGTGTGGGGAGAAGGGAAGTGTGATGTGTGTGAAGATGGCATGGTAAGACACCCAAATCACTTATCCCCTAATTGGGTTATCCACCTGCTGCTGTTTAATTGAATATTATACTAATTTGCAGCTTACATAGGAAGGATAAAGTACGGGATGCCAGAAATGGGGTCTGGTTTGCAAATCACTGTTGATGAGAACAAAGAAAAGAGCATCTTAGTGAGCAGAAATGAACTGCACTTAATCAGGTAGAGAAGTGCTGGTTCCAAACGCTGTGCAGGAGTTGGAACATGAATAATGCTAGTCAGATTGGAGGCATATCCAAGAATCGCTTAAAGAGATCACATCAAAAGATGAAATAAGAACGCCTTTAGCTAGGCAAGGCACTGGAGACAGCTAATCGGGGCCCATAAGTGTCTGAGAGTAGAGGACGTGTCGTGAAGGTGGATATATTCTCCACTAGTACGAGGTGTCTCCAGAGACTGGGGCTTACACATTTGTAGAGAATGAGATTTTGATGCTTTCATTTAAGGAAAGAAACAAAACTAATTAGCCAGGAGAGAATAAGGAATGCAAATGTTTCTGAATTAGATGAGAAGTAGATAGCTGAGGCGGCTAATCCATCACTTGTCTGTTCTGTACTGTGGAGATGCAAGCTTCACGCAATCTGCCCAGTGCCATTTTTTAACTTGTGTGCTGCAAATCTGTTTGTATCACAAGGTTAAAAATATAAGAAATTAGCTTTAATTAATCATTAAACTGGTAATTTAATGTACATAGAATCAAAATTAATGTTTGAGGTATAAGTAAGGAAAAATTAAAGTGATACAGCACAGATCTACAGGAAAGGAGTCCACATATAGTTTATGTTCCATTTGGTAAACCCATCTTGACTAACCCATCAGTATTAGTTTCTGGAAGACCGTTCTCTTCTAAACTATCTTCCATTTACATAACTGACAAAGTTTCACTCTATTAAAGTGGTTGTTTCATTGCCAATAACCCATTTTATATATCCCTGATTGCTATGGGTCCAGCTCCCACCTGCCAGTGAAGGGGATATGTAGTGTTGCATGGTGGACATGCAGGTGAATGGTTAGTCATGTAACACATGGATGGTACAAGATGGTACCCATTCTTACAATCATGCTTATAGTGTTTGGTGGGCTGGAGGCCACCTATACAGCCCCTATAACTACACTTCTAGGAACAGAGTCCTGAGCACTGACATGACTCAGCCTAAGTTTAGAGGTGGGATGCAGACACTTAATCTTCCTTACACCACAATGCTACTGTGTAATACCTAGCAGAGGACATTGTAGACCAAAGCCCAACTGTAAGTTTTATCATGAAGAAAATTCAGATTCATTGTGCTAAGTACCTGAGGCTGAATATCATTGTTTCTCCTCAAATCCTTGAGAACACTTCTCTTAAACACAATTCATCTCCACTGACACTTGATTACATTAATTTTCACTTGACACACTGAAACAACAAGAACAAGCATTGCGCTATGAAGCTCCTGCCACTATTCAGCTGGGTGAATTGTACAACCATGACACAACATTTCTATCTTTCCTCAATATCCTTTGCCACTTTAAAAATGTTCTGAACTAAATTAGGTTGTTACCCCCCTCCAGAAGTACCAGTCTAACGTATAGCGGCTCAACTGGAAGGCACTTTGGCTGGCAAGTAACATTCTTAGCCAATGTATGATTGGTCTTGAAATAAATCCTGAACTAAATCCTATTATTGAAACTATTCCTCTATATGGAATCTGACAGAAATACACATTTGAAGTCCTACAGCATACGATTTTTCTCTAAATTCTACTCATCTGTGAGTCTCCACATTTGAAGGGGTGAAGTTAGACCAACGGCTTGTCAATCCAACAGCAACTCAGGATATAGAGTAAAGGCTATAAACACATTTGTGGCAATTTTTTATGATTGCATTTTGGGCAAAAAAAAAAATTTCATTTTTTCAATTGGTCTTTATTAAAAATGTTCAGCCATATTTCTGAGATACAGGGGTAAAAAAATCACTCTATTTTATGCTGTCACTTTCTGTTTTCTTTGAATCCCGTCATATGATGGCTGATCTGTAGCTCGAATCTCTCATCTCCTGACCTCATAAACACTCATTATAGCTTAATTCTTATCAAAGGGATAAGGGGCACATTTATTAAGACCAGCATTTTACACTCTGGTCTTAATAACCTCTATACCTGGCAGTGAATCCACCGAAGCACAGGCCTCTACATAACTTTGGCAGATCCTCCAATGCTTCTAAATGTAAGACAGCTTCCTTGCTGTCTTACATTCAGACCATTATCTATGCCTAAAACAGGTATAGAAAATGGTTAATGATACGGGCCTGCCGGCCTATCCCCTCCCATGCCACGCCCTTTTTTTTAGACTTGGCATGAGCAGGAAAAAGTTGCGTATTTCTGTTTAATAAATGACCCCCTAAGTGTTAATGTGGTTAGGAGATCAGAAATAAGAGCTACATATGAGCAATTAGATGACGAGATTCAAAGAAAAGAGAAAGTAACAGCTTGGAAACCAATTTCTCAGAACATTTTTAATTAAAAAAAATGGGAAAAAAATGATATTTAGTTCAAAATAGACAAAATGCAAACATAAAAAATGCCCCAATGTTGTAAATAAATGTCTAAGGAAGTGATGTACTGCTCTTATGGGAGCATAACCTATTTTCTTGGGTAGTTATTAGTGATTTCCTGCAGTCTTAAATTTAAATATAATGGGGTCATTTACTAAATTATGTATGCCAGTTTTTTAGCGTTTTAGCGTATATCTTTCGCATATTGCGGCGCAAAGGTTATTTACTTTTCCCCTCTTACATCAGGTGTAAAAAAAGGGGGCGTGGCATGGGAGGGGAAGGGGATGGGCCGGCAAGCTTAATAAATGACCCCCAATGTATGGTAATTTCTAAGTCAGCATTCAACCATAGTATTACCTTTGTATCAGCATACAACTGTATATGGGTCAAAAGTTTTTAGTTCCACATGGTATGGTAAGAAATGGGAAGACATTGTTAGGGTGGCAGGGTGTAAAAGCCCAGCCTAGTGCCGGGGATAAGTGTTGTTTGGGTTCTTGGGAATATAAATGAGTGGCACTATTATATATGAGGGCATCGATTGCACTTCTGAAGCATTAAAGGGGTTGTGTCACTTCAGTAAGTAGCATTTATCATGTAGAGAAAGTTAATACAAGGCACTTACTAATGTATTGTGATTGTTCATATTGCTTCCTTTGCTGGCTGGAACCATTTTTCCATCACATATATATACATTGCCCATTTCCATGGTTATAACCACTCTGCAATCCAGCAGTGGAAAAAGTACCGGCCTTTCTGGTGGCCGGCACCGTGGGACCACATATAGGCTAGTGCTTTTTCCTATAGTGTGCAAGCACGGCCACTGCTGCTAGATTGTAGGGTGGTCGTTACCATGGAAACGAGAAGTGTATAATGTGCTGGAAAAATTAATCCAGCCAGCGAAGAAAACAATATGGATAATAACAATACATTAGTAAGTTGCTTGTATTAACGTTCTCTACATAATAAATGTCATTTGCTGAAGTGAGACAACCCCTTTAAGGCAGGGTGTAATAGCCCAGTCTACTGCAGGAGATAGGAGTTGGTTGGGTTTTGGGGAACATCAGTGACTGGCACTATTATATATGGGGCATCTGATACATTTATGGAGCATTGTGGTAGGGTGTCTAGTGCACAGAATAGGTGTTGGTTGGGTTTTGCAAGACATCTCTTATTGGTATTCTATCTATCTATCTATCTATCTATCTATCTATCTATCTATATCTAGTACCAGGATGCTCAACCTGCAGCCCTCCAGCTGTTGTAAAACTACAACTCCCATCATGCCCTGCGGCAGGCTGATAGCTCTAGGCTGTCTGTGCATGCTGGGAGTTGTAGTTTTGCAACAGCTGGAGGGCCGCTGGTTGGGCATCCCTGATCTAGTATATAGTGAGACAGAGGAGGCATCTGATGCACTTAAAGAGGAGCATTGTAGCATACACATCTTAAGGCAACATTGGTGCTAATATAAAAGTCAATAACTTGCTTTTAACTTTTCTGTCACATGTTTATTACTTTTGCCCCAGTGATGGGGAAATTGTACCTCTTCAAATGTGAAAGAGAAAAGTTTCAGAAAAGAGAAGGACGCTCAGTTTTGCACTGACCCCATCATTGTGTTGTAGGTTTGGGTTATATAGGGATATAGCACTGGAACTGGAGAGTATTAGGATTTTATGGCTGTGAAGGAACTTTAAAAATACATGTAGAACAAGGATCAGCAACCTCCGGCACTCCAGCAGTTCAGAAACTACAATTCCCAGAATCCTCCTTTCACTTCTGTGGGAGTTAGAAGAACAGCCAAGCATGTTTGCATGCTGGGAGTTGTAGTATCACAACAGCTGGAGTGCCGAAGGTTGCTGATCCCTGATGTAGAACATTCTCAAAAAACACATTGGTTATACTAAAAACATAACAATACCTAATGGCGACACTTTCATCCTGGCTCAATCCCCTCATCCCAATTATACATATGGAAATGTGTACACTGGGCATATGAGCTGTAAGGAATGCAGATTTACCGTATCACAAAGGATCATTTCTGCAGCAGAGCCACGAGAAGCGGCCTAAAACTTCACATAATCTTTCTAAATTAAAAATGAACAACTCTTCTGGGCTTCTAATTAAGTGTGAAGTTTTATCTTGACTCTGGTGCTGATTTTCACATGTTTAATACAAACATTTATCAGGATGTAAGCGCCTGCAGGGAGAAGCGGTGACGCGATGAAAAGGGGGGGGATGCAACAAAAACAAGTGGATAGAAGAGACAACTCCTGTGACCTGAGAATTGTACTTAGAGAAGTGAATATTTGTACAAATTGTACAATTTATTTGACATTAGAGGTTGACTCCATGGAGAAAACAGCATTTTACAGTTTAGTGTCTAGTCTCAGCACATTATATCATTATACGCTGTATATATAAAGAATACTGAGCAACAGATGATTAGCTCTATAAATACGGACATTCATACCAGTGCTCTTCAAAGATATGGAATTAAGTGGTTAGAAAACCTTATTCTGTTGCTCATCAGTATGTTAAAGAGGATCTGTCACCACAAAATGCAATGCAATCTGATGGTACCATGTTATAGAGCAAGCTGAGTAGATTGATACATATGTTTTTGGGAAAATATTCATAATTTATACAATTTTCCACTTCCTGTGAATACCCATTGGTACAAGAGGGAGGTGTTATCAATGACTGGCAGCTATATCTCTGCCTTATACACACAATGCCATCAATCACTGATAACACCTTCTCCTGTACCAATATCTGTTCACAGGAGGTGAAAAAAGCAAAGATATAAATGTATAAATTACTATAAAACTATATATCCATCTGCTCAGCTCCTTCTGCTCTGTAACATCTCTGTAACATGGCGTTTCAGATTGCACTGCATTTTGTGGTGACAGGTTCTCTTTAAGACCACAAGTAAATGCAAAGCATCTAGACCATAACTGGTGTCCCTAGTCAGGTAAAGCTCACATGAAGCCCTACAGAAAACTCACTGGCAAACCTACTGAAGAGACACATTACAGATAGGATACAGGGAAAGAATGAAGGAGAAAATAACACTGGGAAGTTATGGGTCTAAGGAAAATACATACAATGCAACCGCACACCGCTAACCAGATAAAGCACAACATGCCATAGTGATATAGAGCATTCTAAAGCTCATGCTATGCTTGTTTAATAAATTAGAGACTCTTGGCAAATATATTTTGTACAAAATTATCTGAGCCCATTCACCGAATCGTCAGAATGGGAACCTAACACTATCTCCTACCTGTTATGTGCCAGACTTGGCTTCCATATAATCAGGGGGTGTTTTCTGATTATATGGAAGCCAAGTCTGGCACATAACAGGTTGGACATAGTGTTAGGTTCCCATTCTGCAGAGAACACCTTGACGATTCGGTGAATGGGCTCAGATAATTTTGTACAAAATATATTTGCCAAGAGTCTCTAATTTATTAAACAAGCATAGCATGAGCTTTAGAATACTCTATATCACTATGGCATTTTGTGCTTTATCTGGTTAGCGGTGTGCGGTTGCATTGTATGTATTTTCCTTTGACATGTATTTAGCCATAGCAACCAGCAACTGCGCTCTGGGATGTGCTGACTGAAATTTCTCTTTTTTTCTTTTTAAGTTATGGGTCTAATCCAACACTGCAAATAATCAACACATCATTGTCCTGTAGAAAACCAATGAAATGCAAGTAGTCCAATACTACTGAAAACTATTTCCAATTAATCCTCAATTACTGGTCTTTTTAAATGTCCACCAGCTTTTCATAACAATCAATCTTAAAGGGAATCTGTGAGCAGTTTTATGCTGCCCTATCTATACCTTGAGCAAAATCTTGGGTCAGTTATTTGAATTGACCCAGCCATTTTGCTAAAATCTGTGCTGAACAGCTCCAACTCAAGTCAAGCACTGGAACTCTTCAATACAGAGAAAGTTATCATGTTTATTACCTCCTGCTGGGGCAGTGTGGAGCTATTGACAGATTCTCTTTAACCAAATTGCCATATTTATCCACAATACAAACACTATCCTCGGATGTTTCCATCAGTGCCATAGACTTTCAATGGAGTAGCAGGGCACATGCTGCATTCTAAGTTCTCCCAGCTGCAGTTTAGCAGCTGGAGAAATGGAAGACCAGGATGCCCCATTCTGGTGATCATGAGGGTCCCAATGATTGGACTTCCACTGACTTAACATTTTAATGGAACACTCCCTTTACTGCAGAATATTTTACAACTTGAATTGGAAGAAAAGTTTCTATGGCAGTATATAGTCTGTTCTACAGATGTACTGAATATCAGTATCTGACACACTTTGTAGTTACACCTTCTTTTTCTAATGTAAAAAGTTTTTAAAATGAGCTCCATATGCTCAACAAAGATTTATACAGTCGAGTCCCATTATTATGACCACCAGATAATATCGATTGTAACTGCTGTGTGCAGCACGGACAGAAATTAGGAGTGACTCAACCAGGTCTTGGTAGGTTGTCACAGGTATCTGGATTCATGATAGTGCAGTGCATCCTACATGCTGCTGGAGGGTTCATGGGGGTGGATCCATAGAGCAAACACGACAATCGAGATGGCTCGATAAATGCTCAGTTGGGTTTAAGTCTGGAGAATTACTAGACCAGGGTAGTACTTGGAGGTCTTGGTCATGCTGTTCCAACCAATGTCGGACAATTCTAGTCATCTGACACGTTGTATTGTCTTGCTGGAAGATCCCATCCACCCCAGGGAAGACAATCAGTATACATGATCTGCAAGGAGGGATTCATACTTAAATCGGCAAAGAGGGCCTTACACATGCATGAGTGAGCCCAGAGAATGTCACAAAAACATTCCCCAGACTAAAAATGGCTATCATTCGATGATACAGAAAATGTGACTCATCAGAGAAGGTAAGCCTTGCCAATTAGCAAAGGCCTAATTCCGATAATGCAGTGAAAAGTGAAGCCTTTCTGCCAATGCCACTTCATTAGCAGAGGTACAGTGGCCATCCATCTACTTTGGAGCCCTTTACGCAGTAGGGTTTCCTAAACTGTTGTTTTAGACACACATCTAGAAGCCCCTCTGTTAACATTGTTGGTGAGCTAATCCACTGAGGGTGTCAGTCTGCCCTCACGCAACTTCATGACCTCATGGCACATGACTTCCATCATGAGCTATGCGCTGCTGATGTCGAAAGTAGGAAGTGGTCAAAATAATATGACTCAACTGTGTGAACACTGTAAATGTGGAAGGTCACTGCAATATCTGAATAGCACTGAAATGCTATATTTGTCATTTATCATTCCTTCATGTTTCAGGATAAGGATAGTTTGAAAATGTTCTTAGGTTGATGATGCATTGTCCTTAACGCCTCCATACATATTAGTGAATTGTTGGCCAAACCCACCGTTTTTGGCATTGCCAGATGACAGTCTTACATCTCTCTCCAATTCTACTGGAGGTGAAAACTTGGTCAGGACTCTACCCTCTAAAGGAACAACTTTTAGCAAATGAGGCAGTGCAAAAATGGCCCAAGGGTCATTGAAAGTGGTTTAGGTAGAATCCCTAGTGGGGGGCCTAGTTTGATCTTTGCTATGGGGCACTTACTTCTCTATGTACGCCACTGGCACCACTAGAAGGGTCTGGTTGCAGTTTATCACCCCTCCCTATTGAAATAATACATAGATGCAAGCAAGGATGGTTATGAGGTGGCCAATTAGGGTAGACAGCGGAATACACATTTTGCAGACTTGTATGGCCAGCTTTAGATTTTTTTTCCTATTCTCTAGTTCTTACTGATCTTTACCCCTATTATAATAATTCTGCTGCTCCCCATTTCTCTTGGGCTAGTAAGTACTTAATTGCAGATCCTCATCCAAATGCTTTCCGTTGATCTGTATACGTTCTCCTTGTAACTGTTGATGTATAGTGGATTACCCTAATTGTACCTTTGACTATTTGAAGGGTATTTGTTAAAATCAGGTACAGTCCTTATATTTTTCCAGTCTCTGAAGCTTGTAGCAGAAGAGTTTGGTTCATTTTTGAATAGCAGGCATCAAATCACTAGTAATAGATTCATAGCAAAGGTTCAATTTCTAGTGATCAGTGTACAGACATCTCTGACGTCTAGATCTCGGTGTCAACTACATCTGCCTGCGTAATTTAATCATTCTACATCTCTTGTTCTAAAATGGTTCATGACCAGACTTATTGAGAAAAGTCACTAGAAGCCTCTATTAACATATAAAATCCCTTGGTAAGCTGATTAGTTCATAATATCTGGCAGAAAACTGGTACAGGTTAACAAATAGAAGTGCTGGTAGATTTCTACAAGATGTGAATGATGATTCTTGATAGCTTTTTCTTCTGGTCTTTGCAATATACATATAGAGTGGTGATAGATAAATTTGATAAATCCTTTAAAATGTTTGCAGAAATTGCACAATGTTTTTGGATCTTCTTGTTACCTATAAACCTAGATAAAAAACATAAATAACACACAAACATGCACTGATCAACCACAACATAAAAACCTAATATTATGAAGGTCAAGACACAGACTCCACAAGACCTCGGAAAATGTCCTTTAGGATCTGGCAGAACTTGTTAGCAGCAGATCCTTTAAATCTTGTAGGCTGCAAGGTAGAGTCTCCAAGGATCAGACTTATTTTTGCAGCCTATCCCATAGATTCCACTCAATCAGGAATTTAGAGGCCAATTAAACAATTCAAAGTCTTTGTTTCGCAAACCTTTCATGGACATTTTTTGCAGTGTGGAAAGTGTCCACTTCCATTAGGGAATATCATTGCAAGGAAAGGATGTACTTGGTCTAAAACAAAATGTTTAGATGGTGGTACATGTCAAAATATCAACCACACGAATGCCTGATTCTAAGGTTTCCTAGTAGTACACAGCCCAGAGCAGCACACTTCCTCTGCAGTCATGCCTTCTACTCATAGTCCAACCTGGTGCCAACTTTTTTCCAGGTAAGGCTACTTTCACACTTGCGGTAGACTTTTCCAGCAGGCTGTTCCGGCAAAGGAACAGCCTGCCGGATCTGTGCTACCGCAAGTCCACCGTGCTGCCAGAAGTCCACACTGGTCCCATTCACTATAAGGGGGGCAGGCCTGAGGTCCGGCCGCAACATGGCAAACAAGCCAAGAGGCAGCCGGACAAAAAAAACAGCGTGCTGTAGTTTTATTCTGGCTACCTCTTTTGTGCTAACTTTTGTGCATCAATAGTTCTGTGGAATCTGATCAGGCATGTGCTTCCAATGCACATCAGTGAGACTGTCATCAGTTCACTCATTGTCCTTCCTTGGACCACTTTTGGTCGATACTTACCACTGCATACTGAGAACATTGCACACCTGCCGTTTTGGAGATGCCACTAAGATTCTTACACGTGCACATTTTTCCTTCTTCCAGCACATCTTCAACTGGACTGTTCACTAACTGCCTAATATAGATGTCTGTGGGACACAACTGCAAATTTGTATGCCTCCAGTTCCATACAGAGACACACATAGTTGTCATATTCCACCAGCACCACAGAGGCAACATAAAATAAACAAAGATGCACACACACAGTACATACAGCCTGAAACTAAATCAAAACCCCACATTTTGAATTTATAAAAAGAAGTTTGTTATTGGCATAACTTTCTGAATTTCTTAAACTTGCCCTTGTTTGATTATATCTTCTTTGAGTTCTCTGGTCTCCTCCAGCCTTCAAAATCCATAGGTTCATTGACTTTTTATGAATTTGTCCCTACTCTGTGACTACCAAGTAGCTCTGTGACCTGTATGAAACTTATAAACTCCATCCACCTGGTAGGTGACAGAAATCAAATAAAGGCCCCACGAGTTATAAAAGTTTTTTTTTTTAATGTATTATTACTACTAATAATAGACATCTAAGTGCCTGTCAGTACCTGGTCAGGCATATCACGTTTGCCTTCATTTTATATCTTTATCACAGCTTCTGATTTGGAACTGGGATGATGATCTAACTTGAGGTTTATGTACTGAACTACTTTTGATAGCAAAGACAATTCTAATAAAACCACTAATAAAAAGTTTCCTGGAAGTCTACATTGTACAATTTATTTAATGACATGACCGGTTGGCAGACTTTCCTGCAAGTGGCACCGAAAATCCTCCTAAGTAAATGTAATTTTACACCCAATGTGCATCTCCGAAACACTGATCCTTGAAATAAAAGTCTGTGTATTGTCCTCCACATTATCATTACAGTTCAGACTGTTCCAAATTCACAGTCTCTATTTCCTTCATCCTCTAAGACCACAATCTACAATCAAGAGATCCATGAAAATCCACACATATACGAATTATAGACAGTGAAGTTTACAGCTTCATACACAAAAAAACCCAGTTTGAATTGAAATACCTTCAATGTCATTTTCTTCTGGGCTACATTCCAAGCTTCTTATTTCCACTATTTGTTGTCCTTTAAATCAGTTGTCAAATGAGATCATTTTTGTAATTTAGTAGCAAAGCTTCAACCTCTCCAACAGAGAGATCAGAGACGACCTATTGTATAAATCAGAATGAAAAGAGACCCAACAGCCAGCATGGCTTTTTTATAGCATTGGCGAGGTGTTTACATCTATCATGCACTATATCTGGTAGATGGTAATGAGTATTTTTCCCAGGTGTGTGATTCTATTTAAAATTTTCTTTTCGCAATAGCCATTATTTGTCCTTCCTTCCCATGCATGTTAAATCAATATGTAAAGTAACTTGCAATAAAATCATTTTGCATTGTTTATTGGTGTTTATAACAAAGTTCATTTTGAAACTGAGTCTTAGTGCCATTTGTTAAAAGTTGCGTGGGAACATATATTGATTCTGCATCAGCGCCTCATGGGAATACTCACACTCCTCCAGCCACCACCAATTGGGATCACTAACCAGGTGGTAATATCCAGGCTGGGGCAAGTATACTCTAAGAAATCCCATGTTGGCATGTTGTTTCATTTGAGAATTTGATATATCTTTACCCTAACACTCACCAGCCCCATTACCCCCTGATGAGCCCACTCGCTGGGTGAAACGCGTCGGGATTTGGGTGGTACACACAACCTTTTTCTACCCTCCCTTCATCGGTAGGGTATAACAGGGTTCAGGCAGGGCAGGTACAGGGACAGGGTACCCCCACCATCAGGGGGCATCCCTGGGCTAAGGGACAGCCTTTCCTTTCATACCTGCCTTACCTATGGATATACTACATAGTTTTTGGTGACATATACTATCTTGGTTTTAAGATGATGTAATTAAAGTATATATGTTTTAGGAGTCACATTCTTGATTTATACTGCATTGCTAATGAAAATTGGACATCATATAGTACATGAAAATCTCTTTCTAACAAAGCTAAAACTGGCCCTGTATGTCACATGGAACCAGATCTTGCCCCATTCATTGTTCCACTTGTTCTGGTAGATTTATATTAAGCTGGCAGCTTAGATGGCATGTCCTTTCAAGGGGCCTATCCCTTCTACTGCAGCTCTCTTCCTGTAACTGTCCTGGTTCTAACAGATGGTATGGCTGGTAGGCAGTGGTGTACATAGAGAAGTAAAGGCCCCATAACAAGGATCAAATCAGGCCCCCCACACAGGACAGAAGGGTTTCTATCTAAACCCTTTTCAATGACCCTTGGGACATTTTTCCACTACTTCATTTGCTAAAAGTTGTTCCTTTAGAGCAGTGGTTCTCAACTCCAGTCCTCGGGACCCACCTGCCAGTCAGGTTTTCAGGATTTCCTTAGTTTAGACCAGCTGATATAATTAGCGTCCATCCATCAGGACTTACCACAGGTATTCATTCTGTGGGATATTCCTAAATCCTGACTGGCAGGTGGGTCCCGAGGACTGGAGTTGAGAACCACTGCTTTAGAGAGTAGAGTCCTGACCAAGTTTTCACCTCCAGCAGAAGAGGAGATAATCCCTAAAACTAAGACTGGGCCCCCTCTTGCCCTGAGCCCCATAGCAGTTGCATGGTCTGCCGCTATGGTAGTTACACCTCTGCTATTAGGATAGAATTGGGCATGTATAGCTACCTCAGTGAGGTGAACATAGAAATAAGAGAAAGAACAAACAGCAGGTGGCGAAATGCAGATACATTTTATTGAATAGCTCAGTGGCGATACTAAATGTTTAATTACATGCAATTATAAAAGTATTCAGGTGCTGGTTTGAAAAATATAAAATATTGTTCTTGAGAAAACTCTTTGAAACATATGTGGGCATCTAAAGTTTGCTGCCATGTCTAAGGACTAATAAAAATAAGCACTGACATTTTGAGATATAAATCATGTAGGTAAAGTACATTGCCTTGTGTTAATCCATGTACTTTGCCCCCATACACTGTTATTACACCTTTATATAAACCTTCTGATCCAACCAGAGCTGTTCTTCACTGTTTTATTGAGACTATCCATCAGTTACTTCTGCAACTTATTTCTGAAATGGCAATGTGCAGTAGAGTGAAAGATAACAAAGCTTGTATGCATAGCTAAATAATGAGTTGATCAAATTACTCAAATCTTGCTTCTATAACCTGTTTTTCTAGCTTAGTATCAGATATTACAGCGCCTTCCAGCGCTCGCCAATAGCACATCCTTCGGGTGAAAGAAACAAGCACACATGGAAGCAAGAAGCACTTGGTAAATAAGCTTAAAAAAGTGTTAAAGGGGTTATCCAGTAATTTACATTTACCTTTGGATAGGTCATGAATATCAGATTGGCTGGGGTCTGACATCCGAGAGCCCCACCAATCAGCTGTTAGAAGAGGCTAGTGCTCCATGAGCGCCACGGCCTCTTCCGGAGGATAGGTCATTCTTATCAATCCCTGAATAACCCCTTTAAAGTTTTTCCAGCACATGTTTCCATGAGATGCACTTGCTATAAAAACAAAAGCAGAACCTGGAGCCTTAAAGGGTTTGTCCCACGAAAAATATTTTGCAGTTTTAAAACCAGCACCTGGATCTGAATACTTTTGTAATTGCATAAAAATTTTGCATAGCCACTTAGTTATTCAATAAAATGTATCTGTATAGCACCACTTGCTGTTTGTTCTTTTTCTTATTTCTTTGTCCTGCTCACTGAGAAGGCTGCACATGCTCAGTTTCATCCTTCAACTGCCTCCTGAGTTGTGATAGGAAGAGCATAGACACCCCTTATCTGCAGCAGACACTCCCCTTGAGTTGTCAGCTTGATATAAGTCTAGCAGAGCAATAAATGGGGAGATCTCTGGATCCATGTAAGGTACAGGGCTGGTTCTAGTTTTGTTAGAAAGAAATTGTCATGTTCTATATTATGTCTGATTTTCATTTTTTACATTAGCTATGGGATAACCCTTTTAATACTCATCTGACCAATCCCCCACTGCTACTGTTCCAACTGTGCCGGGGTCCCCACTGCACTTCAATGTCTGCTCCTGTGTCATCACTGCAGGAAATGACTGGGATTTCTGCTCAGCCAATCACTGTTCTGACAGTAAGTAAAGTGTAGCGGGGAGGAGGAGGAAGATAGTTAAGGTGAATATATAGGAACTGCAGCCTGTTGGAACACTTTGTGTGCTGTAATATCCCTTTAAATAGGTTAGCTATTTCTATAATTTCTTCTGCATGCGCATAACATCCATAGGGTCCACTTACTAATACAGTTACAGAAAACTTTAGCTTAACTGTTTCAATGGCTTTGGCTAAGTTGAGTGTTAATTTCAAATTTGCTGCAACAGTATATTAAACATGTTAAACGTCAAGTTAGATTTTGCTACATCTGTATAATGTTTGTCTCAGTGTTGTCTGCCGGCACTTTATAAGAGATGTTAGAATTCTGAAACGCTACATGTGAATGTGTGCAGTAGACACAGATCTATCAGACATTTCAGTAATTCTGGGCGCGTTAAAACACAAGCTTATCATGCTGGCTTACTTTAACAATGTGCAAAGCTTCTAAAGCTTAAAGCTGGTATTGTGTTACAGTGTTCGGGATAATCCCTTAAAGGGGTTGCCCCATGTCAGACATTGGTGGCATATAACTAGGATATGCCAACAATGTCAGATATGTGCAGGTTCCAGCTCTGAGATCCACATCTAACTCTAGAATGGGACCTCTAATGTGAAAGATGATGCATCGTGCAAGTGTGGCCATTCTCCATTTATTTTTATGGGAGTGCCGAGAACAGCCGAGCACTGGAACTCCCATACCAGCTACATCAGCTGATTTATAACATAAAATAAAAGTATTATACAGCAGCACAGAGTGTCATTTTCTATTACAGAGCCATAGGGACTCCATAGGGCCCTGTATAACTCAGTGCATACAGCACCAAGGGAGTCATTTATTAAGACCGCCATTTTAGACCCCTGTATCTGGCGGTGGATCCGCCAAAGTTATGAAGAGGCGCAGGCTTCTACATAATTTTGGTGCATCCAGCACCAGTCTAAATGTAATCCAGCTTCCTTGCTGTCTTACATTTAGAACATTTTCTGCAATTAAAATAGGCGTAGAAAATAAGGAATGAAACGGGCTTGCCTTCTCTATCCCTTTCCCGCTGACGCCATGCCCACTTATTTAGACCTGGCGTGATCGGGGAACTGTCGCAGATTGAAGCGCAACTGACCATTGTGCGGCGATCTGCACGAGAAATACGCCTAAATCCAATCCTGGGGTTGGCTAGAAAGTGCATTAAAACTACTCTGAATGGCTCGGACCTTAAGGCCTCTTTCACACGAGTGAGTTTTCCGCATGGGTGCAATGAGTGACATGAAGCATAGCACCCACACTGAATCCTGACCCATTAATTTCAATGGGTGTTTGTACATGAGCGTTTTTTTTTACGCATCAGTTCTGCATTGCGTGAAAAACGCAGCATGTTCTATATTCTGCGTTTTTCACGCAACCCTGGCCCCATAGAAGTGAATGAGGCTTCAGTGAAAAACGCATTGCATCCTGAAGCAAGTGCGGATGCAATGCATTTTTCACTGATTGTCGCTAAGAGATGTTGTTTGTAAACCTTCAGTTTTTTATCACGCGCGTGAAAAACGCACCAAAACGCATTGTACCCGCATGGAAAAACAACTGAACGCAATCACAGACAAAACTGACTGAACTTGCTTGCAAAATGGTGCGTGTTTTCCTGAACGCACCCTGAACGCATCCTGACCTAATCCGTCACGCTCGCGTGAAAGGGGCCTAAGAAAGCAAGACAGATTTTTGCACGGCACCAAAAGGAAATCAGTAGGACTTCCACCATAATGTAAAAAGAATATCCAATGTACAGATGTATCCAAGCTAAAACTGACTCTGATAACACATGTCAACGTGTTATCTCGGTAATCTCCTGACAAAAGCCATTAAAACCCCTTGAAAAAGTTAGTTAACATTTTCTTGCCATCGTTTAGTTAAAGCCTCTTTCACATTAGCGGCAGCACGGATCCGGCAGGTGAAGGGTGCCGCCGGATCCGTGCTGCCGAAGGTACATGTGTGGGGCCGGAACCGCGCTCCGGCCCCACACATGTCACACAGTACATACACACAGACACATACATACTTACATGCTCCCGGCAGCTCAGTACAGGAGGAGGACGGCGCGCACATAGGACGATTCCCCACAGCGCCCTCTGCTGGGCGCTGTGGGGAATCGTCCTATGTGCGCGCCGTCCTGCTCCTCCTGCGCTGTGGAGACCTGCCGGGAGCATGTAAGTATGTATGTGTATATGTCTGTGTATGTTTATGTGTATGTCTGTATGTGTGTATATATGTATGTGTGCTGGTGACGGATCCGTCATGAACTCCATTGAAAGTCAATGGAGGACGGATCCGTTTACCATTGTGGCACACCAAACGGATCCGTCCCCATTGACTTTCATTGGGGGTCATGACTGATCCGTCTTGGTGCGGATGCCTGGACCAGAGAGCAAACCGCAGCATGCTGCGGTTTGTTCTCCGGTCTGGAGACGGAACAGAATGCTTTTAGGAGCATTACGTTGTCTTCAGTTCAGTTTTGTCCCCATTGACAATGAATGGGGACAAAACTGAAGCGTTTTATTCCGGTATTGAGCCCCTATGACGGAACTCAATACCGGAATTAAAAAACGCTAGTGTGAAAGTAGCCTAACACGTTAACCATCAAGCTTAGCTCAGCTACATCTGTAGGAAAGGGATACACTTAAAAAGGAAGGCAGGTAAGTAGTTAAAAGTTTGCTTGGTTTCACTGCCCTAGGGTGAGGGTTTACAATTTATTTCATTGAGCTACAGATCATAGATGTAAGTTTATTTATAGCAAAATGTACAACCTGTATTTAATTATAAGAAATTAATCAGACCCCTGAGCATTTCATTCCTGAAAATGTGATTAAGCCAAAGAAATGGTGACAAACATCGTTATTCTGTAGCTCCTCCAATGTAAGCAATGTCATTTTTTATTATATATCAGGGGTATGTAACGGATCGACCGCAGTGCAAATGTGTGTGTGGGGGGGAGGGGGACTTATGGGGAACATCATTCTGTGAGGGGGCATGACTGTGTGAAAGGGTTACTTTAGGGGACATAATTCTGTGAAGGGGCCCTTAGCAGATCATTGTACTGTGTGGGAGCCACTTAAAGGGGCATCAGTCTGTGAAGGGGACACTTAAATCTCATGACTAATATAAATAAATGAAAATAAGACATCATATAGTACCTGACAATACCTTTCTAACAAAGCTAGAACCAGCCCTATACCTCACATGGATCCAGAAATCTCCCCATTCATTGCTCTGCTAGATTTATATCAAGCTGGCAGCTCAAGGGGAGTGTCTTTTCTGCTGCAGCTAAGGGTGTGTGTTTCAGCTCTCCCTATCACAGTTCAGGAGGCAGTTGAAGGATGAAACTGAGCATGTGCGGCCTTCTCAGTGAGCAGGACAAAGAACTAAGAAAAAAACAAACAGCAGGTGGTGCTATACAGATACATTTTATTGAAAAATTTAGTGGATATGCAAAATTTTTAATTAAATAAATACAATGCAACAGCACTCTGCAAACCAAATAAAGTACAAAAATGCCATAGTAATATAAGATATTTTGATGCTAATGCTACGCTTGTTTGATAAATTAGAGATTCTTGGCAAATATATTTTGTACAAAATTATCTGAGCCCGTCTGCCATACGTCAAGGCGATCTCTGTAAGACTGGAACCTAACACTATTTCCTACCTGTTATGTGCCATAATGGCCTCCGTATAATTCATGGGGTGTTGGTTCCACATGCATGCTGGGTCCACTCTGCCTTTTGCCATTTCTGGTGCTTCAAAGGCCTCCACTAAATCCAGGGATGCAGGTACCAACATGCATGCCGAGCCCACTCTATACCTCTATACTAAGAGCGGACTACAGCTTTATACTTACACTGATTAAAATCAGCCTATGGGGCAGACAGGCTGGTCAGGAGCGCATGACTTAATGGAGTAGCCACACCTCCAGTACAAACTACAAAGAAAAAAAAAGGGGGGGGGGATTCAGTCAGCACATCCCAGTGCGCAGGTGCACGTTGCTATGGCTAGATACACAAAGAAAAGAAAATGAATAATACAATGCAACAATTTTTTTATTTCATGCAATTACAAAAGTATTCAGATCCAGGTGCTGGTTTGAAAAGTGTAGAATATTTTTTTTTGGGACAACCCCTTTAAGGTGCATGACTGTTGGGGGGGGGGCACTTAAAGGGGTTCTGCAGGAATTTAAAAAAAATGAAAATACTTAAATATTATTTTATAATAAATATATTCATAAATACCTTTCATTAGTTATAATGGCTCATTTTGTCTAGGGAGCAATCATCAGGGGAAATAAAATGGCCGCTGTCCCATTAGTACACACAAAACCTGTCCTAATCACACAGTAAGACAAGTTACTTCACAACACTGAGGTAAAGAGCTGCCTCATCCTCCTCTCTGCTCTGCTTGTCAGTGATTATGTTCCTGAATACAGGTGAATCTCTGTAGGAATGGAGAAGATGAGGAGACATGAGAGGATGTTTGGGGTGTGGCTTATGAGCAGCAGCACTTGTATGCAGTCTCCATTACCACAGCAACACATTACCACAGTCTGTCCTGTCCGTCCTCTCTGTACTTCATGTCTCTTCAAAAACTAAATTCCCCAGAGATTCAGCTGAATGTCTTATAATCTGTATTCAGGATCATAATCCCTGACAAGTACAGAAGAGGATGAGGCAGATCTTTAGCTCAGTATTGTGAAGTCTGCTGTGTGATCAAGACAGGTTTTGTGTGAACTAATGGGACAGCGGCCATTTTGTTTCTCTTAATGATTGCTCCACAGACAAAACGAGCCATTATAACTAATGAAAGATATTTGGGAATATATTTATAATGATGTTATTTTCATTTTCTTAATTCCTGGAGAACCCCTTTAAGGGGTGAAGGGCCACTTAAGGGTCATCACTGTGTGGGGGTCTACTTAAGGGGACATCACTCTGTGGGGGTCACTTAAGAGGGCATCACTCTGTGTGGGGGGACTCATGGGGACATCACTTTATGTTGGGGCCATTTAAAGGTGTCCAGTCCTAAAATAATTAACAAAAAAAAAAAAACCTTTGTCAAACACAACTATTCGTCTATATTTCCTTAAAAAGGCTTTCAAACACATTTATGCACATTGGTGCACAGTGTTAATAGCTGTGATTAAACCTTCTTGGGTGTTTTCAGTGACAGTCACTACATACTGTATACAGTCGGTTTTTCAGATTATCAGGATGACAGGGTGCCCTGAAATGTGACTCTAATCATAATCCTTATAATCACTTGATACCACTGTGTCTCCATGGTTACAGACTACAAACAAACCCTGTGTAGTCTAACCCTCCAGTCATATTTTCATACAACTAGTAAATTATCAAGAAGAAGGGACAGATTAAAGGGAGTATGACCACAAGATTGGTAGTCTGTTTATGGAGATATGAAGGTCTACATAGAAGCTATAGACACAAAAATAAATCCTTGGATATTTCTAATCAAGACTTATGGCCGCTTCATTTTTTAACATTTTTAATGCTTAATATATAATCTAATTCATAAGGAAATATGGGGTTTAAGCTATCTAATGTCTATAGCTAGCTTTTGGCCATTGTCAGTTACTTACTGTACCACCATCTACGTGAAAGTGAAGAATCCTCTCTGCTGAGATATCATTCTTTTTTGTGAGACATCTGAGTGTAAAGCAAAGAAAATGAGCAACAGCTTAGAACATGCAAATATGCCTTATTTCAGATATTGTCAGCCAGGCTTTTATCTGCTCATAGACATATCTCGCTGACTGTTATCCGTTTGATAACTGATAAAGACACTTTGAGGCAGAATCACACTTCCTAATAAAAAATCTCTCTAATTATGGTTTTGTCACAGTTTTTTTCTTCTTCAAATTTGTTAAAACGCACAAATGGAAATTACTGAGTCACACCGAAATTATCAGCCTAGCTAGTTGTAGAGCTTATTTCTACATTGATAAATATGAATAGTACTCATTGGTTTGTCTTATCAATTCATATGCATAGGAAGGAAATTTTGGGAATTAGCCATATGACTGCTGCTTTAAACTGGACATACATTTCAATAGCTGTAGGCTGGACATCTATAGTGTGTCTCCCAACTCCCCCATACACATACACAATCGGTTGAACTTGTATGCGTATGTAATAGGGAGAGGAGAGAAAGCCACTGCCAGACACATCTATCAAAAGGATCCAATGAAAATAAAACCATCTATTTGGGGAGAGCTCTCCATACACATTAGGTTGTCACCTGAAACAGGGGTGCACCTAGCCTTTCTGCTGCCTGAGGCGAAAACTGAAACGGCAGTTGGCAGTTTTATAAATTTTCCTTCTCCCTCCCAGTAAAACCATCCTTTTCTACAGGGGTATGCCAGAGGTTTAATAACCACAACTTTCCTAACAGGTTACCTGGCAAAGCAGAATAAATTGTACATTAGCTGCCGATGATGTAATAGTAATGCTGGCAATAGTCTTTTCCAGAATCTTACTTGATTACATCAAATGATACATTGTAACACTGATCCAACGTGTGAGCAAAACTACTCTAGGAGATGATTTGGGTAGAAATTTTCATTAAACAGTGATAATCAGTGTCATAACTAGAAATGACTGGGCCCCAAAGCAAATTTTTGAACCCCTTCCCTCTTCCCCAGGAACTTCTTCGAAACCCCCATTCCTGTGGCTGGTCAAGATCGATCTCTCCGCTGCTCCGTCCTTTTCCTACTAAGTCATAATAGATAATATTGAAAAAGATGGGTCGGCACTCTGGTTTGCATGTTGTGCACGCGTCCAGGGAAGGCATCCCACTAGTATATCGCGAAGAAGGACTACCACTCATTTTCTTGATGATATGAAGAGACTTTTATTCAAGGTATAATAGCATCATCAGTGAATAGTTTCGGCTCAAGCCTGAGCCTTTTTCAAACTGCAAGGCCTGAGCCGAAACTAGTCACTAATGATGTTATTATGCTTTGAATAAATGTCTCTTTATATCATTAGGAAAGTGAGTGCCGGTCCTTCTTCTCTATATCTCTGTATATAATGTCATTGTATAATACTGTTGAGGGGGCCCTGACAATAAAATATTTTAGTATTCCTTCCTGGGTGGGCCCCTTCTGAGGTCAGACCCCAAAGCAGCAGCTTCCCCTATAGTTACGCCCCTGGTGATAACCTACAGCACAACATTTACAAGTGAAATGGTGGTCTCTCTAAGACATCCCCTTTGCATATGTGAGCTACGTGAGCACGTATGGACATCAAAGAGAGGGGTTTTACTCTCGTCACCCCCTCCATGAGCCAAATCGGAGAGCCGTTAATTACCAGTGAAAGCCACAATTCCCTACGATCAGGAAACCCCAACTCGTGATTATTGAAATGACTCTTTTTAGATCTGGGGTTGAGAACCAGCTATAGACTGCTGCCAGTAGTCTGTTCACAATAGAGAAGAGAGAGCATGCAGAATTTGAATTTCCTTTTACTGACAGGTCGGTAATTTTTAAATGTTCCTACAATTCTTGTAATAACATTATATCAGTGAATTGCTAATGAAGCCTTTCTCTGATACTTTCATCAAAGCGGAATGAAGAGATTACTGCGAGGATAAGACCCGTTGCGTGCTGTGATATAATCTCTAATACGGTTTTTGATGAACCTGTGTTTCAGTACATTCAGTTCATGCTCAATGTAATCTAAAGTGCTGTAAATAAAGTAATGACTGATCCCCAGATAATATGTTAATTTGGCCATATCGTTTGAGATCCCGAATGGTGGCTTGTCTGGCCCTGTGGATGTAGACAGCTTTATAAAGAATGTCAAAATGTATTGAGGTGGTGAGAGTCAATGCGAGGAATGCTGGATAGACTGCGGCATGAGAAATGTGTTATTTAAATCATCAAGGTTTTTCTTTTCAGCACATTTTAACACTTACGATTATGCCAGCATGATCTGGTACAATGCTTTGATGTTTAAGTAGCTGTTTCTTCTTCTTTAGACTGATAGGTTTGTCTCATATTTTTATTTCCCGCCAGCAAAAGTATGGTGCCATATGTGACAACACTACTAAGTGTCCTGCTGATGTACCGCCATACACAATGTAGTCTATCCAACACTATGCGGTCTCAAAGAGCATAGCAGCACCTATAGTCAGAGGAAACTTCATATGGAACATTGAATACTTATAGCCAAACCCATTGCCTGTTTATTGTCTTCATCCTAACAAAATCAGCAAGTTTCATCCAAGTCTCCTAACACAAAAAAGAGTGAAGAAATAATCGGTGTGAGTTCTTTATCATAGCAATATCCCTCGGTATAAGTGTAAAGTGTCTTCCTTGGACATGGTCCCATGGCCTTATTCGTAATGCACCCAGCGTGTCACTGAAAAGATTTGACTTAAGGTTACTCCTAAGGGTGTTGTCTAAGTGCCCCCCCTGGCCTTCACCCTTTAATCTCTGTACAGGGATCTAGACTTCGCTGCAGAAGAGCCATCAGGTCACTTTGTTTTGCAGTAGTCTCTGTTCAGTGACAACTGACCCAAGCAAGAGACATCAATGTGTGGGAGAGTCAAGAGCAAGGACAAAGGACAAGCCAAGGTCAGGGCAAGTATAGTTTGTTCAATCCATTTAAAGGGGTTTTCCAGGATTTAACTACTGATGACCTATCCTCAGGATAGGTCATCAATATCTGATCGGTGGGGATTTGAAACCTGAACAGGTCTCGAAAGCGCCACTGCCTTCTCGCAGCTTACCAAGCACAGCGCCGTACATACAGGAGCATTGGTGCCTTCTCAAGCAGCTGATCGGCCGGGTTCCCGGGTGTCGGACCCCCACCTATTAGATACCGATGACCTATCCTGAGGATAGGTCATCAGTAGTTAAATCCCGGAAAACCCCTTTAACAAATGAGGGCAGGCAGCACAGGGTCAATACGGATGTCAGGCAGGACTGATGACTGGCAGCACAGAGTCAATCCAGTAAACAGGCAGAGATTGGGCACGGAAGGTCAGGACAATACAATAGAGCACCTTCACAGGACTAGATAAACTAAGAACCTACTCCTCATGCACATTCCATGCAAAGACTAAAATCTGGTGCAAATTTATTGCAAAATACACTGAAAAATCTACAGGTCTTTTTTACGCCGAAAGAGGGACTGTCACCGCAACATGCAGTGGCAGAGGTAAAACATTTCTAGGTGGATGGTCATACTGTTTGCATGAGTGACAGCTCTAGTATCCATCCAGCCTTGTCCCATAAACTACTGGTGAAGGTGAGAGGACTCATATAGGGCAGTTTTACACATGCAGTTCTTGATGTCATTTTCTAAGCCAAACACAATGCGTGAATACAAAAATAGGACAAATATCCCCGCTTCATACTTTTTACTCCCTTCCAATCTATTTTTGGCTTGGCTATAAAAAAAACTGCATTAAAATTCAGAATGTATTAAAGCCTTTAGGACATGGTGTAATGCTCAGGCATGGTCAGGAGGTCTGATATCACTTCCCCAGTTACCTAACATTTCAAGGATAATTTCAATTAAAATGGAAACTCAATTTTGTATGGAATATCACATCCCCAGACTGCAGTAAACAGGAATTGGATGTTGCAGTGGTTTGGCATTACACACAGCTTCTAAATGTAATATGCAATCCCGGATGAAACCGTTCTTCTGGAATTACCAGGAACTGTGAGAAATCTCCCAGTGTGTAATAAACTTGAGCAAGGTTAATCAATGCGTGCTCCGAGCAGTCATTGTAAGGCCTGCATTAGGACACAGACCAGTGCTTGGGTCAGAGGCAGGTGAACCTGTGACCGGTTTTGCGTTCTTCAATGCTTCCTTGAACTTCCATGATTAAGAAGTGTAGAGTGGGGAGAGGACCTGCCATGCGTTTATCTGTATTTACGCACACATGGCATACCATATGGTTATTACATTTATTGCTTTATTGTACTGACATTTTAATATTACGCACAGAAACTGCATCAGTGTGTACGTGGCCCGTACAAACCCCTCACTGGTACAAGGAGATCAGTGCGCCACCATGCGCCATTGTTGTAGGTTGTTTACCTAGCACTTTTTGGGCCAATGCAAAGGTCAAAATCAAAAGGTTAAAAGTGGATTTTATCTTTTCCAATGGAGATGATAAAATATGTTGCAAATCCACTGCATTTCTGCACAAAATTTTGCTGCAAAATGCGCACTATTTGGAGCAGGTTTTGCTACTGAGGATTTCACCCAGATACACTGACGATTTTCCTCGGCGCAAATCCTTAAGAAGGGTACTCAAAAATCTAATAGGGCCTCATAGCAAAACTTTGTATGAGCCCCCCCCCCCCCAACTGAGATTTCTGACAAATGTACAATTTTGTAGGGGAAATTTTTAATTAAAAAATTGCACTCTGCATCACTCACTTTATCTGACTTTTGTCAGCCACCACTAGGGGGAGCTCAGTGCATAGGAATGTATACAGTTACCACTGAATGCAGCTGCAGCTGTAAAAATCTCTTAGCGCTGAGCTCCCCACAATGCAAGAAAATGAGAGTTCATCCTGCTGCACCACTGTCCTTAGGGTAGGTGCACATAGTTGTATTAGCATCCTAAAAATTTAGGTGTGGGATCCACATTAAAATTCCACACATTTTTGTGCTTTTGATGTGGATGTTGATATGGATTTGGGTGTGTTTTTTAGGCTTTCCTCTTATTTTAATTTCCAAGCCAACAATGAACATGTGCCTTGTTTTGTGTTAGGTGGAATCCACGCAGGCGAATAAATGCTCCACATGCACTACAGAGAGGTTTTCCCACTGAATACAATTGAAAGTGGATTGAGATCAGATTCCACGCTGGTTTTGGCATGGACATCAAGCCAAATGCCCAGTGCAGAACCTGCTGTGTGAACATGACCTTAGGGTATGCTGAAAATCAATTCCTCTGAATGGGATTGTTACTGTAGCATGTGCGTGAATGTGTACAAGCCCCATTCAGATACATGGAACAGTCGCAGAAATTTCTGCAGAAGAACTGCCACTTGTGAATTTACCCTTAGACGGTTTATTTTGGTGCTGTATGATGGTATCTTTTGCTTGCAAGGGCATCTTGGCTGGGAATCATTCCGCAGCGTATTTTGGTACAAATCACCTCCAAATCTGAACACGGTCTAGGCAAACAAGGCTGGGACTAACCTTATCGGGGTCCTCAGTTCTTTACAACCTCATTGCAGCCCTGTGGGAGATGCAGGGCAGATAGGATGAGCCTGGTCTCTCCCAAGGTCACTCTGATGGGAAAGTAACTTCTTTGGCAGCTATGGTGTCAGAAAGGTGTGGCTGGTCTGCTGGAACTCTTACATAGGCGTCCTTCCTGTAGCTCTGCTTCGAGTAGACTCTTCTACTAACTGACTAGGGTGGGCTTAGCCAATATTTACTATAAATTGCCCATATATGCCTATTTGTGTACATAACATATACAACAATAAGTGCTTCAACAATAAATCATATTTCACGCAACAATACGTTAACTTTTTTTTCAATAATTAAACCTTTTGCAGTCGTCCTCTGGGGCACTGCACTTCTATAGCATTTAAACTGTTATAAACTTCTAATCTACAATCTGACACATTGAATCGGTAGGGATTTTGATATCAATCTTGCCCCTGCATGTGAATTAGTAATCCAGACCTCAAACTAATAGCAATTTACTGTATTGTATGAGGTCTGTACGGATCCTCATGATCACCTATACAATGGCTGACCCACAAATGGACCCTTCTGCACCTACAGAACTTGCTATATCTGGGGCCATATACAAAAACTTCACTTATGTTACCTAAAGTGGGGTGAGGTGATACAATGGCCTCAGCGGTGGCAGGAGGTCACATGCCATGTCTGCACACGTCACCGCTGAGGTCATTGATAGACTGGCGGCGGTGACGTGTGTGTTGACGGCACATTGCACTCCCGGTCCAGAAGAGGAGACAGGAGCCATAAACTAGTGAATACCTTGCTGTCTAAGGGTTCTGCACCCTCTACTACTAAATGCACCCGTTTAGGAATTATGCATTGAAATCTGCAGGTGTTCACAGGGAAATCCGTGTGGACAATCCACATCAATTGGTGCGGATTTAAATGTGGATTTTACTCTCCCCATTGAAGTTAATGGAGAAAATCCGGTCAGGAAAAATAAAATAAATTGGTATGCTGCAGATTTTAAAATCCACACCGCAGGTTAAAATCCGCACAGAACAAAATCTACATTGTGTACATAAGAATTTCAAATTCTCATAGAATACAATGTACATGACCTACAGGGCGGATTTTCCGTGTGCAAATCCATGTGGAAAATCTGTACCCAATCTTGATCATGTGCATTTAGCCTTAGATGTCTGGTCTCTCTCTCTCAAGGTCACTCTGATGGGTGAGTAACTTCTGTGGCAGCTGTGGTCTCAGAGAACCCCTTTAAACATCTCACTAAGGACTCCACAATAGACACCCATCTATAGGACAGGGGCGCCCGCCCTGCATAAAATTCACTCTTGTTCAAAATGGTTCTGGGCATGAACACTGGCATCAAACTGGGTACATGCTTATTTTTAAAAAGGGTTAAATGACTTGCATAAAATTCATCAGAAATGGCAGATTTGAATGGGTTAAATGACTATGGACCACTGATCCTACTCTGCAGGCACCTAGGTGGGCATTGCATAAATACTGGAACCAAAATGGGCAGAGAGACCCCCTTAGTAGTGGTTTGGTGTTTTGGAAGGGTTAAATGGCAGAGCCGCCCTGTCTAGCCTGCAGGCGTCACTCCTCCTCCTCCTCCTTACACTCCTCCTCCTGCTCTCCTTAGCCCGGTGTAGTGCTAGTATCACCGCAGTGCTATCTCTGTGCTCCCGTTCAGTGAGAGCCCGGAACTTCACCTCCTTCCAGTGTGAGCCCGACTTCTCCCAGCCATGAGGGAGCTGCTGAAAGGGTAAGTGAGCACCGGGGCTGCACCTGCGGCAGGGCTGGAGGGCAGGAGCGCCCGGCGGGGGAGCCTTCCTGGGAAACTTTGCACAGGCAGGACGGGGGTTAGCGGCGAGCCCCGGGTGCTGAGGCTCATCACCGGGAACGGGAAGCAGGCTACCCTGCTGCTTCCCTCCTCTCATCAACAGATGAGCCAGGCTGCTACAAATCACGTACAATGCCGGATCCAGTCAGCTTCCATGCAGCCGGGACCCACCATTGTATACCTGGAAGCCCACACCATGGCTTGTACCAAATGACTAACTCCTGGGTGCTACTCCTTCCCATATGATTACAGTGGATGCCTGTAGCATCAGTGGGTGACAGGAGGCTGCCTGCCCTCCCCCTTTCACATTTAGGAAAAAGGTCAACTTTCTGCCTGCTTTCTTGTGAGGAGACACAATGGCATTGTCCTATTCTTTTATTTCCTGCCATATATTGGTGTTTCAGCCGGGACCTGTCATGGAGGCAGAAGGGCTAGCTCAGCAGAATAGCCACAAGTTTTACTTTGGAAGTTTGCAGAGGCGACGGCGTTATCCTTCGTGTTTCCAGGAGCCGTGGTATCACATGTATTTTCCTGCAGAGTTACATTACCTCGTGCATGCTTTTTTATCCGCTAGCCCTTGGGGAGAGAGCATCCATTCCCCAGTCATAAATATCCTTTTGAGGAATCCTGCCTGAGGACGCCTACCTGTATCGTGTGGACTGGAATAACCCCGCACAATAGGGACAAATTTGTCAGAAATAAAATATTGGGTGTTTTGTATTTTTTTTAAGTTTGATTTGATGCAAAAACAAAAATGTAACTAAATAAGTGACACAATTCTGTCAACTGAAGCGTCATCCTCTCCAAGATCTGCATCATATCCAAAAATGTTCATGTATAGTCCTAACTAAGTAGTTCTAGACCAGTGATGGCTAACCTCTGGTGAAACTACGACTCCCAGCATGCTCCATTCATTTCTAAGGCAAGCAAGTGTACATCTTGGGAGTCATAGTTTCACCACAGCTGGAGTGTCGGAGGTTAGCCACCACAGTTCTAGACTATACAGATGTAGCAGAGCTGAATTCGGTTGGGGCTTGGGTGCGTGCGTCCAATTTGTGTAAAGCGCAGAAGAATGTGCTGGCGCTATACTGCAGAATAAGCAATCCACAAATATATTCATGGATTCATTAGGAATTTAGATGGTGAGCCCCATTAAGAACAGGGACTAAGGTGACGTATGCAGCGCTGTGGAGTATGATGGCGAAACATCTGACACACTCGGCTCTGCTTCATTGTAGATACCTGGAGGACGTCTGGGAATGTGGATTGGTCTCTCCACAGACAGAGAAGCAGTCCACCAGTCTGAACGCTGGCTCTTAAAGCGACAGTAACATGTAATCATTACCTGTGTCTTCCTTGAGAAAGTAAACAGGATTCCAGGTCTGCTTCATGACCTTTGTACTGCGCCACGGCTCCTTTTATACAATGCCTCCCAATCTCCCTGTTTACTTAAGCCCCTTTTATTGGTTTTCCTCATTCAGACGGCCATCATGCATTAAAAGTAAAGTTGTGCTCAGATGAGGCTGATCCCTGGATTTAGGCGGGATGATTGCATGTGTGGATTCCAGATCTGTATATGCAAGTGCCGGCTATTCTCTTCTCCGTACCCGCCTTTCTGTACTTGTCACTGCGGTGATTGTTATAAAATACCATCATTTCTTTTCTTTTTTTTCCCCTTTTGACTATATCCCTTTTACAGCCATGCAGATACAGGAGTGCTGAATACAGATGGGTGCCGGGTTGTATGATTATTCAGGCGGCAGAGGTTTTACAAAGTAGGTCAGCTCTCTGGGACAGTAAAGTCTTTGGATTTTCTCTGCGGTATGAGAAATGTATTTGGCTTATGGTGGAGCCCTGGATAGCGGGTGCTGAAATAGTGGAGATGTCTAGGTATAGCTATGGGTGCTGTCCTCAGACGGTGTGCGCTCTATACCTGGATTTTTCCAGTCCCAGGTACCGTTCTTCCCAGTACTATGTGCTGTGGTTGGTTATACATCGCACTAGTGCTGTGATGGCTAACCTCCGGCACTCCAGCTGTGGTAAAACTACAACTCCCAAGATGCACACTTGTTTGGTTCCTCTCAGAACTCCACAGAAATGTATGGATCATGCTGGGAGTCATAGTTTCACCACAACTGGAATGCTGGAGGTTAGCCATCACCGAACTAGTGCATCCGGAAAAAAATGCAGGAATGGTGTACACTACATATACAGAGAGTGGCTCTTGTCTATATGAGTGTACAATCTATATCAAAACTAGGGGGTCTACATTTACTTGCTTTTAGAAATAATTCCGTATAATTCTTTCCAACTTTTTAGAAAATGACTTAGAGGGACATTTCCAAATTGTCTAGATTTCCATTTTTACCTCATTCCTCCACTCTTTAGGTGCTATTTATTAAGTATACTGGTTGCAGGTAGACGGGGACAAATTAGTCACTGACCAATTGCTATGAAATCCTGTGGTAATTGTATTTTCCACTTACTCCCTGTGGAGGTTACTGGAACAGTACATTCTTGCCCCTGTGTCATGTCCTCATGGAGTCCTGTCCTTAGACCATCCCTTTATGTGTCATTGTATTGCTGAAGGTTAAGCGCAGAGATTTCCTCCGATCCCTGCTGATCTGTCCTCAATAGTGGATAATCCTGATTAACTTCATTATTTAGGTGTGAAACGGCTGATAATCCTTATTTTGTTGTGGCTATGCCAATTAATGACCTGTAGGCTGGATTATTCAATCTACACATTTTTCTTCTGTTTTGGAACTAAGGAGCATCTTCATGGGATGATCTTGCTTTGTGTATGCCATCTCCACATTGACACCTTACTTATACTAGGGTGCTTTCACACAGTTCTTAAAAAAAACCTCTACTGCAGTTTATTGAGCCCATGCCAGAACTGGAAACGTCATAAGTCTTTTTAAATCCACTTCTCGCTTGGGCTCAAAAACTGTGAGGTTAGGTTCACACTGAGGTTTTGAAGCAGCTTTTTCCACAGCCAGAAGTGGATCCAGCAGGAAGGTTAAAGGGAGTCTGTCCCCTCATTTTCACCTATATAACTAATGGCACTGCCCCACAGAAGATTGCAGACACATCCCAGACATTGTGTGTCTGTATTCCATGTCCAGGAAAAGTGTTTTTATTCTGCAGGAAAACAGCTTCCAAGTGCCCGGCTCTGCTGCAAACCAGACTGAAGAGGGGAGGGCTGCTTTAGCTGATCATATCTTGGGATTGGTAGCAGATAGAAAAATGGTTCTGAGCTTCTGGCATTCCAAGCTTTACAATGATGCCAAAATCACAGCATTATATCCAGTATATCAGAAGATATAGCTGTTAGAAATCAAGTCAGGAGAGAAAGCTGTTTTTAGTTTCACTTTCAGATGGGCACTTGGGAGCCGTTTTCCTGAAGAATAAAAGTGCTTTTTCTGGACATGGAATACAGACACAGAGTGTACACAGGTATGTCTGGGATGTGCCTGCAATCTTCTGTGGGGTACTGCTGTTAGTTATATAGGTGAAAATGATGTGACAGACTCCCTTTAAGTATAAATCCATCCTTTTATGTTTTCAATTCTTTTTGAATCCACTTTTGGCTTGGGCTGAAAAACTTTCAAGAAAATCTTCCTCAAAACCTCCTCCATAAAACTCCATGTTAACCTACCCTGACCGTGTGAAATCACCCTCGGGAAGAAGGTCTGTGCAAATAAGTTATTTCCAAAATCCCATTTCCTTGGGCTGTGTATATAAGGAATGTATAGCCCTTCTGATAAATATATCAGGTTGGTGACTTGGTTTTCTCTGTAAAACAAGTGGCTCTCATGATGTGAATGATGGGAATACAGAAAATCTACCTGTGCTTGGTTTTTTTGTCTTGTTAATATGATTCATGTTCATTCACTTTGGTGGTCTACATTGTTCTGTCAGTTTTACTAAATAATCAAGCCATGTCCTGGTACAGCCACACAAATAAATGTACTGTACCCTCAAATCTCTCAGGAAAATTCACTTCAAGGGGACAGCCACACAAAGTTTCTTTGAGATTTTGAGGCAGATCTGCCAAAGCCAAAAGCCAGAAGTGGATCCACTGGGAAAGAGAAGTATACAAGGAAGGATTTATATTTCCAATTGTACCAAAAAAAAAAATAAAATCCTGCAGGCAGGATTAACCTCATCCAAAAAACGTTGTGTGGCTGTACCCCTAAAGTGAATTCTCCTCAGACATTTGAGGTACAGTACATTCACACCCACCACACGAGTACCACTGCATGTGATGTATCAGCTAACCTCCAGTCCTCACCACTCTCATGGGTCAAAGAAGCTGTGGTATGGGGTTGTGGTCCACCCATTGGAAAGCTGATGGTCCCCGGTCATTTTCCATCCCTCTGCTAGGTTAGAATATATCTAACAACCCTACAAACTTGATCATAAAGAACATCTCAGGTTTTCAGTGGAATTCGCCCCTAATTTCTCTTTTTGTATTTTCTCGCTACATACTTTTCTCTACCATGACAACTTTCTTGACCATGAAAGCCAAGCCTTTCCTAAGATGCAGAATCCGATACGTTTTGAATCTTTCATCTGAGACCAGTGCCTATGGCAAGTTAAACCTCCCAAGTTTAAAGGACTGTAAAATGTTCCCTTGATTTGGAAGGGCTGAATTCGCACACGCTGTCAGAATAGACTTTTTGATCTCATTGTTTGTGGATCCCATCTCCACCAATTTCACGCTCCTATCTCAACCTGCTGCAGCTTTTTTATTTTCCTTTCTCCTCTGCTTTTGATTGTAACGTGCCAGTTAGTGCGTTCTATCTGCAGGAGCATGTTGACTTGCTTATCGGGCTTCAAAAAAATAAAGGGCTGCAGATATTTTAATCCATTTAGGCACATCACTTTAATAAATGACTGTAAGAAAGGAAATAATCCCTCGCAGTGTGATCTTCAGATCAAACCCTTTCTTGCCTGCCTCGTCAGAATCACTACCAGTACCCTCTTCTTATCAAGTCCCAATTAAGGATTGTCAGTATTACAAGGTGTCGTGCACCCGCTAGGTGCTGAGCTGGCATTTCATCCTCCAGGTTTAAGGCGTCCCCGGCTCTTGCCTCAGTCTTAGTGCAGCCTACCTTCCATTCCCAAAGCTAACAATTAAATGGCCTTTGAAAATGGCAGAGCAGCTTAGGAAGGGAACTCTCGCTGGAGTCTAACCTTTTCTTAAGCTGCGAGATTGTGTTTGGAATTAATGATAACTTTCGGAGTGTGCAGGGGGAAGCCGCGGCGGCAGTACTTTTCAGACCAGAAGTGAAATAGCTGCAGCCTTCTTGTGCTGTGCATATAAAGTACCCGAGCAAATCTGCCCTCTGTGTTATCAGCCACTAGACTCTTGAAAAGCCCTCTTTCATTGCGGTGCCAGACAGCAGGCGCATCCCTCTTGGAGGCCGCGTAATTGTTTTCCATGTGCCATAAGTTTGTCAGTCTCAGTTCAGTCCACGCAGAATAATTTTCGACACTTTAAATTCTTCACTTGTCAATTAGCACAGCAGGAGCTTTGCCAGGGGACATACTCTGGAATTTGCTACGTTAGACATTGGATTTCCATCTGGCTATTAAGGGAGGGTTTATTTTTTTAATTGATGAAAGGTTATTGTCATGGCTCGCACCATCATTAGATGTTATTTCCCACTGGATGGAGAAGTTACATGAATGGCACTCCTTGAAACATATCCCCAGGGAGGCAGCCATTTTGTATGTAAGCATTTGCGGTTGCATCTCGCTCTGGTCTAATTTACTCATTGATCATGGTGAGGATTTTTATTTCACTTTAGGAAGAAAACAAGATGCACACTCAACAGTATAGCCAAGGCTAGTTCAAGATCTTCTATAGGGTATAAGTGCAATATTCGGGTTAGCCCTTGCGCACGCAACCGTATATATTGTGTGGCCGGCAAATTGCATCCGTATTTTTTGCAGACCCGTTGACTTCAATGGAACCGTGGTTCGTATTTTGTGGCAAAGTATAGGACATGTTCTATCCTTTTGCAGAATGGACATACAGTTGCAGAAAGCATACGGATCATCACTCTGTGATGTCACAATGCTCTTTGTGATGTGACAGTGCTGAGACGATGCACTCTGTGGTGCCATAGTGCGGACACGATGCACTCTGTGATGTCACAATGCTGAGACGATGCACTCTGTGGTGCCATAGTGCGGACACGATGCACTCTGTGATGTGACAGTGCTGAGACGATGCACTCTGTGGTGCCATAGTGCGGACACGATGCACACTGTGATGTCACAATGCTCTTTGTGATGTCACAATGCTGAGACGATGCACTCTGTGATGTCACAGTGTGGATGCCTGTGACCTCACAGCATGGGAAAAAGGGTAAGGACCCATTTACACGACCGTAATTTTTGCCGACCCGCAATACTACGGGTGCCGCCCGGCGTGTGTTCCGCAATGTTCGGAACACACGGCCGGCCGCCCCATTGAAAATGCCTATACTTGTCCGCTGGTACGGACAAGTATAGGACTTGTTCTATTTTTTTTATGCAGAGCCGCGGCACGGAGCTGGCTCTGTGCGGCAGCTGGCCGCTCTCATAGAAGTGAATGGGGCCGCATCTATTCCGGTCGTGTCAACTTGCACAAGAATCTGCACTGAAATGCTGTAATCCCGCACTTATGTGCAGGTAGCCTAACGATGTCACACGAATGGTGTTGCAGTATACTGTAATTGAAATGAAAAAAAAATGATGCTGCAGAGAAAAGATGATGCACAGTAGAATTAGAGCTCCATAGTTAATTTCCACACCCCTCCCATAGTCATCAGTAACCAAGTGGATATGGTGCCCCTTAGTTGCTGGGCCCGATAGCCGCCACTACAACTACCACCATGGTAGTAACTCCCATGAGGATATGTGCAGCGATCCTGTGAGATCAGTGCGCAGGTAGGATTTTACCACAGAGTCCATGAGGAAGTGTAAGCCATTTCATGACGGTTTTAGAGCTGTTTTCTGTAACACAATGTATGAACTTTGCCTCAGATTGTTACTGAAATGTCATGATGTGTGTGCCTATGGGAGGGGTAGGCTAGTATTCCTCTTCTAGTAATTGTGCTGGTTCCAGTGGTTACATCCCAGATGAGCTTATGTTTATCACCAATCCTGAAGATGGACCTGGACTGATCCCTTTAAATCCTTTTTGATTGGCAGACCAGTGAGGGACCCTAGTGTGTCCTCTGCTGGGCCTATAGAAGGGCCCCTCCTGGCCGTGTCCTCTGCTGGGCCTATAGAAGGGCCCCTCCTGGCCGTGTCCTCTGCTGGGCCTATAGAAGGGCCCCTCCTGGCCGTGTCCTCTGCTGGGCCTATAGAAGGGCCCCTCCTGGCCGTGTCCTCTGCTGGGCCTATAGAAGGGCCCCTCCTGGCCGTGTCCTCTGCTGGGCCTATAGAAGGGCCCCTCCTGGCCGTGTCCTCTGCTGGGCCTATAGAAGGGCCCCTCCTGGCCGTGTCCTCTGCTGGGCCTATAGTAGGGCCCCTCCTGGCCGTGTCCTCTGCTGGGCCTATAGAAGGGCCCCTCCTGGCCGTGACCTCTGCTGGACCTATAGAAGGGCCCTCCCTGGCCGTGAGCTCTGCTGGGCCCCTCCTGGCCGTGTCCTCTGCTGGGCCTATAGAAGGGCCCCTCCTGGCCGTGTCCTCTGCTGGGCCTATAGAAGGGCCCCTCCTGGCCGTGTCCTCTGCTGGGCCTATAGAAGGGCCCCTCCTGGCCGTGTCCTCTGCTGGGCCTATAGAAGGGCCCCTCCTGGCCGTGTCCTCTGCTGGGCCTATAGAGGGGCCCCTCCTGGCCGTGTCCTCTGCTGGGCCTATAGAAGGGCCCTTCCTGGCCGTGACCTCTGCTGGACCTATAGAAGGGCCCTCCCTGGCCGTGAGCTCTGCTGGGCCCCTCCTGGCTGTGTCCTCTGCTGGGCCTATAAAAGGGCCCTTCCTGGCCGTGACCTCTGCTGGACCTATAAAAGGGCCCTCCCTGGCCGTGAGCACTGCTGGGCCCCTCCTGGCTGTGTCCTCTGCTGGGCCTATAGAAGGGCCCCTCCTGGCCGTGTCCTCTGCTGGGCCTATAGAAGGGCCCCTCCTGGCTGTGTCCTCTGCTGGGCCAATAAAAGGGCCCGTCCTGGCTATGTCCTCTGCTGGGCCTATCGTGGTGTAGTAATGTTGGTATACTCTGTGTGTGAGTACAGTACAATGCCTCTCTTAGTGAACTGACATTCCACGCACTCCTGACCCCTAATGCACCCTATACAGCAAAATAAAGGGGATTGTTGAAAAAAGATTAAAATGCAATTGATCTTTTAATTCAGCTTTTTTTTACAAGATGGAGTAACGTAGAAGAATTAGTGCAGATTAACTCTTTATGCATGTGGCTTGAGCTGTCATTAAACAAAACAAATTTTGAATTGTACCTTTAATAGTTTTAGGCGAGGGTTAAAGGGTTCTTCTGGTTAAGTTATCCTCCAGCCACAGGATAGGAGATAAGTATGAGATTGGTGGGAGTCCTATCAGTAGGAGAACAGGTACCCCTCCCTCCCAGTACAATGCTTGGCTATTTCCAGAATTCCCATAGAGGTAAATGGAGTGGCGGTTCGCAGGCTTGACTTGCCACTTTGTTCATTCCGGGGGGCTCTGAGGGTTACGGAGTACTCGGTCTTGTGATCAGTAGGGTTCTCAGTGGTAGGACTAATATTTATTCCACTATCCTGTGGATAAAGGATAACTTTTAACAACTGGAATACCCCTTTAAATGTACTCAACTATAATACTGTAAGTGTAATACCATGGTCTTTTTTGTTATTTTTTACCCTATTTACAAGCTGCCAGTTGGTACAGTGATGTGCATTTCATGATAAGAAAAGGAGATATTTACAGACAATATATGTACAGAGCATCGCTCCTGACCCCAGCGTTACAGGCGACCCATTCTGCAAATAGGCATGTGCCCTGTTGATAAGTCTGTGGGTGGTGTTTCCATCAAAGAAACTGAGGGTGTGCTAGGATATGCTATACTTTCTGACTGTTGGGGGAGGGACAACTTTTGGGATCACCACTGTTTCTCAAAATGAAAGTCCACCTTGCTGCTTTAGGGTATGTTCACACGTGACTGAAATGCTGCAGATTTGTCGCCACAGATTGTTGTGCAGAACCAGCAATTCTCATCCACACGCTGCATAAAAAATCTGCTGTAGAAATTGACCAGTGGTGCAGATTTTCTTCAACCTGTCAATACATGCAAAGAGTGAAATCTGCCTCAAATCAGCAGCATTTCCACAATGAAATCAGTAGCGAATAGCACAGCATTTGGTGCGGATTTCCAGCAGAAATGCTGCAGATGTTCGGACATTCCTTTAGCTATACGGCTTGTGTAAAGTTTTTCCTGCCACACCGATGTGGTGTCACTCTCTGTGATTGGAATTTCCCTGCAAGATTTTAGACATTTGATTAAACAAAAAACTTGACTCTCCAGCCGCATCCCACCCGCATTTTACAACACGTTGTTTTTCCATTAGATCTGCAGATATGAACAGAGCCTAAGTATCAGAACAGCATTAATGGGAATGGCAGAAATTGTGAGAACCCTAGCAATTCCATCACACCTACAAGTTCAGTTGTGCAAGGTGAATTGTACGCTGAGCCTTTGCATTTGTGTACATAACTTACAAGTTCACACCACTGTTTAGCTTTCTGTTCTTCTGATCCGTCAGAAGAAGAAGAGAGGGAAAAAAACAGGATCCTGTAAAAAAAAAACGGCTCCTGTTGCATCAGTTGTCATTTCCTCCCGAAACTGCACGTGACCTCAACCATAATAGAAAATTCCTATTCTTTCCTGCTGAGCCGCGGAACAGAACCACGTATGCGGACAGCACACGGTGTGCTGTCCGCATCTTTTGCAGCCCCATTGAAATGAATGGGTCCTCACCTGTTCCGTAAAATTGCAGAACGGATGCGGACTCATTCGGATAAGGCTGTCTGAATGAGCACTTAGTGCGAGTTCACATCATCGTGATCCAACAGAAAACAAAACCGATCCTATGCATCAGTTATACACATTTGTAATCCGTTTGAGCCATTTTGGAAGAAAGTCTTGTATTTAGGACTTTTTCCGGTCTAAAATAACAGATCTCTGACTGAAATGTTTAAAATGGATACCAAATGTGCGTAAAGATGCACAGGGTGCGTTTTTTTTTTCTTCTTTGTTTCTGATCTTCTGATGGATAAGAAGAATGGAGAAATAACAGTGATGTGAACTTGCCCTTATCGGATCACTCCCTTCACATAGTAAGATTATAGCGGGAAGGTATAATTCCCTGCCGTCGCCATGTGGATTAATCAGCAGAAAACAAGTTGCAGAGCGACACTTTAATCTTCCAGAAATCGGACAGATGTAGAAGGGAGCAGAGCACGAGCGTATCTGGAGCATCATTCACCAAATGCTGGGTCCTTCATTACAAAAGAAAGTTTTTCAATCCCTTACAAAGTTTTCCGTCCTGCTGCTATGACTTACTATAGATCACGCCTATTGTTGTACTTCTCCGCACATTGAGTCATTTTTCAGAGGTAATAACCGCTCTAAAACCTTACCAAAACACGGCCTCGCTCTTCGTGATAAATGTATATACTTAGGGCCGGAAAACAAGCTATCAATGTAATTGGGACATACAGAGAGACCAAATAAAGGATTAAGTCGTAATAAAACTTCAGCGCGGCTGTGGAAAGTCCATGTATTATCAAGTGTTATCATCAGAATCATACAGATGGTCTATCTCTGCTGAGGCAGCCATTACTCAGGGGATGAATGCACCAGGTTCTCTTCAGAGAAACCTCACTGTATGGCTTCTTGGGTTCATGTCGTTTTATTGATCCATCATATGGGGCCCATACTGTACGCTCATAAGGCTGCCATATGGTGGATGTGGAATGGCCATGGTTCTGTACTATTGAGCCATATGGACTCCATGTTACTCCATACTGTGTGCACTGGTTTACACTTACAAACCTGCTAGTATGTGGAAGTAAATGCTAACCATCTATGCACACATGTTCTCCTTTATTTCGGGGAGGTGTACACCAAGGCTGGAAATCAAGAAGCTAAAACGGTAAAAACCTTACGTGAAATGCAATTAGACATTGCGCATAAATCGGCATGAAAATTCGTGCAGGTCTTCCCCTGGCGTGCATGCTTTTTGTGTATTCTCTTATGGTATGTAATCGGAGAGAGATACAGTATGGGTCCTAGCAAGCAGTCAGCAGTGTGATGCAGTTGAAATGCATTTAATGTGCCTAATATGTGACTATTACAGTATAGAGTTTTTGTACTTATTACTGGATGGTTCGGAACCACTGGGTGTAACTGTTTCTTTTTCTTTTCTTGCAGTCATGATACTCAGACAACCTGCTGGGATCATCCCAAAATGACAGAGCTCTACCAGTCTTTAGGTAAGGAAAAATCAAACGCAAATCTGTATAGCTGACATTTGTTGGATCCTTGTTACACTTTCTGCTATTTTTTGGCTAATTCTCTTGATTAAGTGGTCAACCCTATGTCTGTATTGCGGGTGGATAATGGTATACTTTTGTGAATGGACAGTTGGTCTTTATAGACTCGTTGAAGAGCTTTTCCTTGCTCCTGATATTGATGACTCCTCCTCAGGGTAGGCAATTAATATCCGATCGGTGAGGATCCAACACCCCGCACACCCCCTGACCAGCTGTTCCTGCAGCCTCTGGCCCTCAAACCAGCACTTTGAATGGAGCATAAAGCACAGCTCCGTTCAAAGTGTAGTGGCAGCGCTGGGTTACTGCAGTTCATCTTTCATTCATTTCAATGGGACCTGCAGTAACCCAGCGCCACCACTACACTTTGAACGGAGTTTTGCTTTAAGCTCCATTCAAAGTGCTGGTTTCAGGGCCAGAGGCTGCAGGAACAGCTGATTGGTGGGGATGCAGGCTGTTGGACCAATCGCATGTTACTGACCTATCCCAAGGTCATCAATTTAATGAGCCTGGAAACCCCTTTAACTTCTTAAAGGAGTTTCCTACCATACAGTAGATCCTAGAATGAAATGGCTGTTACAGTACTGGTGCTAAGTTACAGCTTCCTCAAGTGCTAGTTAAGGTGCTGCTCTATAGAAAAAAAATTTGAAGGACAGCTCTACCTTATGTAGTGCTGAAAACTCTCTTCAGTCTAGGGATTTCAGAGGTAATGAATCATTACAAAGAAGCCGCCAATAGTTGTCACAGGTAGAATCGGGAAATGAAGCTCTAACGCCGTTACGTTCAGGAATGTTGTGTACAGACATCTAAGCTATTATGTCTAGCCTTCTATATTGTTATGATATTGCGGCATCTTCTTCATTTCACGGTGTGAGCTGGATGGTTTATCAATGGGCTCCCTTTGTTTTCAGGCTTGTCGATTCATGGTATTTGCAGGCACAACCTTGCTGCTATAACAAAGGACTATATAACTTAGTGTTTGGTGCGCTCGCGTGAAGAAGCAGAGGCCTTACACTGCTGTCTGCCCATATATGAGCAAGGCCGTAAGGATCCAGTATACTATAAAGCCCACAGGATTTTTACAAATTTTTTTTTTTTTAAGAGGAGAACTTTCATCTTTTGTTCTCCTTCTTCGTGTCCTTGGGCAACAAATGTAAATGAATGAGTGTATAAATGCATGGCCTACCTGGGATGGTATTTTACACACCCTGCACTGCAGAAGCCATGCTTGCCATGTTTTGCACTGATAAGGAATGGTACCTGAAACAACTGCGTGCCAGTACAGAAAAGGAATCTGTACTCGCCAAAAAATAAAATCTCGCACAACTGAATAGGACAATTCAAGAATCTGTAAGGGCTCAAGCAAATGAACGTATTTTTGGTCCACATCTGATCCGCATTTTTTGCAGGTTGGATGCAGACCCATTGACTTCAATCTGTATGTCCGTTCCGCAGCCCCACAAAAAAAACAAAAAAAAACTTGACCTATTCTTGTCCGTTTTACGGACAAGGATAGGACAGTCCCATAGAGGGCAGGACTTTCAGTTCCACAAAATGCAGAACACACATGGCCGGGATCCGTGTTTTGCGGATCTGTAATTCGCGGACGGCAAAAACGGTAGTGGTTGTGTGCATGAGCCCTAAGATTGTATTCAGAGTGCATTGCACTGTATGTTTGATGGGAAAGCACCCTGCATATACGTTACATTTATCCAATTTTTTATTTTTTTCCTAGATGGAATGGCTTAGCCTTTGATGTACACTGCAGTGTGAATACCCCCTGAGTAAAGCAAAAACAATTACACAAAATTTCTGCTTTAAGGTGGCATTCACACAATGTTTTTCGGTCTGCACGCCGCATCACGGTGCAGACACATTGACTTCAATGGGTCTGTGGTGCTCATGTTGCAGCAAAGTATAAGACATTTCCTATTTGTTGTGGCGTGGCCATATGGATGCAGAAACGCATAGAAGCCCATCTGTGTGCTTCCACATCTGCTATAATAGAGTCGTGGACTATAAGGCTTCCTGCAAGTGAGATGTATCTTTTACCTTTCTCCAGTCTATTATTAATTATATGTTTGGTGGTGGAGTATGACCTAGCTCTTTCTCTGGGAATCGCTCCCAAAGTTCCACCTTTGTTTTAGTAACATGACATACACATCAGAACTGTTTTTTAAATTCCATTGTAGTAAATGAGAATAAGGTGGACGCAGAGCTGATGTAGCAGTCGGGGGTGCACCTAGCCTTTCTGCTGCCTAAAACGGCGAAAACTGAAACGGCGCCAATTTCTTAACCTAACCCAGTAAAAGCCACAGTAAAAGCGCTCATTGCCCATGGTCCTTCTGCTTCCCCCCTCTTGCTCCTATCTGGTGCTGCCTGAGGTGATGGCCTCACCTGGCCTCATTGGCGGTGCACCCCTGGTAGCAGTGTGTCCCCTTCATTGTTTTTTCCCCATGTACAGTGGCACGCCCGCCTCCTGACTTTACAGGGAACTACATTGTGGCTCCATTAAAGTGATCGGGCCAGATGCAGAGCCTTGTGGAAGGGAAAAGTTAACAAGGAAAGCATTACTACACCAGCTACACCCTTCATTCTCAGGATCAGTGGGGGTCCAGAAGCTGATCTCCCAGTTGGCATATCCTAACGATCATCTGTCTGAAGGCGGTGTGGTGCCTCTTCATTACTAGGCACAGTGCCGTACATTATGTACCGGCTGTGCGCGGTACTACAACTTTCCCATTCACTTGAATGGGATGTAGCTGCAGTAGCGGCTGCAAAATGTGACACTGTACCTGGTAGACAGTGAGGAGACTGATTTTGTCAGGGGTACCAAGACACCCACTGGTATAATATTGGTGGCCTATCCTCAGTATAGCTTGTCTATATCAAAATCCTGGACAACCCTCTTAATACTATGCCATCCCTGGGCGTAGTGCTAGGTAGAGTAGTATTTGAAGCTTTTACTTGCTGGTAAGCCATTTGCCATGGGTTCAAGGGCCATATGTGACTCTAGAGCCACTGGTTAGGGAACACTCCCCTAATAGTTTCCTAAACTGCTTCACTGTCAACAAATGGAAACAAAGACAGTTGTAACATTTTAATTGTGTTTTAGTAATATTTCCCATAGATTTATACAATTTATTTTTAGAAAATATATCCAAATGTCAAGGTGGAAACAGAAACCTAGAGGAAACCGTGATGCAAATCCAGTATATTCAAGCAGAATTTGTGTTCAGTGTGTGGGCTGGAAGCCCTAAGCTGCCATGTGTGTGAAGAGAACCGTTCAAGCCCGGCGTGCTGAAAAGTGGAGTGAATGTTGCACATTTTGTCACACAAATGGTGTTCGACCTATTTACACCACAAAAGTAGCGTAAATGTTAGTAAATGTCCCCCTTTCTCTTAAAAAAAAAAAAAATAGCTTCTGGAGGTAGAATAACCAATTAAAGCTGTACCCTCATGACGACAGTATCTTGTTCCTACATGGGCGGGGGCTGGAGTGGATGCTGATTGACCCTTTGGCTATGTTCACATGTTATGGAGTTGTATATTTTCAATGCCAATCTTCACATTGAAAATCTGCATCTCTAATTAGGTTTCATTGCTGAGGACAGGCTGGGATGTTCTGTTTCATAAAACGCTGAGGAATTATCTAGGGTGTGAATCATGTTGTAATTATTGTTAGTCACCTTCCAGAAAAGTGGCCATTTTACCTGTCAACATGAACAGAAAATAACAAAACCATAAGCCGGGTCTTGTGCGCACATCTGTATTACTGATCCGTTCTGTGCAGAGGTGTAGGAGGGCACCACTTTAAGTGTATGGGACTCTTTATGGTTATATCAATTCTAGGGGGCTATAGCTCCATAAATACTATACCAAATGACGTGTCTGACATCACACGTGGTCTGGGGGGTCCTTAAAGGGGTTGTCCCATGAAAAATATTGTACAATTATTCAATAAAATGTACCTGTATAGTGCCACATGCCTTTTTTCTTATTTCTTTGTCTTGCTCACTGAGAAGGCCGCACATGCTCAGTGTCATCCTTCAACTGCCCCCTGAGCTGTGATAGGGAGAGCTAAGACACGCCTCCTGAGCTGTCATAGGCAGAGCATGGACACGCCCCCTTAGCTGCAGCAGAAAAGACACTCCCCTTGAGCTGCCAGCTTGATATAAATCTAGCAGAGCAATGAACGGGGAGATCTCTGGATCCATGTGAGGTACAGGGCTGGTTCTAGCTTTGTTAGAAAGAGTTTGTCATGTACTATATGATGTATGAATCATTGTTTCCATTAGTCATGGGATAACCTCTTTAATAGGAAGCTCCTTGCACCACCTTACAAACTCTGTTGTCTACATAGGGCCTAAAGTTGTCCATACACATTTTCAGCAGGACTGGCTAATTCTGTCTGATGTGTGTGGGGGTATTCATGCTTTAACCCAATAGCAGATGTTGGGGGAATTAGGATTGGGCAGTTGGATTTCAACATGCCTGATGCTTTTGTTCTCATAGAGATAAGCCATGGCCAGATTCACCATTCAGTACACATCTCTAAACTGGAGGATATAAATAAATAAATATATATATATATATATATATATATATATATATATATATATACATGACCACCTTAAATCTGTAAAGTAATATATCTGGAGTGCCTTACACATTTAGCATAGGTCATCCACACATCTGTATCCTCATATAAAATACAATGGGGCATATTTATTCAAATATATCAGCCAGAAGCGGCCTACCAGATTTGCTATAATTTATGCCAGAAACTAGTGTGAATTACAGTTCACCACTGGTGTGGATTACGATTTCTGGCACACAGACTGGCAAAAGATTCACCTGTTTATAATTTGGACACTTGTTACCTTCTTACTACTTTCTTTTTTTTAATTAAGTAAAGCCACTTCACTATAATTTAAACAAATACATTCCGATTTACATTGCATTTCTTCACATCCACATAACATCTGCAATGTGTCAACCCTTTTTTTTCGGTCCAGTGATTCACTTTTGAGTGAAAATTAACATCTAGTCCCAGAGACTTCAAATCGAATGTAATGTTTTGTATCTCATTTATGTCTAAAAGGCAGCGTTTTTCCTTTCTTCGATATCTTCCCCAGTCTGTGGGGTCCTGCAGAAACAGCAGGTGCATATTTAATATTCCATTACAGAGCGCGATACATTTGTCCATCAGCGGCTCTAATATTGTATTCATTCCCTCCGATTTTGCTGCATCCTCTCAGTAAATGAGGCATTATTATGTAGTGTTTTGCCATCTGCACATTGAACAGGTAGCTGTGCTGAATTCTTAATCTGTCAAAGAATTAAAATGCTTGATTCTGCACAACATAAAGGGTATCGGCGCAGTGGCAATGCAAATTGCTTATCTGTGTGTTGTAAGCAGATCTTCATAGACTACGTTTTTTTTATTAAATCAGCAATTCCTTTGTAATATTTTTATTTTTTCGTATTTATTTGCCTAAAAATACTGGGATGTAAATTTGCTGAGGAAAGAAAACCGGTTGATTAATGTGCAGAAAATAGCCATTATACGGTAATTGCAAAAAAATAAAATATTCCTTTTGAAAATAAAACCAAAGAGTCTTCTGGGCAGTGCCATGAAGGGATAGAAATGACTCAATCACTGCCGGCTCATGCTTTGCTACACATCAAAAACACCACATTAGGACAGTACGAGTACCCTAAGACATTTACCACTCGGTATATAGAGTTTCGTGTTTCCATAGACCATGAATATGCTCAGAACGCTTGTCACATTATCACAACCTCTCAGTGGGACACCCATTGAGACTGTAGTGCATTGCTCCAAGGGCCACAATTTTGGAACCTTTAGTAATGTTTGCATTTGTGTGATATTAGGTGGTCGCCAGAGATTGTACAATCAAGCAGATAAGGGATTTGTGGTCAATTTAGGATGTGCTAGATGTGCTGAAATCTACAATTTGAGGCTCTATACGCATGGTTGTTTGAGCCTTCTATGATAGGTTTATGTTACCAATCTATACCCCTTCTGAACATTCATTTCAATGGGTCTGCAAAAAAATCTGGACTTCACACTGTGTGCTGTCCGCATCGTTATGTCCATTCCATAGCCCCGCAAAAAAGAAATGTCCTATTCTTGTCCGAGGACAAGGATACGCATTGTTACCATGGATCCCCCCAAAAAAAAACAATGCATCACGGATGTCACACACGTCATCTGTATGTTTTGCAGACCGCAAAGTACATATGGTCGTGTGAATGCACTCTTAAAGAGGACCTTTCATATCTCTTTGTAATAACACTTGTGGAACATCTGTTCTTATGACTCTATGTTAAGGCATTCCTTTATTATCACTACTAGAAGTTAGGAACAAATCGGTAACAGTTTGCAGTGAAGGTCCAGATGGGTGTTACCTGCACTGACAGCACTGATTGGCTGATGTCAGCCCATGTAGTGACACATGTGGGAGAGTCTGCACACCTTCTCATTCAAAGAGTTTTCTGTATTTTCATGACTATGAAAATTGTAGATTCCCACTGAACTAACACATGTGGAATTATATATTTAACAAAAAAGTGTGAAACAACTGAAAATATGTCTTATATTCTAGGTTCTTCAAAGTAGCCACCTTTTGCTTTGATTACTGCTTTGCACACTCTTGGCATTCTCTTGATGAGCTTCAAGAGGTAGTCACCTGAAATGGTATTCCAACAGTCTTCAAGGAGTTCCCAGAGTTGCTTAGCATTTGTTGGCCCTTTTGCCTTCACTCTGCGGTCCAGCTCACCCCAAACCATCTCGATTGGGTTCAGGTCTGGTGACTGTGGAGGCCAGGTCATCTGGATGGAATAGCATGCCGCTGCAAGATGCTGTGGTAGCCATGCTGATTCAGTATGCCTTCAATTTTGAAAAAATCCCCAACAGTGTCACCAGCAAAGCACCCACACACCATCACACCTCCTCCTCCATGTTTCACGGTGGGAACCAGGCATGTAGAATCCATCCATTCACCTTTTCTCCGTCGCACAAAGACATGGTGGTTGGAACCAAAGATCTCAAATTTGGACTCATTAGACCAAAGCACAGATTTCCACTGGTCTAATGTCCATTCCTTGTGTTCTTTAGCCCAAACAAGTCTCTTCTGCTTGTTGCCTGTCCTTAGCAGTGGTTTCCTAGCAACTATTTTACCATGAAGGCCTGCTGCACACAGTCTCCTCTTAACAGTTGTTGTAGAGATGTGTCTGCTGCTAGAACTCTGTGTGGCATTGACCTGGTCTCTAATCTGAGCTGCTGTTAACCTGCGATTTCTGAGGCTGGTGACTCGGATGAACTTATCCTCCGCAGCAGAGGTGACTCTTGGTCTTCCTTTCCTGGGGTGGTTCTCATGTGAGCCAGTTTCTTTGTAGCGCTTGATGGTTTTTGCGACTGCACTTGGGGACACTTTCAAAGTTTTCCCAATTTTTCGGACTGACTGACCTTCATTTCTTAAAGTAATGATGGCCACTCGTTTTTCTTTACTTAGCTGCTTTTTTTCTTGCCATAATACAAATTCTAACAGTCTATTCAGTAGGATTATCAGCTGTGTATCCATCTGACTTCTGCCCAACACAACTCATGGTCCCAACCCCATTCATAAGGCAAGAAATCCCACTTATTAAACCTGACAGGGCACACCTGTGAAGTGAAAACTATTTCAGGTGACTACCTCTTGAAGCTCATCAAGAGAATGCCAAGAGTGTGCAAAGCAGTAATCAAAGCAAAAGGTGGCTACTTTGAAGAACCTAGAATATAAGACATATTTTTAGTTGTTTCACACTTTTTTGTTAAGTATATAATTCCACATGTGTTCATAGTTTTGATGCCTTCAGTGTGAATCTACAATTTTCATAGTCACGAAAATACAGAAAACTCTTTGAATAAGAAGGTGTGTCCAAACCTTTGGTCTGTACTGTAAGTCAACCAGTCCCAACCAAAGCTGGACGTTTGGCCGACCTTACTCTTAAGTGTTTGAGCATCATAAGACTGCTTCAAACCAGGCAGGAAGATATTTGTTTGTCCATTATGCTTTTAATGTGTTGTGGTGCCATACTTCCATTTCTCCTGCCTGTGCAGTAAAGTTTATTTCTGAAAAATGCCCTTTGTTTGGCCACCCAAATCAACATGGCTCCATGTAAGAAGCTGTTAACCTCAAGTATATATGTAAAGTATACTTGCAGGATACCATGAACTCTTCCAGTATTGAGTATATAGACTGTAACATACTAGAATCAGCTTCCATTCTCCTTTGTGTCTGTATTTTCCAATATACGGGTCTGAGTCTGTAACTAACAAGTATTGAGTGTGCAGCGCTCCCTTATCTCCACTGGACAGTAGCTTCTCCCATCCCACCACTACTATTGATCCCCTACAGCTCAGTAGATAAAAGTGGATGCATTGCTTTCTGTCCGTATCATTTATGTTCTGGCTTAGCTCCGTTAAACTGTATTTACCCCCCTGTTTTAGCTGTAATTTTGCATTTACTACTTGAGTTTTTTTGTGCTGCTATAGTCTATACATACTGCTATGTAGTGTACTGAATCGGGGCAAGTCAAAATGCTGTCAAGTTCCAATACCCAACAGTTGTGTCAAATCCTGACTGTTATTCTTATAAAGGGTTAAGGAGGGGTAAGTGGCTTCTTCTTACCCCAGGAAATTCAGTCTGTACAATGAATTGTAGTCTGCCAGTGCCCACACAGATTAGGTTGTCAGAACCAGCCGAGCGCAATAAGATCTGACAACTAAAAAACTAATGTGCGTGGGTAGATATTTCAAGCAGAGTGATCCCTGCTGGGGACAGGGGTTATGAGTTATCACCTGTGTACAGCGCTACGGAATATGTTGTGGCTATACATAGTCCTGATAGAAGTCTCTTCTCTCAGTAATACTGGTATGAGACAGATGAACTCTTAGAGTATATGAAGGTTTTGTACAATGTGGGCACATTTGCCTTGTGTGTGTATAAACCCGCAACCTCTAAGTTCTGCTATAGGTAAGCAGTAAACCCACATCTCCAGGTGTGTATGTAGTGAGGGTCTGCAGTGGTTTGGATGCAGATGTGCACATTCCAGTCTGCATTCCTACCGGGCAGTAAGGTATGTTACTGACATTCCCGGACTGCACGAAATTCTTAGAAGGCAGAGTAATGGTTCCTTCATTCTGTGTCTCTGGCTGCACTTTTGTCTCTTTTTGCTTAAGGAAGTAAAACAATCAGAACAAGGCAGAAATCTGTCAGATTACATTAATACCTAGATAAATAGCTAGTGAGGATGTTTAGCCCCGAGCTGTGTAGTCACATAGACTGCGGTCTCTTTATATGTTGATAATGCACATTTTGCTCATTTTATCCGTTTTTTACTATTAATAATAGTAATGCACACAGCAGAACAGCAGGTTTGATACCTCCAAGGAACTTGTACTTATTATTTAAGACTTTACCACTGTAAGACCCTCTCATCAGTTGGGGGTACAAAACAGGACAAGTTTTGTCGTGTCCTTGGTGTCATGCATTTAGTCTCTAAGGTATGAGATTTATTGATCATAGTTAAAGGGGTTAAATAGTTATTCTCTATCCACAGAGTGTGGGATAACTATTAGATCGGTGAGGGTCCTACTGCTGGACCCCCTGGAATTGCCCAGGCGGGAATGTGCGCGGCCTCTCCATTTATTTATTTCTATAGGAGTTTCTGAGACAGCCAAGTACAGCGCTACATCTATCTCTGGGAGTTATTATCAGAATACTCCTTTAAGGCCCCTTTCACGAGTAGATAACCGATGGAAAGTGATAAGTTATCGAGTAGTGTAAATGCATTAAACGATCGACCGACAAGCGATAATCGTTTAGTTCCTTGTTCTTGGGATCACTAATGTAGGCACCTAAATCTTCATTCGTGGTCCAGAATCGCAGAAGTGTAAGCAGGAATCATTGTCAGTACAGACAATTCCATAGTGGGGATGTTTGCCTGACAAACCATCTATAACACAATCGCACAATACACTGCTCTTCTAAAGGGTTGTCGTAGGAGTGTTAACGACTTGAATCAATCATCTACTGGTGTAAAGGGGTCTTTACTGTACAAGTCTTGGGATAAATGTTAAGTATTCAGCAGTGGACGTTACCACAACACAAACTAAGCAGATGCTTTGGGCCCCGGATCTCAGGATGACCCTTCACAATTGTAGAGCAGTAGCAAAAATGTCCAGGCTGCACGATAAACTGTTAGCTTAATGGTGCGATGGGAGACCCCAGACATAACTTTTCTTGGGGCCTCAGAAATGCCAAATCTGATCTAGAGTGTATAGAACAGTAAATTAATGCTAAAGAGGACCTGTCACCACTACACTGATTATATCTGTTTTAGGAAATAATTGTATTCAAATTAAATGGCCATTCTAGAGCATCTATTCACACAACTCTACCTTGTGCCGCTCCTCTATTATTCCAAGTTTATGAATGCATTTCCAACAGGTTTTGTCAGGAGTGGTGACAGCTCCTTTTTATACGGGCTGATTGCTTTAAGGGAGCTCTGAGTTGTTCCAGATCAGCAGAACATTTGATTTCTGAGGTTACCGGCGACAAGACACTCTGGTCAGCTTCTTACGAGATGGCTTTATCCAAACCCCTTTGAGCATTAGATGTGTTGAAATGGATGGTATGTTGATGCAATATAAATATGCAGAGAGATTCAAAAAGGATGGTGCTAAATTATATCGTCAGTATTCATAACTGAGATCATAGCAAAAATGTATTAACATGAAAAGACACACCATCTATACACTACAAATGTTTGATGTGACAGAGCAGATGTTTAAATGGTAGTCCTGTTTTGTCCAGATGCATATCCTCAGATATGGACTCCACTCCACCCGCAATTGGTCATCTCCTGTAGCTTGGTGGTGGTGGGGCTCTTCAGATAGATTGAGTTCCTGATATAGACCCACAGAAAGAAGTTACTGGTCATCATAAAGGCCAGCACAACATAGGTGAATTGTTTATTTCAACGTGGCCGATCTGACATTCCGGTACACTTTCATTAAGGTACTCGCGAACATCCAGCTGGAAATGAGGAGGAACAGCATCTTGCTGATAGACTACTTTTAGCAGATGCTCCGTTTTCAGCTCAAGAAGAATTTGTAATCTGTATGGCTCCGATCATGTTTTGTGGCACTTCAAGTTCCATACTTGTCTCGCCTGGGTGACCTTCTTGGAGTATGCTCATACTTGGCTCGAATCCTGTTTGCCATCTCTTCCAAAGTAATTGCAAAAGAAAACAAAGTCAGACCAGCACCTCCAAACAATATGAAATCAAGAACAGGTGTAAGCTACCATGGCTGACATGCAAAAAGCAAACAGTAGTGTGCAGTGGTCCCTCAAGTCACAATATTAATTGGTTCCAGGAGAACCATTGTATGTTGAAACCATTGTAACTTGAGTAATCGCTTACAAATCCCCAAAAATGTCATCTAAGATGAGAGAAAATGAAGATTTAAGAAAAATAAGCAGATAACTAAGATAGTTATTTGTTGCATTTTTTTGACTGGACACAAAACTGCTTCAAACTGCAGTTTTGTATCCGGTCTAGAAAAAAAAAAAAATCCCGCGCCCATTGACTTAAAATAATTTTCATACCGGATCCAATTTGTTCAGCTTAGATTTAGTACAGCCGGATCCGGATGAAATGGATGCATCCGTATGTGTTAAATGGCACGGATCTGTTTAATTCTGGGTTGTACATTCGGGGCGTGGCTGCCCCCATTTGGGCCATGCACTCCTCCCCATCTGTCCAGGGCTTTTATTTGGAGGAGATTGCACTGAAGTTTTGCACACCTAAGACCCAGTGAGGGAAGTCTGATAGTATAGGTTCCCCTCTGCAGAAGCTACCTTGATGTTGTTAGTTTTTTCTTGCTATCATGTTGCCCTCTTAAACCTGCCCCTTTGTGGACAGATTTAAACTAACCTGTACACAGAGGGGCAGATTCCTGAAAATTGTCTGACTGTTCCATAGCAACCACAGCTTTTATTTTTCAAGAGCAGAATTTCTTTATTTTTAATTACAGGCCTTTACTTTAGCTCCAGCCTTTCTGAATCGCCCTGTATTTCATTAGAATTTATAAAACATGTGCCATAGGGGCCAGCATCGGTGGCTGCTATATATGGTCTTAGGAGAGAGGTTACCAACCCAGGATGGTCTTTCCTGAGAGGCACAGCAGGGTACTAGACAAGGTATTCATTACCCCCATTCTTACAAGGCGTGAAAGGGTGGCGGGAACAAGTGTTTCTCCAACAAAGGTTAAAGGCGCCCCTGTCCTCTATGTGCTACATGCTGCTTTTTACATATTAAAACCATAACCAAAATTTTAGATCTACAATTCCTGATAATCTGCATTTGTGTCAAAGGGGTTTTGCAGGACCCGAGGGGCCCCATAAACTATTATTATTATTTGAAAGCTCTATAAATTCCATGGAGCTGTAAATCAAGAGGGGGTAACGCATATTAATTAAGAGTACAACGAGCGTGAAACTATTAATGGACTAATACAGACGGGGAGAGGACCCTGCTCACGAGAGCTTACAGTGTACAAGGGAAAGGGGAAAGACCACACTAGGTGAGGGTAAACCCACCTTACTTACACATAACTTGTCTGTAGAAGAAAGTTTGTAATGTGTTTACTGTCTTGAAGTTGCATGTATTGCTGTGTATCGGTTAACGAAACTTTGAGATGGTATCTTACAAACTTTCTTCTACAGGTGAGTTATGTATAATTAAAGGGTTTCTGTCACCAGTTTTTTCGGTATGAATCAGGCTGACATTAGAGATGTGCTAATGTCACCTGATTCCAAATATATATCTGTTTTATTTACTGCTGCCCCCATTTTTATATAAAATTAACTTTTATGCTAATAAGGCCTCTAGGTGCAAGGGGCATTACCCCTGCTCCTAGAGGCTTTGTTGATTGACAGGACCAGGCAGAGAAGAAACACTCCATTCACCATAGCTTGCAAGGACCTTCAATGATGTCATGACCATGTGATCAGTCTCATGGTTTAGGAGGAGACAGGCTGTTTGTGTGATCCTAACCATGTGACTGATCACACCGGGTACTGGAAAACCCCTTTAAGACTTATGTTTCTGGTTGGCCTTATCTGCTGCATTTCTCCTCCACACTAGAGCAGATGTCAGTCTTTGGAGTGAAGCTACACTTTGAAAGTACTGTCCTATGATTAAAGGGAGTGTGTCACCAGCGACCTTCCTGTCCAACTAATTGCATAGACGCATAGCTGTAGTTCACCTGATTAAAGAGATGATTTTCTTTTGTTGATACAAGGCTCCGTTATGAGTTATGACACCTTTTCTCAATATGCAAATGAGTTGTTTGGTACGATAATGGAGTCACCATTGTACTTGTTGCACCTAAGCTCCACTCCTTTCTATGGCCAGCCCCTTCCTGGCTGCTTTGCCACTGCCTGGCCCTGTTGATCAAAGCAGAGGAGGGGCTGGCCACAGATAGGAACAGAGCAATTGTGACACCCACCCTCTTAGCACCAGACTCCTAATTTTCATATTATATTTATATAATTTTATATTATATAAATTATAATATATTTTATATCGTAAATGGATGTATTAGACAAAATAGTGCTTTATATGTAAAATAATTTGGATAAAGTGTATGGATAATTCCTAATTTGTGAGATTCAGAACAGGAGAAAGGGCTAAGAATAACGACTTATCAGTGGTAATGTCATTTACTCTGGTAGGAGGATTGAGTATTGCTTTGTAGTTAGACATGTTCCTATTCTGTAAGGATTTGGCTATGATTCTGAATTAAAACGATTTATTGCTAAACTGGCTTATGGTCTAAACTGCTGAAGGTGGTGCTCAAACATAAAAAAAAAAATCAGGACTCGCCTTATAGATCCCTTGCTGCCACAATCCAAACATTGCCAGCTCCCCTGCCGCTCCTGGAGTGTCGCTGCCTGTTCCTCCGCCAACATCTGCTTCTTGGTCCAGCAATGATGTTCCCATACAGGGTCATGGGATGGCTGGTCTCATGTCTGTGACATAATATACCGTAATCGGTGGACCAGGGAGCAGAGCTTGGCATGGGACAAGGCAACATAGGTACGGGTTGAGTGGGAGATCAGTGAGGTGAATGTTGCTTTATGTCTGAACACCATCTTCCTTAATTTAGACCATAATTGGTCTAAACCTTTTTTAGGAGTAGATTTGTAAAAACTTTCTTAAAGACAAAGGGGTTTATTTATCAAAGTCTGGTCTTCGATATCCCTTGTGCCACCAGAGGATGCATATAATTTATGACGAGGCACACTTCTTATTTTTTATGAAGAGGTGTGCGCCTCGTCATCGATTTAAGCGCATCCTTCAGCAGTCCAATGCGCCCAGATTAAAATCTACTACAGCTGTAGTGGATATCAATGAACTAACGTAAATGATTGTGAATGTTCTGGAATGGATGGCCCTGCTCGCCACCCTCCTCCAATGAAGCCCGTGAACAGCAGCACAACCATAACAGCCCATGAGGAGCCAGACAGGGTCAAAGTTGACATTTGTGAACTTTTTTTACCTCAGTTTCTGGCATACCGGGGTGTAGTAAATGGCCCCCAAAATGTCTGTTACCCATTGCAGCCAATCCCAGCACAGCTTTTCAAATGCACTATAAGAAATGAAAGCCTCAAGATGTTTATGCTGTGATATGAACACTTATGGTTCTGCATAGGAATTTATATAGATGAAGGGGGCCCCATAGCAAATATTGAAGCATAAAACCTATAACCACCTAGGACAGGACTTGTTGGGCTTGTTTGCCCGCCATCTCTTTTCCAGGATATTTGGGTTACTTTCTCACACCCATGTATGGTAACATTGTAGGGCCTGTGAAAGGGGATCCTTTCACAGGTGGTCACCAAAATAAGAGATGTTACCAGCAGGGGCTGGGCCCCCAAGTGGCCTTACAACTACGTGGACTCCCTCTATGGTACACACACCCTTGTTTGGACCATACGAATAACATGACGTGCTTTATTTATGTATGTAGTTTTTCTCATTCACTTATTATCTTCAGTGCAGAATTTTTATAGCGATGCTTATTGCATCCCTGCATTACGACATTTAAAATGACATTACTGAGAACCTTAATTACAGTTTTGCTTTGCTTTTAGGATTAGGTTTCATCTTCAAAGTCAATGACATTTTATGATGCTGGGGATGCAGATTCCTCTATTTATTAAAGGAGCGGTCTACTTCTACTCATAAAATACTTCTATAAAGACTGTTGTGATTGGGGATGAAATGAGCCCTGCACCCTTTATTACTTAGGAGATTTACCAGATTTCTTTTTAGAAATGTAGGGTCTGGCCACTTGTGGGGTAAACGCGGTGTATTTTCGGCATCAGAATTGTGTGCAGCAGAACCACACGTTTTACAGTACCAGCAAAGAGCATGACATTTAAACAAATCTCTTCTAGATCCTGAATAAAAAATTAGCATCATAAATTGACCTGTCGTGCAGATTTTAAATCCACATCATGTCAATTGTTAATGCCATTTCCAGAGCGGATTTCACCCATGCAATGCATAGGGTGCAATCCACAACAAATCCACCACCAAAATCCACCCTTTTAGCTACACCCTTAAAAGCAATCAGCAGTTTTTGACTTTAGCATAAATTTGCGCTGGTTCCTGAAAATATTTAAATCTTAAATGGCATCTGTCAGCAGATTTGTACCTATGACACTGGCTGAAGACATCTGTGTTAGTCCCATGTACATATGTGCCGGCATTGCTGAGAAAAATGATATTTTCTTACATGCAAATGAGCCTCTAGGAGCAACGTGGGCGTTGCCGTTACACCTAGAGGCTCTGCTCTCTCTGCAATTACCACGCCCTCAGCACTTTGACAGAGCCAAGCAGGGTAAACATCACACCTGGCCTTGTCAATCAAAGTGCAGAGCACACAGCAGTTGCACTGAAAGCAGAGCCTCTAGATAATGGCAATGGCCCTGTTGCTCCTAGAGGCTCATTTGCATATATTAAAACGTCATCTTTCTCAGCAATGCGGGCACATATGAACATGGGACCAACACACATGTGCACTTGGCAGCTGAAGACCTCTAACAGGTCAGCCAGGTTCATAGGTACAAAACTGCTGACAGATGCCCTTTAAATTGACTCTAATTTTTTTGTATTTTGGCACAAGGTTGCAACATAAGAAAATACAAAAAGGTGAAAGGGTCTGAAGACGTTATGAATGCACTGTATCTGCTAAAAGATGCAGAATTGAGAACACAATGTTCTCACTATAGGCTTTCGCTGAGATTTTATGATGTTTGGGCTTCAGAATGCATGGTTACGGCTAACTGCATTTTGCAGCGATTCATCTGATTAAACAAGGGTGAAATTAAAGTGAACTCGGTCACACTGTGCTGGGACGCACTGTTTTTCTATTAATATGTTTCACATCAGATTAGGCCAGTGTATTTGATTTTCATACATTATCACTAATCGGTGTTGATATAAGCATGATTTATTGTTGTCTAATTAACTAGCTAGGAAACAAGTCCATGAGAATCCATTTATAACTGGTGACTTGTTGCGTCATATCATTGCACAAAATATCTAATTTAAGGCCACATTTCCTAGGGGGACACAGCATTACCCTCTGAATGAGGGTGAAAACTGAAGACACATATAGCCTAAAGTCATTTTGTAGGTTCAGAGGAAATTTACTTTAAAAAAAGATGATAAAAAAAAAATGAAGCAAACAGTTGCAACAGGCATCTACTGTGGGTGGTTTGAGGGACTCTTACCTAAGTTGACATTACACGTGCTGTTTTTGTACATTGTGCCAACATTTAGTTATGTAAATGGTATTCTTAAGTGTTGAGGGCATGCAGATTTTTTTCCACTGACTTCATTAGAGATGAAAATCCAGGTAATAACTAGTTGCGGTATTTCCTGATGTAAAAATAATGATCTGATGTCTTGTGTGTGAGAACATTGGCATAAACACCTTGGCACTGCCAAGATATTTCCATTACTATTAAATGTGGCACAACAATCTACGCAAACTTGTTGGACCTTTGCATGGATTTCCTAGGTCAGATTTTCAGTAGCAGGTATGTCTGAGCAATTCCAAAGGTGTTGAGGCTCTGTATGAGGTCCTTTATTCTGGAGATTGTGATGGTCGGAGATATCAGACCACTAATGTGATCTTCTCACATGTATCACATATGAGATAATGTCGCCTGGATCTTAAAAATGACCTCTCACCAATTTGGAAGAATGCAAACTCTCTATACCAGCAAAATCTCACTGGTACCTTGAGTAATTTTTTTTCTTTGCCAGCACCCTCCTGTATGTCAGATATGACCCCCAAAATAAGTTGTACTCTATATGCAAGTAGATGGTGCTTTCCAAGGAGATTGCAATCATATGTCTTCTCTAAAGGAACCAACGTGGTCTTCATCAGAGTGGCCTTGTCATTACCAGGCCACAGATGCTCATCCATAAGAGTGATGCAGGCACTTACCTTCAATCTGTGCTGTAGTCTTCCATCACTGGCTGGAAGGCTAAGACTATGTAGACTCCTCTGGTTGGTGACGTTGTTTACCACTACTGTGATGTCCCAGATGACCTCAGAATACAGTGTGGTCTCACAAGATAATCTCCCCTTAGCAACAAGCATTTGTGTTCCAGAAGAGAGAAGGCTGCTTTGACACTTTTCACTATGATTGGACAGTGTCACTTCAGGGAACATGGATCTGGAGCCTTTAGAGATGGGAAGCGGTTGCCATCATCTTGGCAAGCCACTTCCTTAGGGTTCATGTACACGAACATTTCCTGTTTTGCGGTTCACAAATCCTCAAAACGCAGATACCAGACACGTGTTTTCTGCATTTTGCAGAACGGAATGTCTGACCCATAAAGGAACAGTCTTAACCTTGCCTGTAATGCGGACAATAATAGTACATGTTCTATTTTTTTTTTGCAACACAGAGCATATGCAGAGTCATTTCTGTTGTTTTTGCAGCCCCATTCAAGTGAATGGTTCCACATACAGGCCGCAAAAAATGGAACGGACACGGAAGAAAAAAAAAATGCTTGTGTGCATGAGGCCATATTACTTATATTGCACAGTTTATTTGGGGGGCCATATGTTGCAAATGATGTGCGCTGGACAAAAAAAAAAAAAAAAACACTACAGCATTACTCAGGAGACCAGAATCCCGTTGGTTGGTATAGATATCATTTTTCCAAACGGTGACAAGATCTCTTTCAAGTAAGTTTGAGAAAGTTTAATGGTGTAACCATGTAAAATGTATGTTTTTTGAGAAAATTGCACCAAAATGTTCAGCTAAAAACACCGAACATTAACCACCCATTGATTATTATGGAAATCAGTGCCATAGTTCATTGGAAATAATGAATAAGCATGTTACTACTTGACAGTTTTCAGATTAGCCTCTTGAAAGGGGGTAAATATCACTGAGCAGATCTGCAGCCTGTAAGCTGAAAATCTATGGTAGAAATCCAAAGGTCCAATTTCCGCCATGGATTATGTGGCAAATAAATGCCAGATTTTTCCACCGTGTGAAGACACATTTACGTCTGTATTTGTAGGCATGGGTACCGCAGGACTGCTATGGGTTATATTTAACTGCAAAATATTCCTTTCATTCTTCCATGACAGCGGTTTAACCAAGTTGTGTTTCCTCCGCAGCCGACTTGAACAATGTGAGATTCTCGGCGTACAGAACTGCCATGAAACTACGGAGACTGCAGAAAGCTCTGTGCTGTAAGTACTTGGATGTGCTGAATGTGATACGCGGCGGTACAGTCGCTGACTTTCCAGTCCCTGCTTTTTCCTACATGAATTGACTTGCAAGCGTTTAACAGCCAGAGAATAAAGCTGGTGGTTGTTGTGCCTCATAAATGAATTACCCACAGCAATGCAGCAGCTGCTTAATGATCTTTAGATTCCTGATTATATTTTCCGTTCTGTAATTGAAGTTGGCGTTAACATTTGCGCACTGAACTTTGTGAAACACCTAAACAATCAGATAACACTTTATCAGTTTAATGTGTCCCACTGTTTTGTCTCAGTCCCAGGGGAGAGTCATTACCCATCCTTAAAACTAGAAAACACAGTTTTGTCTTATTTATGTCTACGGAACTGAATTGAGCAAAGGATAATGGCTTCACTTCCTGAAGAGGTAAAGCAAAAGTAACTGAAGCAGAAAACGCAGAGACTTAAAGGGCCAGTAAACCTGATCCACAGGTTACATTACAGGAAGAAGCGGTTAATGGGTTCCGGGAGTTTGGTCCCGGACTGTATTTTATTTAGTTTAGTAGATGTTGTTTTTTTTTTTTTTTTTTTTTTTTTTAATATTTATCGTCTGTATAATGCACTGCCATGTTTCAAAGAGAGCCCCATTCTTCTGAGATAACTTTCTCTGCAGCATTTTGCTCATTTTAGGACAGGCAACTACTTCCAAGGCTTCAAGGCCTTCTCCAGGAATAATGAGTTTTTAGCAAGTGTCCAACAACCTGTCTCTCTAAACAGAAGATTCATACTTACCTACTTCCCGCCTTTCTGGTCCTCCTCGCTGCCTCTGCTGTGTCCATCTTCTGGTCCCCACAGTGTTGACAATCAGTACAGCATGGGCATAGTCACATGCTCTTCTGCAGCTCATGACTGGTTTCAGTGCTTATTCCTGGAGAACCCCTTTAAGCATCCTAGACCAAAGACATTCACGCACTACTATGTGCACTTTACCCATCCACTAGTAAAAAACGGGAGGAAGTAGACCTATTATTACTGGCATGTGTGAACCTCAGTAGACGTCTCTCATGTATACCACTGCAGTGGGAAGCTGCTGCCCGCCCTGGGTTGTACAGAATCCTTCAGATTCGTCTAGCATATCCATTGAGTATAATCGGTCAGACATATGCTAGATGAGTATCCTCTAGGCACATGACTGGCTGGTACTGGTTGGCATAAACAAATGGGCATGGTTTCTCAGGAATGGACACTGCCTTCTGTTGAACAGTAGGTTTACTTTCACCATGCAAATCTGTGCCTGTAAATACGGCGTGCCACTTAATTATGATGTGCCACCTAAAAATTTGGCACAATTTAATCCAAAAATATGGTTTAGGAAAAACTAGTCTGTCCCATGGAGTTTTAGTTTTGAATGGTAGCCTCTTGACGATGTGTACAACTGTACAGCATAAAGATACTTGCATCAGGGCTAAACATTGAGCATATACCATGGGATATGCTCCTGGAATATGCACAAAAAACAAAGGTATACAGAAGGGTAATTTTTAAGTTGCTTTTATGGTTTAAAAAAATTTACTTTGGATTAAGACCGGCATATGAAACGCCAGCTTTAAAGGGGTTGACCAATTTATACATACATTTCTAAAAAAAAAAAAAAAAAGGCTATAAATAGTAATACAACCACGAAAGACTTTGTATTATTCTCCAGCTGTGACAGTGAAGGCCACGGCTGCCCCGGTATCAGAGATGTAAACCAAGAAACCTTACAGAATCCCTATACGTCCCCAGCTTTTACGCTAGACGTGTCCAGTTATCGTTCAGCATCAGCACTGAAGTGGAGGAAGCCAGGAGCAGCCTGAGGAGTTGGGTCACTAAACCGCTGCCGTTTTGCTCTGATGGATGCAGAGGATGCCGGGTTTCTCTATGTACCTCACGTATATTAGGGGAAGCCTAGGGTCGGGGTACAGCACAAAGCCATTTGCAGTTGCAGTAATCAAATGTTGTTTAAGACCTGTTTAGAAATGTATGTATGAATTGGTCAACCCCTTTAATATATCCCCCCCCCACCAGTTTGTGAGCAGAATCTCGTAGCTGCTTTTTTTTTTTTACTTATATAGTTCTGTATAATAAGGTGTTTCCTAGATGGTTTACTTGCATATGCAGTATTTTAAGCACTCCACTCCTTATAGTTAGCCATCTTGTTAACTTTTGTTGCTTTTGCACTACTGAGCTCTGTAACTAAAACTTCAAAGGCCCCCTCATTACTAGTTTACCTGAGGGGAGCTTGCCAAAACTGAAGAATCCCTTCAAGATAATATGTTGAGCTGGAGTATACCCTCAGTGATGCCTCCCCTATGAGCCTGTAGAGTAGGGGTCAGTGACCCTTGAAAAAAACATTCCTATACAGTTACCATATGTATGCTTTCTTTTTACTGTAGTATATTCACCTGGGGAGCCTGACAGCTTCTAGCAATACAGAAGAGTGAAAGCATTCACTACTTTTCCTTTAGTCCTTTCAGTCATCTACTTCTGCATTGTACAGAGTGCAAACATTAGAAGTCAGGCAGGTAGTAAAAGCTTCCTGGGGGAGGGTGTCATGCTGTTACCATGACAACCAAAGATTTTCTGGGACCATGATTACCACTGCCACGGTAGCTCGATGATTTTGTCCAAACTACAAATCAAACCTCTGATGTTTGCAATTGTTTCTTATAGTAACAATGTAATTCAAAGATAATCCACCAACATCTTTATGGATTCTTTTACTCTGTTGTGTTTTTTATACTGTCGTGTTTGTGTCATCTGTTTTTTATACGCTGTTATGTTTGTGTTGTGTTTCTAACATTCTGTTGCATTTGTAATGTATGTTTCTAATATTGTGTTGTGTTTGTGTTGGGTGTTTCTCATATTGTATCATGTAGGTGGCGGGTGTTTCTTATGTTCTGTCGTGATAGTTTTAAAAACACACAGTGCTATGCTGTGTTGGTGGCAGGTGTTTCTTATATTTTGTTCTTAGCATTGTTTGTTTCGTGTGTCATGGTAGCATTGTGCGTTTATAATACTATGTCCTGTTAGTGGAGTGTGTTTCTTATGTTCTGTTGTGTTAGCATTTTGTGTTTCTAATACTATGTCATGTTGGTGGCTGGTGTTTCTTATATTGTGTGTTTCTAATACTATGTCATGTTGGTGGCTGGTGTTTCTTATATTGTTTTCTTAGCATTGTGTGTTTCTAATACTATGTCATGTTAGTGGCTGCTGTTTCTTATATTGTTTTCTTAGCATTGTGTGTTTCTAATACTATGTCGTGTTGGTGGCTGCTGTTTCTTATATTGTTTTCTTAGCATTGTGTGTTTCTAATACTATGTCATGTTGGTGGCTGGTGTTTCTTATATTTTCGTCTTAGCATTGTGTGTTTCTAATACTATGTCGTGTTGGTGGCTGCTGTTTCTTATATTGTTTTCTTAGCATTGTGTGTTTCTAATACTATGTCGTGTTGGTGGCTGCTGTTTCTTATATTGTGTGTTTCTAATACTATGTCATGTTGGTGGCTGCTGTTTCTTATATTTTCGTCTTAGCATTGTGCGTTTCTAATACTATGTCCTGTTAGTGGAGTGTGTTTCTTATGTTCTGTCGTGTTAGCATTTTGTGTTTCTAATACTATGTTGTGTTGGTGGCTGCTGTTTCTTATATTGTTTGTTTCTAATACTATGTCATGTTGGTGGCTGGTGTTTCTTATATTGTTTTCTTAGCATTGTGTGTTTCTAATACTATGTCATGTTGGTGGCTGCTGTTTCTTATATTGTTTTCTTAGCATTGTGTGTTTCTAATACTATGTCATGTTGGTGGCTGGTGTTTCTTATATTGTTTTCTTAGCATTGTGTGTTTCTAATACTATGTCGTGTTGGTGGCTGCTGTTTCTTATATTGTGTGTTTCTAATACTATGTCATGTTGGTGGCTGGTGTTTCTTATATTGTGTGTTTCTAATACTATGTCATGTTGGTGGCTGCTGTTTCTTATATTGTGTGTTTCTAATACTATGTCATGTTGGTGGCTGCTGTTTCTTATATTTTCGTCTTAGCATTGTGTGTTTCTAATACTCGGTTGTATTTTCATGTTTATATTTATATCTATTGAGGACTTGTGCCTATAAACACAGATCCAGTTTTCTTCATTGCCTGAAACTTTTCCATCAGAGCTGTGTTTATGATAAACATTATTCAAATCACCTATGTGCACCCTGGTGTAGATTCTGTGAGTTATTGGAGGACCATCTTAGGTCAATAGTCAGCAGGTATTTGGTTCCTTGTAGCCTTGGCTTTTGTATGCCACATGAAACAGCAGCTTGGTGGGCTTGCAGTTATCTTTCCTATAAAATGGCTGGTAAGTGGCTTTAGATGGAGTTGGATAGATTTGGAAAGATCTTGACTATTGAGACTAGTCCAAGACCTGTGGAGTGGTCCACCATTGCTTCAACAGCCTGGTTCTGGCGAAAACATTACACATTCTATGAAGTTCTTTTGAATGGAAATGACTTTTTTTAATCCTAGGGCACAATGACCTTAAATTATTTTCAAAGAAGAATTTAGCTGAGAAACACAGCTTGATGTTTGGCTAAAAAGCCTAGAGAGTGCATACAATTTCGTAGCCGTGGAAATCAATGCATATTCAAGGCAGTACTGTATGTTTTATGAGATAGAAAGGCAGTACTTAGCACTAAGTAGCTAAACTGAGGTTATCATATATCCTTATTTTCAAATGTGTCTTGTGCCGATAGGCATGATGGCCTGGGAAGACCTAAAAATTACATTTGATTTGACTGTCAGAAATCTTTTGAACTATTGTATTACCAGTATATGTTGTTCCCAGCGCACAGATGAATAGAAAAAGTAATGTCTCCATGTTTCCGTGCACGCTCATTTAGTGAGGAATGGCTGCATTGACCAGTTTATATATTGTACTTGGCTCCTTGTGATGAGAATGATTGCAATGGTTATTTATTGCCTCAGCCCTTTTTACTATTCAATATGGCAATAAAAACCATAATAATTTCCCTCTGTACGAAAGAGTTATGCATGGCTTTTGCTGAAATGATGGGAAAATGTGAGCTGTTTGAATCCTGCGCTGCAAGGTAATGTGCAATAGAAGCAATTCATTTGGTTCTGGGGCCAAGAGCAATATTTATAGGGTGTGGGAATGTGGTCCTTTGTTCGCAGTGAAGATGCCTCGTATTCAATATTATGTAACTTTATTCTTTAGCAGAGTAGTGATTTGTACATATGAGTAGTTCATTGAGTAACAGGGCATTTACATATATCTGTTTATACATGATGGCATATCTTACATACAGTACATGTTCGTACCTTATACATGGCATTCAGGCTTCAAAAATACACATAGCACTGTATTGCAATGTGCTTTTCTCAATACATGCCACCTAAGAATAGCTATAGGATTATACACATTTTCCTGCTCTACTTTCTACTCGGTGCAACCTTCTCCCCAGTGCTATAATGTTGTGCCAATGACCATACTGTAGCATAGTTGCTAACCTTTATAATGCTTATTTTTATACGGTTTGCAGAAATGCCTAACATTAGTCAACATGGTATTGTCACCAGTGATTTGCAGCACATGTTGCTAAGCAACAACCCTGACATACATTTAATAGCAAAACAAAAACAAAAATGTGTGTATGTGTGTGTGTGTATATATATATATATATCATTTGCTTGTATTTTGGTCCACTGCATAATTTTTTGACAAGTGATAGCTGTCAGATGGTATGTATGCTCCTCTCTATACTTCATTAAATACCGTATTTTTTGCTTTATGAGATGCACCTTTTCCCCAAAAAATGGTGGGAAAATGGCTGTGCATCTTATAAAGAAAATGCTAATGATATCTTCCATTAAGATAGCGGAAGCGCTCATTAGTATGCAGGAGTGAATGTAGCGCTGGTTGTACTCGCCGCTCCCTGGTCTTCTTCCGGGCTGCCACTGTGCTGTGTCCTGACTGCATATAGCGTCAGGACATACTTCAATATGATGCTGTGCGACGTCAGGTCACAGTGCAGCGCAGTGGTGTCAGAAGACCAAGGAGCGGTGAATACAGGAAAAGCAGGAGAGGTATGTTTTACTTATTTTATTGTCTGATGAACATTGGGGGTCTAATATGAGTTCTGAGGAGTGGGGGTGTGATCTGAGGTCTCCTAAAGATCGGGGTCCTGAGTCTGGTAAAGACTGGATGTCTAATCTGAGGTTTTATAAAGATTGAGGGTCTGATAATGATTGGGGTCTTATTTGAGGTCTTATAAAGATTGGGGGTCTAATCTGAGGTATGATAAAGATTAGGGTTCTGATCCGAGGTCTGATGAAAAATAGCTTTTCTTGTTTTCCTCCTCTAAAACCTAGGTGCCTCTTATAATCAGGTGCATCTTATAAAGCAAAAAAAAAATCTAATTTATGAGAGGACTTAAATATTGTGTCTTTAGTGATCATTTTGCATAACAGCCAGATATGTCGTTGCCATTCAGTAATATTTTTGGAAGTACATGCCAATTATTGTTCTGTAAGCTAATACAGTATTAGTTAATGACTGCTGAAACAACAGACATGCCATGGTTTGTATTAACGGCTTAGTACGACTGAAGTAACAAGTGCAGTGTATACAAATCTGTGAAAGTGTCTTCTCTCCTATTTTCTGCTTCACTTGGATTTCTATGAATTTGCATGTATAGCTGAACAGATGGAGATAGCTTTGTTAAGTGACAAGCCCATAAAAATAGCCGCGGCTGCCAAGAGATGTCTTGGAATTGGAAGCCCTGTGTGTAACAGCTTTAGGGAGAGGTGCTCTCGGGTGAATTGATATGAGGTACGCAGCTCACCTCACTGTCAGCCTTTCAGAATAAAGATTCATTGGAAAGGTGAACCCGTGGTAATCTGGTTACAGGGATACAGTCATATATTAACCAAGTCACCAGCGTGCTAGAAGCAGAGAGTTATATCCTGCCAAATAATCTCCTTCACCTTCACCGGTAGTTGCTTCATGCCGTACATAAATTATTTTAGCCTGGGGAAATATATATTCTGTCCCCTTGACAGTGGAGGTTGGATTAAATCAATACTAAGGCATTCACTCTTCGTATAACTATGTGTAAAAGGTGTTCTGATATGGAGGGTTTTTTTTCTCCTTATAAGCCTTGTTGAAGATGGTTTTCTACAAATCAGTCTTAGCCTGTAGAAGTGCTAAAGCAGAGAACTTGGGATTTTAGTTGCTCATAACACATATGGTCAAACCTCTTCACAAGACCACCTCTTTGAGTAGACCACCCACTTATCCTGACTAGCTTTTCAGTCCCACCATATATTATTCATGCTGGCCATCATCTTTGAATAAGCCATCTACCTAGAAGACCACTTCTCAATGCAATTTTGGATAGTTGACTCACTTGATTCACTTGTGTCAGGTAAGGCTACTTTCACACCAGCGTTTTTGCTGGATCCTTCATGGATCAGCAAAAACGCTTCCGTCATGATAATACAACCGTCTGCATCCGTTCTGAACGAATCTGGTTGTATTATCTTTTAAATAGCCTAGACGGATCCGTCCATTGAACTCCATTGAAAGTCAATGGGGGACGGATCCGTTTTCTATCTATCCGTTTGGATCCGTTTCTTCATGCGGACACCAAAACACAGCAAGCAGCGTTTTAGTGTCCGCCTCCAAAATGGAATGGAGACTGAACTGAAGCAAACTGAAGCAAAACTGATGCATTCTGAACGGATCCTTTTCCATTCAGAATGCATTAGGACAAAACTGATAAGTTTTGGACCATTTATGAGAGCCTGTGACGGATCTCACAAACCGATCCTTACAACGTAAGTGTGCCTAACTGTTTTGTTGTGCAGCATTTTTGCCAGTCTTGTACATGCTGGTTTGTACATGCTTCAATGATGGGTATGATTCAGCAATTCAACCACATGGTCATGTATAGGTTCTGCTCATGAACAAGTTGTCTCTACTTGTAGCTCGACGTTGAGATGAAGTTGAAATTATAGTCACATGGTAAAGAGGAGAAAGTCAGTAAGGTGCCTGCTCCTGAATGGTTTCTCATGGCAGTACGCTTTTAAGTTGGAAGACCATTAAGAGTTTGCATTTACACCTACTGTAGACATTTGCTGGTCTTACGAACAAAGTTTTAGCATGTCTGAGGATTTGCGCTTGTTGTTGCATCTATCTGTAGTAGTCGCCTGTTAGTCTTTACATGTTGAAATGACCATAATCAATCAAAATTAGTAAAACATTTTCAAATCGTATGTGTTATTGAAGCACTGCATTATCGAAACATGTAAATCACCCTAAACATTGAATAGCTGTCTGCGAAACAGCCGTGGCTCTTGTTTCCCCCATACACATGCATACTCTATCGAGCATGTATGTTTCTCAGTAGGAAGAGAGGCGTGGTATCTTATCTCATCTTCCAAAAGGACTGGGCGTTCAACCAAAACTTCTTCTCCACCATCATCTATTTAGGGAGAGTTGGTAGCTTAGAACACACACTGGATTATCATCTGTTTCCACCAAAAGTGATGCATGAGGGCTTTTTAGTAATGTCACAAATTATTTTTGGACAAATATACATATATAATATCTGTTTCATTTTTGTCTCTTTCTCTTGAAGAGAACTCATTTTCTGAACTTTTTTTTGTTTATGCTGACTAGGCTCTTTTCACATTTAGCATGAATGGGGGTCCATCATCTCAGTTCACACGACCACTGACAACACATTAATGCCTTTGGGGAAAAAAAAATCACCAAAAGCTGACACAAAAAGCTGTTTTTGCAACCCACTTTAGACTGTTTTTGCACAGTATTTGATCAGTGTTTTCCAGTGATTGATGTATAAATGAGGTATAAGTGAAGGATTTGCATCTGTTCTGTTTTTTGATCCATGCCTGGTTTTGGCTCAAAATCGCTGACTAAACACTGTGTGTAAGCGGCCTTAGTCTTCTTTCTTCTGTCGCTTTGGTCAGTCTGTTGGTGCAATGGAACGTTTACTACTGATGAAGGGCTTCCCTCACTTATCCCACTTCTTCACTAATTCCTGCCTTGTTAGTTCATTACCTTGCATGTAAGATGTCTTCAATTGAAGCTCAGTTTCTACTAAAGAAGCTTGATTGCATTTTTACCTTGGTGGCAAATTCCAGGTTTGTGTATGTCTACCTATTTGTGGCAGTCACGTCCTTTACCTCATGTATCTTCAAGCACAGCAAGACAGATGGCTTAGAATAAAGTGTTCTAACGGTTTTCAGGACGTTGCTATCTATTAGTGTGAAAAGTTTGTCAGCAGTCATGCGGATAATTGAACTGCCACCCAAAAGCTTGAGGGGTTCACTTAATTACCATTGATCCTGATTCCCAGAGGAGGTAAGCCTTTAGCCAAAAGCCTAGAGTTAAAGGTGTTCTGAAGACATCACAGCAATTCCAATCTGCTTAATAAATTGGTATTAGACTGAAGTGTTTGTGTGCAACCCATGGGGAATGTTGCTGATAAACAGGCCTTTCCTTGATTTGCTGATGTCGGACAAGGCACGAATCTCAGCATGGTTAAGGTTTTATTTGTCAGCAAATTAAGCGACAATGCATTGCAGTCTCACAAATTAGCTTTTTTTTTCCTTTTTAGCTTTTTAATGAGCTTGAAACTTTTGATTCATAACCGCTTTGGGGAACCATATTTTTAGTATCCAATTAAAGAGCCTTGCAAGAACCTCACCTATGTTACTGATGGCAATTGATATCTAGATTAGTGATGTTTTGTTTTTTGTGTTTTTGTTTTTTTACACAAATTGTCTTCCATCACTTATAAAAGGTTTAAGGACGATGTAGAAAAATGTAGCATTACCACTCAAAGGCATGTTTGAAATTTGAACTCACTAGTACATGGAGGAAAGGTTGTACTATGGTAGGGGGTTGTGTATACAGTGTGCACATCTATATCCATAAGGATAAACAAGGAAAGAATTGTCTTTCTCTGTAAGTAATTCTTGAAGGCCCACCAGGTAATACCTAAATGGCTCAAGTCTGTGGGATCAAAATTCATCTAGGCTTATAGAAGAGGTTCCGGTGCCAACCCCTTCTCTCTGTGATGTCCAAATAGGGATTGTCTTTGTGGGACCATCCTGTTAAAGCACCTATAGCATATGTTTTCTAAATGTACTTTATATAAAATGTTGCGTCATCTTAATCGGTACAAGCAAGTTCTGGATCCATCTTGAATTTATTAAACGTTCTATGGCAGTTTTAATGTGTGACCTTTTGCACCACATTCACTGCTTTTGAAAATAGTGGGTAGGAGGGAGCAGGGCATGCACAACCAAATAGAGTTCAGATTACTTAGGCTAGTTTTCTGTTGCAAGTTACACTTTAAATCTAAGTCAACTCCTAGATGGTGTCAATTTCAGATTTTGGTCCACAGATCTGCCAAAATGCACCAAAATTATTAAGAGGTGTGCACATCTCACTCCACTGCCAAATAGATCAAGAGTGGAGCAAAGAAAGCCAGTCCCTCTTGTATGCTTGGCAGCATAAAAGCTTCTGGCATATACAGTGCCTTGCAAAAGTATTCGGCCCCCTGGAACTTTTCAACCTTTTGCCACATTTCAGGCTTCAAACAAAAAGATATAACATTTTACATTTTTGGTGAAGAATTAACAAGTGGGTCACAACTGTGAAGTGGAACAAAATTTATTGGATCATTTAAACTTTTTTTGTAATAATAAAACTGAAAAGTGGGGCGTGCAAAATGATTCGGCCCCCTTGCATTAATACTTTGTTGCGCCACCTTTTGCTGCGATTACAGCTACAAGTCGCTTGGGGTATGTCTCTATCAGTTTTGCACATCTAGAGACTGAAATTCTTGCCCATTCTTCCTTGCAAAGCAGCTCGAGCTCTTTGAGGTTGGATGGAGAGCGTATGTGAACAGCAGTTTTCAGCTCTTTCCACATATTCTCAATTGGATTCAGGTCTGGACTTTGACTTGGCCATTCTAAGACCTGGATACGTTTATTTTTGAACCATTCCATTGTAGATTTTGCTTTATGTTTGGGATCATTGTCTTGTTGGAAGATAAATCTCCGTCCTAGTCTCAGGTCTTTTGCAGACTCCAACAGGTTTTCATCCAGAATGGTCCTGTATTTGGCTCCATCCATCTTCCCATCAATTTTAACCATCTTCCATGTCCCTGCTGATGAAAAGCAGGCCCAAACCATGATGCTGCCACTACCATGTTTGACAGTGGGGATGGTGTGTTCAGGGTGATGAGCTGTGTTGCTTTTATGCCAAACATATCATTTTGCATTGTTTCCAAAAAGTTTGATTTTGGTTTCATCTGACCAGAGTACCTTCTTCCACATGTTTGGTGTGTCTCCCAGGTGGCTTGTGGCAAACTGTAAACAAGACTTTTTATGGATATCTTTGAGAAATGGCTTTCTTCTTGCCACTCTTCCATAAAGGCCAGATTTGTGAAGTGTTCGACTGATTGTTGTCCTATGGACAGACTCTCCCACCTCAGCTGTAGATCTCTGCAGTTCATCCACAGTGATCATGGGCCTCTTGGCTGCATCTCTGATCAGTCTTCTCCTTGTTTGAGGTGAAAGTTTAAAGGGACGGCCGGGTCTTGGTAGATTTGCAGTGGTCTGATATTCCTTCCATTTCAATATGATCGCTTGCACAGTGCTCCTTGGGATGTTTAAAGCTTGGGAAATCTTTTGGTATCCAAATCCGGCTTTAAACTTCTCCACAACAGTATCACGGACCTGCCTGGTGTGTTCCTTGGTCTTCATGATGCAGAACCCTGAGACTATAACAGAGCAGGTGCATTTATACGGAGACTTGATTACACACAGGTGGATTCTATTTATCTTCATCAGTCATTCAGGACAACATTGGATCATTCAGAGATCCTCAATGAACTTCTGGAGTGAGTTTTCTGAACTGAAAGTAAATGGCCCGAATAATTTCCCCACTTTTCAGTTTTATTATTACTAAAAAAGTTTAAATGATCCAATAAATTTTGTTCCACTTCACAATTGTGACCCACTTGGTGAAGAATCAACAACAAAAATTTAAAATGTTACATCTTTTTGTTTGAAGCCTGAAATGTGGCAAAAGGTAGAAAAGTTCCAGGTGGCCGAATACTTTCGCAAGGCACTGTAGGTCATACATATCGATAGGCCCTTGCTCACTTGGGGAGAAATAACTTTGGCCTCCATCAGACTGGTATACTTTTTTCTTTACTGTATAGAATAGTGTAGTCATATTTTACATAGAGGCATGCAGCAAAAACATGTACCATGCAGTATACCTTTTTGTAGCAAGGGAGCCCATGCGCAATGTATACCCATACACAGGCATGTGTCAGAGGTATATGGTCATAAAACCAATCTGACATTGGTAAGACAGTGTGAATACACCCTTAAGACGCATACCATTGGATCCCTGTGGATTCCATTGACCTACAAATCAGTCCATCGGGATTCCATTGTGATGTCGGGAAGAATAGTGCAGCATGCAGTATACCACCCCCCCCATCAAGTCTGTCAGAATTTGCAAAAAAAGACTTTCTAGTGGAGCCTCAAACACAAGTATCGTCAAAGCGTAAACTCTCTCTCTCTCTCTCTCTCTCTCTATATATATATATATATATATATATATATATATATATATATATATATATATATATATATCTTAACTGTTTCTGTATGTTGCTAAATTGTGACTTGTTCTCAGTAGAAGCATTATGTCAGTGGTGCAAGAGATGATGCATTATTAACCCTTTAAAGGACTGTCTGTTTTGTGTTTTACATGTTTCCTCCCCATATTCCGAGAGGCATAACTTTTTTTTTTTTTAAATTCTCCATTCACATATGAGGGCTTATTTCATTAGTTATATTTTTTAATGGCACCATTTAATTTACTGTATCTTCTGCTGGAGTTTTCATATTACAGCATTGAATGTTACTTAAAACTGACATGATAACCTTATTCTGTGGGTCCATATGATAGCGGTGGTACCAAATTTGTTTAGTTTTTATATAATTTTACTACTTTTAAAAATAAAAACCTCTGAAAAAATAATTTTCTTAACATCACCACTAATTTTTTTATTTCCCTCCACAGAGTTGTATAAGGGCTTGTTTTTTGCACTTTTCTTTGATACCATTTGGGGGTACACGACTATTCAATCTTGTTTTTTTTGGGGGGGGGGGGGGGTTGACAAGGTGATCAAAAAATGTCAAATTTGTGGGATTTTTACTTTTTCCCTATTATGGCATTCACCATGCAGGAAAATTATTTTCATATCTTAATAGTTAATACGTAATAGATTCCCTTTAACTAGGGCACGTCTTGGCATGCTAGGTGTCCTCACATGAGTAAAATACCTTTTCTAATGGATGTGTGCAGCTTTTTTTTATATACACCTAGTGCTCTTTAAATGTAGCTGTATAATATAATAGAGGTTTTAGTGCTGTCTTAATTACAGTGTTAAGTGTGTGCCTTATTGATTTAGATGTAGTGAGCCTCAAGTTTCCATCTGAACACAAGAAATATTAAAATAGCACTGTGCTTGATTGCTGTGGCAGAAATTAATGACTGTGACTAATGTGCAGGTTATCTGTATCGTTAATGGTTTTGCACTCTCTAGGAAAGAGAATATCATCTGCTTACCAGCCATGTCTCTCTGTTGTATACAAAACATTTATGATTACATGCTTGACTTGCGTGATTTAATAGGACTGTTATTTCTGAGGGTGTAAAGAATTTACTGGATCTTCTTAAAGATATTAAAGTCGAAATGGTAAAGAGAGCTGGCTATAGGGCATCAGTACTGTATGTATTCATTAATGGGTTTATTATTTACACATGCCGGATGAAGAGGCCAAAGGTATTCGTATGGTAGATATTCTGGTGAGCCCGTGTTAATGAACTGACAGCAAGTGATATAAAGCAGTTATTGAGCAGGCCATCCCTATAAAACACTCATTGACAAAATAAATAACTCGCCTTGAAGGAGTTGTTGGAATGGAATAAAACTTTCTGTAATGATGATATAGGTAGGTGATTACAATAGTAGAGAAAGGATAGGTTTATCAGAGAAAACTGTACAGTTGGAAGGAGGCTTTAGTACCCTGCTGGGCTGTCTCTAGCCTGGATACAAGATGAGATATGGTTGGGCATGAAGACATACAGGTTCCATACTGTGTCCTGCTGCATATTTGCCCACAGATGTTGCATCTGGACATGTAGATCCTGGAGACTCATAGGTTGCAGGAGCTGGTATCCCAGCAGGCCCCAAAAATACTTGATTGGTGATAAATCTGGTGACTAGGCAGGCCAAGGAAGTGTTGCTGGTGGAGACACTCTGGGAAACCCTTGGGGGGGGGGGTGGACAAGCATTCACCTGCTGAAAAAGGGCAGTTGTAAGCCCAGCCATGAGAGGCAACACGTGTCCTCAAGATGTCCTGGACATATCACTTAGTTGTTATTGTAACATATGTAATGACTCCCCAGATCATCACACCAGAAGTCTGAGCAGAGTGTCACACTACAGCAAAGGCAAAATTGAAGCTCTCACCTTGAGGGCTCCAAACTCGATACTGACCGCCAGATCTCACACAAAACCAGGTTGTGTAGGTTCCAGTCCGTCACAGTCTAGGTTTCTTATTCATGACACCAATGCAATCGAAGGCCACGGTGGCTGGCTGTCAATGGCAGGGCACGTAATGGGTGCCATGACAAGAAATTTCCTTCTACTAAGTGCTTGGAAATGGTCCAGGCAGAGATATAGTTGTCTAATGAAGGTGCCACCTGTGTCTGGATGGGGGACAATGAAACTGTGGAAGCTGCTCATGCTTGTCAGAGGATCAAACAATCTTCTCCAATGGTGATCCGTCAGTCTTTTGCAGCAATCCAACAACACTTTACCCTTGTGCACTCAAAGTGCTAAGACACGTGATAAGAGTAATGACATGCATCAACAGGTAAAAAAGGTAAATGTAGAGCAGCATTTTCAAAGAAAGATTTATGGAATGCTTACATACAGTGGGGAAGATTTAACAAACTGGTGTAAAGGAAACCTGATTTAGTTTCCCATAGCAACCAGTCAGATTCCACCTTTCTTTTTCCAAAGGAGCTCTGAAAAAAACGAAAGATGGAATCTGATTGTTTGCTATGGGTTTTTCTTTACACCAATTTGATAAATTTCCCCCAGCAAGTCTATTACAGTAATTTCTGCAAGTGTCCCATCCATCTGAATGTGATTTGCAGAAATACACGTTTGCCACCATGAAGAGGACATGTCACATCCAAATGAACTAGAACAGGCTGCATACTTTTTCAGCTGCATCTTTCATAGCGCTAGTGCGTCATTTAATTTTCCCTCCACCTTTTTTTCTGCTATTGATGTCGTTAGTTTCGCCACCGAACTGCAATGAGTTTTCACGTGTTTTCGCTAGCACTCAGCCGATGTCAGTGGAATATCACGTCAGTCACGCTGAATGCTGGGGACCACATAGCTGACAATTCACTGCTATCTGGAGCTAAAACTAATGCCAAAACTCCTTCCATTGTGTAGTGCTGCCCCCATTTAGGCGAGTCCACTACACTTGATGGAGCTGTTCAGTTTAGTCACCACGAAGTAACAGCTGATCAGCTGGAGTGCTGCAGGGATCAGACCACTCCTGATCTGGTATTGATTGCCTATTCTGAGTATAGGTCATAAATATCAAAATCCTGGGAAACCCCTTTATTGCTGGATTTTGGTATGTTTACGAAATTGTTGTACAAATGTCACATCTAACACTTGTCGCTTGTACATTCGGTCTGACATGGTGTAGGCGGTCTGACATTTTTGTTGGCACTGAAAATGCCATCTATTTGTAGCACGTGTGACAAGTATAACCATTCCCACAAACTGAAAACTGTTGGACATTTAAAAAGCCACTAAATGTTATAAATACTTCAAAAATTGTCAGCCAAACAGTTCATTGAAAATACTGCAAGTTTGCATGCTATTTATAGCATCAACTTTACTTCAAGAAAGTTTTTGGCTTTTTTTTTTCAACTGGTACCCTCCATATTAAGCAAATGTGTCTCTCATGGGCCGTCCATTGTTTTACCTACAGAAATTGGTACCAAGGTTTTAAGGTCTTTCTTGCAAAAACAGCACCACACCTGTCCATGGTTTGTGTATGATATTGCAACTTAACCTCATTCACTATAGAGGAGCTGAGCGGCAATTCCGACACAACCTATGGACAGGTGTGACATTTTTTTCTCTGAGAAATTAGCAATATTTTACCTCATCCTGTACAAACCCTGTATTTAAAAAAACAGCTCAAAGTCACTATATGTAATAAAATAAAAGAAGCTTGAGAAGAATGCATTTCCTGGACTGACTGCAGCTCAGTTGACCTAAACTCATGTTATCATAATTATTTATTATGCTGTGAGGTCCAGCCCAACCACATGTTCCTGTCCTGAACTCACATGATGTGGTGAGTGCAGTACATGGGACCTACGGTCAGTCTAGAACCACAGCATCCGCTCTGGTCAGCCGTCAGTGTGGGAAACACGGCCATCACACCAGCTTTGTATTATGGGCCAAACATGTTCCTGGGAAACGGGCCTTACAGGTACGTTCCATCCTGGTATGCCATTTCTCTTCATATCTCTGCAGTGGAAACAGCAGCTCATACTTATGAAGTATTGCTCTTTTCCAGGAGAACAGGGTTCCCCAGGGACCCCTTTATTCTGCTGTGTATACAGGGCATACATATGCAGGTATTAATCTTTTCTTATGGTTTATACTTTGTGTTGTGATCCTTTAAATATTACTCCTCTTATACAGAATACATTTATTTAGAAGATGAGGGCTGACGGAGAAATTAAAGGTAGAAGTGAGAACATGCTGATTGCTTTCTAAACCCAGCAATAAAGTACAGCGGTAGGCTGATACTTGCCTTGAAAGGCACTGGGATTTACTTCTGAGTGTACCTGTATTCGGTAGTAATAAATGAGACACTTTTAGAAATTAATTTCTCATTATAATATTATCTGTGCATAATAACCTGAAGGCCAAGATGCCAGCATGATAACTTACTTAGGTATTTATATCTTGGGGATAATTAAGGTTAGGTTAATCATATGTTAATGAATGCATTTAGAACTTTTATCTATGGAATTTTAATATGAATTCATAATAGCGGTGATCCTTGCTCTCACAAGTAATAGGGAGCAACAAAGAAGAACAATGAAAGAACTGTTCATAGTTATGAAAAAAAAAATATATTTTTCAAGGAATTTCGAGTTGGGGGGGTTTCTCTCTTGGAGTGGAGAACTGCAAAGAGCATCTCTGGGGGACCAAACACATCGATGCATTTCATGACCAGTTTATGGATTTCAGAGGACAACATGTAATTCTTCATTTCACCTGGTGCTGTAGGGGAACTGAATGATTGTTGCCAAATTCCCACACAGATTATAGCTGCTTGTTGGGACCCTAAGTGATCAAGCTTCTGTTCTGTGGAACCTTCTAACAAAAAGACATTGCCAACAGCATCCACAGCAGTGAAGAGCCACCGCACGTTTATCTACTACAAAGCTTTACAGTTGTGTATGAGCATAGATCATGAGATGTCTTCAGGTTATTACTGACTACCGGTCAAAATAATTTCCTGGAATAGATCAGTGGATCAGATTAGCTTTAAAAGCCAAATAAGAACCTTTTGATAAAACAGTCGAAACTGGCCACTTTGATCAACAGTCGTTCTGTGCCTCTGGCCAGCTATCTCACTTTTATTGGCAGTGACATTGGTGTAGCTGGAGAATAAAAAAGGGTAAGTATTAGGTATTTGTTTATCACATCAACTATGTTTAGCCACATTTCAGAAATAACCCCTTTAACGTATGACTTACCATTATTGATCAGCGCTCCATCAGGTTTGAAATTCCCCCATGTAAAAAGACCATAACTCTAATGAATAAATAAAGTAAAGGTATATAATGCACTGACTAGACAAGTGCTAAAGTAATATTCTGAGCTCAAAAATGTAATAAATGCAAAACATACTTTTTACAAAAAACATGTCAATCTTAGCGTTGCATTGCAAAGTGAATGCTACTCCATGTGTCAAATTGTCAGAAAAAGACGGACTTTATACAAAGGCATATACTGCACCTCGAGAAAGAGGGCAAACTACATAGAAAAATGTGGAAGGCCTAGATGTGCTACTACACAGGTAGATAAGAACTAGAGTTCTTAAAGGGGTTGTCCACACCTGGGCTATTAATGGCCTATACTCAGGATAGGTCATCAGTATCTCATTGGCTGGGTCCGTCATCCCACAACCCTGCCGATCAGCTGTTTCATAGTAGCTCTGGCGCTAGAATTCGGGGCCAAAAAGTACACATCTGTTGTCTTATCCTGAGGATAGGCCATCAATAGTAAAGAAGTGGACAACCCCTTTAACGTTCCAGAAATGGTGGCTTTGTGAAGTAGAATACATCAAATACCGGGGACCTTTGCAGTAAAACAAATAATGCTAACTTCGGTCTTAACAGTATTTATACTGAGATCTTTATACTGATGACCTATCCTCTGCAGAAGGTTTTGGGCTGTAGGATCTCAACATGCCTGATCCTTTTGTTCTCCAGGTAGTCTGGCAGTGGCTTACTTGCCTCTCCGTATTTGAAGATACGGGTGATCATCTGAACTGAACATGTTATGGGGGAGCCAGGAGAGAAAGTTTTCAGCCAAAAAAATGTTCTAATATGAATGGTCAGCCTTAGAGGTTGCAAAGAAAAAGGCAAACAGAAATAAAATGAATATGTGCGAGAAGCAGTCATTTACTGAAAATGTATGGAATCTGATTGTGTAGGTGCTAAACCATCAAAATGACCATTCTGATTTGCAGTGTCCTGCTATCTCCTGTGGTCATTTCTGTGTACAGCCTGCTAGACCTCTCTTGTTTGGCTAATAACCATCATCATCTTTTAAAGGGTTTGGATACTGACTTACAGAGAAGCCACCTATAGGTGGCACTAGAGTGACAGATTTTTTTTCCTTCTGGAAAACTTTTTTCATGCAGTTTGTTGAAGAACCTAAGCTCTGGAGAACTGTCTTTAGAAGAATGGCAGGCACAATTTTCAGATTCTAGCCCTGATGAACTTTACTGTAAGAGAAAAGAAACTGTTAAAGGGGTTTTGCAGGATTTTCATACTGATGACCTATCCTCAGGATAGGTCATCGGTATCTGATCGGTGGGGTCCGACACCCGGGACCCCCGCCGATCAGCTGTTTGAGAAGGTGCCGGCACTCCTGTGAGTGCCACTGCCTTCTCCCAGCTTACCAAGCACATCGCCGTACGTTGTACAGCGTCTGTGCTTGGTATTGCGCTCAGCCCCATTCACGTGTATGGAGCTGAGCCGCTCCTAGGCCACATGACCGATGAATGTGACGTCACAGGCCTAGGAAAAGCTAAGAGAAGACCTTGACGCTCACAGGAGCGCCGTGCCTTCTCAATCAGCTGATCGTCGAGGGTCCCGGGTGTCGGACCCCCACTGATCAGATACTGATGACCTATCCTGAGGATAGGTCATCAATAGTAAAATCCTGGAAAACCCCTTTAAAGGGAACCTTTCATCAACTTTATGCTATCCATACTAACAGCAGAATAAAGTACAGACAGGTGAGATGATTTCAGTGGTCTGTCATTTATAAGTTAAAAGTAAGTGGTTGCCGAGAACCAACATCACAATCATTGCAGACTGGGCCTGGAAAAGAGTCATGGCCACCTGAGAAGAGTCCTGGTTATTCATGAATTCCTGCTCTCCCCGCCCACCTGCTGATGACTGACAGTCTTCTACCTAGTTTTCTCCCTTTCTCTCTAGTAGAGAACTGCCAATCATCAGCAGAGAGAGCAGGAGATAATGAATAACCATGACTCTTCTCAGGTATTTGACTCTTTTCAAGGCCTGTGCTGCAATGATTATGATGCTGGTTCTCAGCAACCACTTACTTTTAGCTCATGAGTGACACACCGCTGAAATCAGCATTTCTGTCACTATTTTATGCTGCCCTCAGTGAGGTCCACATAAAGTTGGTGACAGGTTCCCTTTAAAGGCAAACATCTGCAAAGTTTTGCCGTACGTCAGGTGTGTTGCAGGAATGTCTACAATTTTTCTGATTTAAAATGTTGATACTTGCAAATATAAAGAAAATTTGAGTAGTGGTTTTCCATAAATCTATGAAGCGATCTGTCTACATATCTCTCTGTGTATAGGTATATTTTTATATGCTTAAATTTGTATTTACTAGCTTTTTGTAGTCCGTGTTAATCAAAGGTATAGCTTTAGCCTTCCAGACTTGTAAAACTAAAAATGTGTGCCGACACACTCTACCACCTTGTTCGTTCTTTTCTCCTGGCAGAAAGATGTGTTTATGTATACTCTGGGTCATATCATTTATTCCATTTCCATTTTTCTCTCATTCTTATCTTTCTTGTGTGCTGCCAGTTCTCCTATTAGTCAAGTATTTCATACAGTATTTGCTAAAGTGTTTTCCAAGTATTTGCTTCCTGTCGCTGGACGGCCACAAATTTCCAGGCAAAACCTGCAGTGATATTTTGCACTAGTATATTGCTTGAAACTAAGCTAGTTACATTAGGTATGAAGAATTGTCGATTCTTGTGCTCTGGATCAACCTAGCTGAAATTTATTTTGTAAATGTAAGCTATCTATAGAAGACAAGATGTTTGCAAGATGTCGTTGACTTACAGTCAATATAGTATCCAGAAGAGGGATGTGTGCATCAGTGCAGATAGTAACGTACTTTGGGACGGGCTTCACCTAGATCTACCAGTAGATCCTCTGGATCAACTTGTAGGAAAACAGGCCGAACTGGATGGACAGATGTCTTTTTTTTTCGCCCTTGTAAACTATGTTACTATACAATGTACGCACCACAAAATGTGTTCATTGCTTTATTGAGGAGCACATGATCTTAAAAGAACAACATTTTGGTACACAAGTCCTGCTCATTATTTAGGGGTACCTTGGACTTCTTGTATATTGGTTTGTAGTCAGTGGTCCTCCCCATGTTCTCAATCTCCCTGCCCCAGAGTAGGAGTGGTATGTGGATTGCTTAATGGCAGGGATGCCCAACCTGCAACCCTCCAGCTGTTGCAAAACTACAACTCCCAGCATGCCCGGACTGCCTGCAGCTACATGAGCTTAGTTTTTATTCATCAGCATTATAATTTCAGCATTCCTATAATACTTCTGAATACTTTATATGCACTATGATACTGCCAGCATGATATGTGTTCCTGTGTTTGCCTTTCTGTTGATATTGTATTCTAATTCCAGCTAAAGTACTATAAATAGGTGAAAGCAACCAGATTTATTGCTAATTCTATATATATGGTGAAATATGACCAAATATAGTCCTAATGTGCTTGCAGGCAGAATATATTCATCATACATTACAGCATGTGCACACACAGCATATTTGCTCTTCATTATTCCCAGAGATTTTATGTTATAGCGAAAAGGTATTGTTTTCATTAATCTGATGTTAGGTAAGTGCTTTTTCGGAAAGTGTCAACACAGCCGGCACAAGGCATTGACCTCTTAGAAATTAGAGACGATCCACACAATTATTAGCAGTATGCTTAGGTTCCTATGGGACTGTGCACATTAAATTACCAATTACTGCTCTCTGACTCCTCGGTATATACCTTTAAGCCACAAGGGACCCCGTGCATACTTGGATGTGTGTATATCTGTTCTTTTTATTATTTGTTCCATCTCTCAACGGCGCCCAGTATGTAATATTGCATTTCTTTTTATTTACAGTGGATTTATTGGGCTTGTCTGCAGCTTGCGATGCCTTGGACCAGCACAACCTCAAGCAGAACGACCAGCTTATGGACATCTTGCAGATTATTAATTGCTTAACCACAATTTATGATCGACTGGAGCAAGAGCACAACAACCTGGTGAACGTGCCCCTCTGCGTGGACATGTGCCTGAACTGGCTCCTGAATGTTTATGACACGTGGGTGATCCAGAAGATTAATGTGTAGATAGGTTTAGATTATTAGAAGGAGTAGGTTATGGTTCACTGGCTAAATGTCAGCAGAACATCACCACTATCAAGCATTGCTTTGTCTTCTGCTTGGGCAATTGGTTGCCCATAGCGACCAATCAGATTCCACCTTTCATTTTTCACAGCTCCTTTGGAAAATAAAAGGTGGAATCTGTTTGGTTGCTATGGGCAACTAAGGTAGTTCTACTTTACACCAGTTTGATAAATTTCCCCCACTGTATTTTACAACACTCCTAGCTGGTGAAATATATAAATCAGAAATTTCAATATTCTGAATCCCTGAATAGTATAAGGCTGTAGTATGTATTTTCTAATGCCCAGTTCAATAAAGTCTTATGTCTAAAGATGTAATCTAGGTGGAAAATACTTGAATTACATTTGTAGCGAGAGCATTATGAATTCTACTATGTATTGTGTAGAGGCTCTTGTGTATAGATAAGACTTTATTCTACTCTACTCAAAATATCATTGTAAAAACCTTATTAGAGTTATTGATTTGTTTTAAAGTATCTTCATTTTATCTGGGATATCAAGGATTATAATGGAAGAATTGTTCTCAAATCTGATGTGGGGGAGGATTTGATCTTGCGGCTCAATCGTCACATTGTCTGTAACTTAGTATTTCCCCAAAGCACTCAAGATCTATGGCATAGAAGAAAAAGTAATACTATCTTTGATGCTTTCTATGGTATTTATTTGTTTCTCATTTACTCCTAGGGGTCGGACTGGAAGAATCCGTGTGTTGTCTTTTAAAACTGGTATTATATCCCTATGTAAAGCACATTTGGAAGACAAGTACAGATGTAAGTGTATTGATTCATATCAGTTGAAAAACTAAAAACTTTTTTACACTTACAGTATGACCATAGATCCTGGTAGGATACTGCCTGGTAGGGTTTATCATGCTGATTAAAACAACACCTTTCTTTTGTCTGTATGTTCAACTGCTGCAGAGATATCTCAGTTTTTAATATGTAAATGAGCAAGCTTGAGCATCAGGGGGCCGACCGGAGACATTGGAGCACTGCTTTCATAGCACTCTTTTGATTTACACACTCCCCCTCCCGTTGATTGACCGGGCTAGACATCTTGTCTGTCAATCAAGGGGAGGTGGGGCCAGGGGCAGGTTGGCCATAGACCTTACAGGGAAATTTCCCGGTGGGCCGATGCCCAGGGGGCCGCCTGAACCCTCCTCACAGCAGGCCAATGGAAGTTTTTGGAGATATATTTTGTGCTCATGGCAGTATTTTGTAATGGACTGTGGTATTTGGCTCTGTTGGGGTGGTATAATGTGCCACAATATGGTATTGCTGACCCTGCCTTCCATCAATTTGGACCCAACTACAAAAAGTGGACACTTTTTTCCAGGGCCACTTTCAGTTCCCAGTCCGCCCCTGGGTGGGGCACCAGCCCCTTGGTGCTCAAACTTGACCATTTGCATATAAAGAAAAACGGAGCTATCTCTGCAGCAATTCAGTATACTGACAAAAGAAAAGTATAACTTTAATAATCCTAAACAACTCTAGTAGGCACTGTTCCTGGTTTCATAGGGTTGATCACGCTGACAGATGCTCTATAAAGAATTTCAGACTGCTATATTATTCATGGTGACCTGGAGGTTGATGTTTTGGCTCCCCTGGGCACTTTTCTTTGTTTCTACAGGGAAATAACATATATACAATATAATAGCACCAGTTAAAGGGAAAGACAGGAACATCATTGCAAAATCAATACATAAATCAAAGGGTAAATGTATTTACAGTAGGGTGTAGGGATAAGCAGTTTCTTGTCACCTCTTTCATCCACCAACAATTATGTGCAAGGCCATCTTTTTCATGTTTTGGATGGTGTAAAGCAATAAATTGGGATACAGAAAACTTTAAAGGGGTTGTCCGGGTTCACAGCTGAACCCGGACATACCCTTAAATTCGCTGGATGGCGCAGGGCAAGGGCTCTTCTGTTTACAATAACACGCTGCCGGGCTGAAGCTTCCGCCCTGCAGTGTGTTTGGTGATGTCACTGTAATGGGCCGGCTGTAGCGCTGCCCTAGCTGTTTTACTGGCTAGGGCAGCACTAAAGCCTGCCCATCAGCGCTGGTGACGTCACCGGCTCACTGCTGGGCAGAAGCTTTCGCCTGGCAGAGCCCGGTTTGTCACGGGAACTGGGCAAAATGCCTTTGCCCTGCGCTAATTAGTGCAGGGCAAAGGAGTGCATCGGAGCATAGGATGCTAACATCAGGCAGGCTGCCTGGGTGAAATTAAGGGTATGTCCGGCTTCAGCTCTGAAACCGGACAACCCCTTTAAGCAGTAATATACATTGCCTTCAAAGACTATAGCCTGCCTAACTTGATCTGTCACTGAAAATCTGATTACATTCTATATAAAGTTTCACCCAAGTGAATGGAGCTCTACATGAAACACACTTCTTATCGCCCAGTAATTTACAATGCCCTATGTTGGTGGGTGGTTTGAGTTCCTGGACTCCACTCATATGATTCCACATTAGCAGAAAGTTGACTGAAGTTGCTGATTTCTGAGCTATTAGTCAGCTACAGTAACTAATGTGTATGGGAGTTTTCGAATATCTGCTGTTGGGAAGGAATGGTTGGGCGTGTTGGATTTAAAAATGCTAGACTTTTTGTTTCCAAAAAGAGTTAAGCCTTTGTCAGATTCGAGACAAATAGCTGTCCACATTTTTACATGTACATGTTTCTGTATACTGACTAGCGACCACAGACTGTATAGACTGTGCACTACGAGTATTACAGACCAAATGTGTAATTTATTGACCACAAATTACAATAACCCTTTGGCTATTATATGGCTGTATTACGTGATACTGAGGATTTCAGAATAATAACTTGGGTTTTTTGTGACTTTAAAGGATGTTCCGGAGAATCTGGGAAAGTTTCCAGAGATGTGGAAAATATTGATAATAATTACAAATGTAATCTGTATGTTTCAGAATCATTTTTCACATTCATTTATGCCCAGACAAATTCTAAGTTGTAAACAAATCGGTAAATCAAAAGTGCTGAACTCGAAAACATGCTGAGGCTTAAGGACAGAAAAGCACCAAAACAACATGGTGTTAATGGAGGGAGCTGGAAACAGCCTCCAGAGGGTGATAAAATGGCAGCACATAGAGGCACAATCATTTGTCTGTGTCATGCTTGTGGCTTGCTTTGAAATCTTATTGGAAATTTTGCGTAGTGGAAAGTACTTATTTATTAAACAGGCCTGCCATTTAAGAAAAAGGGGAAGAAATGTTTTACACAGGACTAATTTTGCCTTGCTTTGGGCAACTATGAAATAATGTATGGCCATCAACATGCACGTAAACATTTTTACCTAAAAATATAAAACCTAAAAAGGATTTAGGCTTCCATCTGGAGATAGTACTATGACATTTGTATCTAAATAAATAAATGTATTAGTCACTAGTTTGTGCAAATAATATTTAAATGAGTTGCCGAAAATGTCTGCTTTTTTTTTTTTCCCAGAAACCGCACCATCCCTGTCCATGGTTTGTCTGGAATTTCACTTCAGCCTTATTCCAGTGTATAGGGTTGAGCTGCATTTCTGCAAGCCTCCTTACTTTAATATCAGATAATCCCTAACTGATGATTATGTAGACCATGTAGTAATGAAATTATATTTTATTACATCGTGATGGTTACACAGTGCTGTAATACATCTGAAATCCCTTTCTAGTACAACGATGGACATAGATGCTATGCTTACACAGGTCTAGACTGTCTCATTCAGGTTTGGATCCCTGTCACCAGATATCTACAAGATATGTACTACTTTGACCATATAATTTTGCTGCAATAGAATCTGAAATACAACAGTGCTGTAGCTGGGTGTAATCAAGATCTGTAAATGGTGGGGATGAGGTGGTGAAATCAGAGAGCAGTCACCTCTTTTATTCCAGCCGTGTATCATCTGAAATAGTCATGCTCTTCTCATCTGGTTCCAGTAAACACTACCAAGCTGACTTTTGACTACCGGCTAGGCAACTTTTAATTATTTGCCCAATGTTGTGTGAGACAAAACAAAAGCTTCTTTTTTGTCTTTTTGTCAATGGGTACACCATACAATCTGTCTACAGTTGCTCCTTCTAGAAGGCCAACGTGGACCTCTTAAATGGCTGATCGGTGACGTTCTTTTGTAAGCAGTGTTTTATAGAGGCCATCAGGAAATCAAACATGTTTTCGCATGGTGAACAAAAAGGGATGGTTTCCTCATTGCTCCGTTGTTTAACCTGTTTCATTTTGGAGCTTGAAGGTGAACAATATGTTAATGTATTTATGTCCATCAGGGGGAATTTAGCTTTATGAAATTGCAGTGCAGCACAGCGTGCCTCAGTTTTATAGCTTGTTGACCAGTGCTTATAATATTTGTTAATTAAAGACTTCCTTGGAGGTATCATAATGACCTTAAACATTGCGTAGGACTGGTACAGCAGACTTCTTTGCCAAAGTAGATATATTGGGGGGAGGGGAGAGTGTCCTGGGGTGGTTTACTGTAATCTTACGGGACCTATTAACTAGTAGAGATTGTCATGTTGAAGGGCAGATCTAGAAAATTCAAGCAAATACGTTCAAATAGATGAAGCCAGGATCAATCAGCCAAACTATTTTGAGTTGTATAATCTTCATTTAGTTTCTCATTTACTATTCAAGAACAGAATCTTGAACAAGAAGATAATACTATTCTGTTAGTAATTACTTCATTGTGTAAAGGACAGCTTCAGTCTGTCGAGTGACATGGAACATTTAAAGTTTAGTCTTACTGCATATATCTTACAATGACACCATTCAATTTTCAGATCTTTTCAAGCAAGTTGCAAGCTCTACTGGATTTTGTGACCAACGAAGGCTGGGTCTTCTCCTTCATGACGCTATTCAGATTCCACGGCAGCTGGGTGAAGTGGCCTCCTTTGGTGGAAGTAACATAGAACCCAGTGTCAGGAGCTGCTTTCAATATGTAAGTGTTTTCTTACATTTTTCTCTAAGTGCAGTTATATATATTGAATGCTATGGGCAAAATGGGAAAAAATTATTTATACCTATGAGTACAAAAAAGTTGTGCTAAGTTTGTCTGCAGTTTTCATTGTTCCAATCAATATCAGACTCCCTGATGTGCAGTTTGCAATCTGCTTCCCATTACAGGCTTTTCTCATGGGGGGTTTTCTTCCCACTAAGGCCGCATGCATATGACCGTATTTTGCATCTGTGCCCAATCAAATTTTAGAACATGTCCTATTCTTGTTCGTATTGCTGACAAGAATAGTCATTGGAGTGAGACAAATGCAGATTGTACACAGAAGGTATCCGTATTTTCAGATCCATGGTTTGCGGACCACAATACGGACACGGTCATTTGCATGGCACACTGTTCTTTTACGGGTTTAGTCACTAATCTTTGTCTTGGTACATTGCTCTAAATATTTTGTTTTCTTTGGCTTTTTGTGTAATTTTTCTTTCTACTTAATAAACATAGCTCAAAAACAGCAGGCTTCCAAGACACGTAAGCTCCTTAAAGATAACAGGGATTTAAAGATTTGTTTTTGATGACTAAAGAGTATTTGTAGAACTGCACTGCCTTGATTAGGGGTATATGTTGAGAGTTTTCATGTGAATAATTTCAAGGTTTTCTTGGAAGGAAATAAAACCTGCAAACACCATATAAGAAGGTTTTATTCTCTACCTTATCCTGTATAATTCCTTTTTGTGTAATAATCATGTGCAGCAGAAGACAATTCCTCTAAAATTTGAATGAGCTGTTTGCTTCATGTTCACTCTAATATTCCTCTTACCTTCTGTCCTTCTCATAGTAACTGCAGGGAAAGCACGTGTGTGTGTGATATATATTATTTTTTTTCTGAAAAGGACACATATTAAATATAGCTTAAGGAACCCCAATATTTTAAGGTAGTTGTGCCACCATACCGCCTTATGGCCCAGCCACAGTTTCAGGGATATGTATCAGACTGGTGAGGGGCAGACTACTGAATCCTTTCTGATCGTGAGAATGGAGTGGTGGTCTTGCATGCACACTGATGCTCTGGAACCTCTGGTAGTCTCGTAGAAGTTACTAAACAATGTTCCTAACGTAGAGTAAAGTGGAGAAGCAGCCAGCATGTTTGAGAGTCACTCCATTCACTCAAGGGACTCGGGGACCCCCATTCTCAGCAGCCAGACCCCCACTGATCAATATTTATCAGTTGTTATGGTCGAACATCCCCTTTATCCGTTTGCTACATTTTGAGGCAATTTCTTTACGTGAATGGGTTTGCTGGGAAAAGTTATCCTGCACGTGTGACTATAACTAGAGCCTGCCAAAAGGTTCCAGGTTTAAGTAAATTACGTAATGGATTCCTTTCTCACGGAATCCGTAACGTAATTCTATGCTGACATGCCAAATAGAAAACCTTTTAGAGGCATTCTGTTTTGCATGCCATCATAATACAAGTGTATAGCCAGCAGAACGTAACCCTCGTGGCTGGCCATACACTTGTATTATGCAGCATGCTGGCATTGAATTTGTGATGGATTCCGTGAGAGCGGAATCCATTATGTAATTCCCTTAAACACCGAACCCAAACTCAAACCTTCGCTCAACTCTAAACTTAAAGGGGTTATCCCACGAATAATGTAAAAAATGAAAATCAGACATCATATAGTCCATGACAATACCTTTCTAACAAAGCTAGAACCAGCCATGTACCTCACATGGACCCAGAGATCTCCCCATTCATTGATCTGCTAGATTTATATCAAGCTGACAGCTCAAGGGGAGTGTCTTTTCTGCTGCAGCTAAGGAGGCGTGTCTCAGCTCTGCCTATCACAGCTCAGTAGGCAGTTAAAAGTTGAAACTGAGCATGTGCGGCCTGCTCAGTGAATAGGTCAAAGAAATAAGAAATTAAGTGGTCCTATACAGATACATGTTACTGAATAACTCAGTAGCTATACAAAATTTTTAATGACATGCAATTACAAAAGTATTCAGATCCAGGTGCTGGTTTGAAAACTGTAGAATATTTTTCGTGAGACAACCCCTTTAACTACCTGAAACTGTGGCGGGTCGCCCAGTGACATTTTGCTAATGTCGCTGGTAAACTGCCCATTTGTGTCACGGTTGCTCAAATAGCTGTAATCTTATGTACGATTAGTACCTCCCATACAGAAAAAAGAAAGAGGAGTTGTGGATTATGTATATGAACAGTGATTTCAGTTTTGCATCCAGGAAGCCTGCTTGAATGAGATCTAAGTGCCAGAACTTTTATACATGGTCCTTGCATTTGTCCATAATGACTGTGTTTTGTGGTTCTTCTAGATTGGTAACCCTTGGTAAGGGTTTGTGTTGTATTACTGTATTAGCAGTGGATATTCTCTTGATTCTATAGCATGCACACATATTACTTTATTATTCTGTGTATTCAGCGCCACTGGATTAGTGCAGCAGGTGAACAGCCATCATTTTCTTTCTCCTACATTAACTATTCTGTGTACAATAATTCCTGTGCCATGCGTGGGTTGAGATATGCTGACAGACCTCACACTGAAGCTCCGTAACACACACTGCTCTGGAATACCGACTAGCGTTCTAGCATTGTGTCCTAACGGAAGGGAATACCAGTTGTGTGCTCACAATATGCTTCAAAACAAAATCTCTATCATCTTGGGAATATAATACAGACTCAATTTTTACCAGTGACCCAGGGCAAGCTATTTTATCTCACCGTGCCTCAGTTTACTAAAGTGTAATTGGGTGAGAAGTAATAACTGTAATAACAGCATTGCTTTATCCGAAACCCTTCTTCCCATCAGATTTGCCACTCAGAGTAAATGTTTGCTTGCATATATATTTGTAAAGTGCTTTTCTTACAGAGCTGCGGCAGTGAAATACAAATGTGAAGGTGAGGCTGCCTTATTGAATACATCAGTTTCCATGATAGAATCAGAGTTACATATAACGCAAAAGGCTCTATGGGGTAGATTTATCAATTTCTGATATCCCCTGCGCTGCCGAAGGATGCCTCTAATTTATGACGAGGCGCATTCTCCGGGAGTCCGTGCACTTTAACAGAAATCTATGCCACCTCTGACCTGCCTAGATTTCTGGCTTCATTTGCGGCAGAAAACTGGCCGAGTAAATCAAGATAAATGTGTCAAGGTGGCTGGTCATGCCCCCTTCTCACCCCTCTTTGCGACATTTTAACGCCACATTTCTGGCCAGGGAGATTATAAATCTCCCGCTTTATTTTTGTAACTTTTACAAGCAGACCACTTCTTAACCAGTACCTAGCCTGTTGGCCCTCAAACAACATTTATCACCTATCCACAGGATGGATGATGAATGTAGGATCCGTGAAGGTCTGATTGCTGGCACCCATACATGTGACAACAAGATTCCCAGGCCCCCTGTTTGAATGGAGCAGTGGTCACACATGCACACTACCACTCCATTCAATGCATATGGAACTGGAGCACAGTGCTTTCCTTTCCTTCTCAGTTCCATTAACTTTAATTGGAGTGATACTGCAAAATTAGGAAAAAAAGACATTATCTAAAGAATCTAATGGACTCCATAATAGTAAGTGTAACCCCTTTATCTAGGGGATTTCAGTGATGTTAGTTATGAATGATCACCAAAGTGTCTCTGTTCTTCACACTTACCATAGTGCAAGACTTGACCCAGTTATCATACAGTCAGATTTGCTACATGTCCTTGCCAACCTAGCTTTCTAAATATGTAATCCCTGGATCGGACGGAGTTATTTTTTTTATTTTTTTTTAATTCAGGTTATTTCTAGATTTTCTTATGTACAACATGTAATCGGCACAATAAAGAAATGACAAGAAAGGGGGGGGGGTGAATGTTACTGGATGGACCATAGGGAATTCCAAATGAAGTATAGGGTGGAAACTTGCTCAATGCTGGAATATTGTTGACATCTACCATGCCGAAGAGGAGTGGAAAGGCATAAAAGAGAATGTTAAGTGTTGGTTAGAGCAGATTCAGGTGACAGAGTTGTGGTAGACCACCAGGATACCATATTTAACTTAAAGGGGTATTCTCATCTTGCAATTTGCAAGTTCGCTCAACTTTACAATATATTACCCATTGAAATTAAAGGGTGATTTTCCATAATTCCGAGTGCCCCTTAAAGGGACCCGCACCTATATCCAGAACGGAGCGGGGAGCGCTGCGCCTGGAGGACCCTGGGTTTCCGGGGGTCCGGCCACCACCAGGCACAGCTCCCCGCTGCGCTCATAGAAATGAATGGGAGCGCAGCGCGCAAGCGCGGCCACCGCTCCCATTAATTTCTATGGAGCCGACGGAAGTAGCCGAGCCAGCGCTCGGCTATTTTCGGCGGCCCCATAGAAATTAATGGAGGGCGGCTGCGCATGCGCAGTGCGCCCTCATTCAGTTCGGGGGCTCTGTTCTGGATATAGGTGCGAGTCCCAGCGGTGGGACCCGCACCTATAAGACAATGGGGGCATATCCTAGCGATATGCCCCCATTGTCTAAAATGAGAATAACCCTTTAAGGGGCACTTGCGATTATGGAAAATCACCCTTTAATTTCAATGGGTAATATATTGTAAAGTTGAGCGAACTTGCAAATTGCAAGTTTGGGTTATCTAAGAATTCCGTAATGGATTCTGTTACCACAGACCATAACAGGATTCTATGACAGCATGCACTACAGAAGCCTATAAAAGGCATTCCGTATTGCATTCCGTCATATGGCCAACATAGACTTCTATTATGACAGAATACAGTACAGAATGCCTCTTATAGGCTTCCATGGTGCATGCCATCATAGAGTTCTGTTATGGTCCGTGGTAGCGGAATCCATTAAGAAATTCTTAGATAACCTAAACCTGAACACCGAATTTGCAAATCGCACGTTCGGTCTACTCTAATTGTAATGCAGTTTCCTCCAAAGAGCAATTGTAGGGTAAGAAGGGGCCATTCGTGTCAGGCAGTTGTCTTGTGTGCCGTAAACAAAGTCTCTTGAAGTAGTATTTGTTGATGGGTCCACATCGGTCCATTCTCTAGATGACCAAAAAACAGATGTTTGCTGTACTACCAGGGGAACCTCCAAAACTAAGATAAACAGGGAGACCACTTCTATCTAAAAAGGAGGCTACAGGAGGGCAAAACCAGATGAGGTATCAGAAATATGCTCCCAATGATGCAATGATGACAGTATGAGGAGGAGATCACTCCAGTCCTGGGTAACCTTAGTGGTGTTAGATAGGCCCAGTGAGGGTTGCAGATTTGTTCTAACCCAGGGATGCCCAACCTGTGGCCCTCCAGCTGTTGCAAAACTACAACTCCTGGGAGTTGTAATTTAGCAACAGCTGGAGGGTCACAGGTTGAGCATCCCTGTTCTAAATGATTGTTGACCACTGTTGAGACTAGGTGGGACTGGATGATTTTGGGAGTAAATTCTTATAAAATCAAACTTTACCCACTATATTCAGCCTCAAGACTTTCATTTGTATAAACAAATAGTTTCATCATTTTCATAAAGCGGTAATGAAAGCAAAGCTTGTTTGATGACATGTTCGATCATATGGGAGCTACCCACGAGTGGGTTGAAAGGAATGTGGTGTTTTATTGAGCATCCTAAATCTCTAAACAGAATGAAAAAGATTATGTTCTGTTAACGGTTTGCATTAAACTTTCTTATAATGTTTATTAAAAAATAATCTAGCATGAGTATAACTGAATTTTATTCGATTCATCAGAAATCCTGTTATCAGAGAGCAGTGCATTGTGGGAGATCAGGTTAACGTTACAGTTAGAGCTCAGCATTAGAGGTGAGCGAACATGCTCGTAACGAGCACTGTAGCGCTCGGATCCCCTGCGCTCGCATGGGCGCAGGCATCCGGATCCTCACCCGACGGATACCTGCGCCCATGCGAGCGCAGGGGAGCCGAGTGCTACAGTGCTCGTTACGAGCACGTTCGCTCATCTCTACTCAGCATTAAAGAGATTATTCCATGATTGGTGTAAAAAATGAAATCGGACATTGCATAATAACTTCTTTCTAACAATGATCAGATGGACTCAGTGCACCACCTTTCATTGCTTCAATTGCTCTGCTAAATTCTCTTCAGGCTCAGGGGTTGTGTCCTTTCTCCTACAGCTCTGTCTCTTTAACCAGTGTCAGACTGGGGTGCCTAGGGCCCACCAGTAAGATTTATGAACATAGGCTGGTTGAGGTGCTGTACATTGAATATATGTACATAGTGCAGTAAGTCTACTGTGTTATGTGCCACTTGTGCAGGGGGTGGGCCAGTCCGAGCCTGTCTGTAACCATCACATCTTGAAACAGTATATTGGGCTGGTGGCAGATGAAGGATGGAACTGAGCATGTGCGTCCACCTCAGCAGATGGACATGCACACTGTATTAAATGTAGTGATGTTCTATTGCAATGTTAGCAAATTCAAAGCACAGACATTTAAAAAGCAGCCTAAGTGAATAACAAGTACAATTGGAAACATAAAGGCAAGATAAATCTGCTTGAAAAGAAACTCAGCTCATCTCCCCCTTTAGGAGAACTGTCACTGGACATTATGTAGTTTTCTTTAGTTTTCATTGATGGAGACAATGTTTTCTATTAGTAAACCATCCTGAGCTGTTTCAATTTCCCATTAGGGGAGAGCATTACAAGCAGATCAGTTTGTGAACCGACCCTATACACTGCAGCAGGTCTCCAGTTTTCCTCTAGGCTCCAACGAAAGAGATTGCGGTATGAGACTTCATTAAACGTGGCCTTCTCATTGTACATTGTCACTTGTAATATAGATTGCATGTTTACCACTGACATCCCATTCCCAGATACATAAATATGCTGTCAGGTTTCCCAATGAAGCCTTTCCTAATGTTTCTGCCGCCGAATGGACTGATCTTCTACTAACCCCCTTTTCTTCTAATTCACTGACTGTTGCAGAATATTTTTTTGTCTTATTTTACATATTTCATTTAAGAAAACAGTTTTTGGATTGAAAATTTTTATTTTCTCACATCAGTTTTTTTCTTTCAAATATATTAATTCTTTATATTTTTTTCATAGGTCATTACATTTATATAGTGTTTTTAAATTCCCTTATTGGACAGAATAAAAATTGTGAATATTTTTGTTTTTTAAAAAGTTTTCTATTTCTCTATATAATGGTAATAGATTACAATATTTCCAGCACCATAAGACACACTTGACCATAAGACAAATCTAGGTTTTAGAGGAGGAAAATAAGAAAAAAATATATTTTATCAGACCTCAGATCAGACCTCCATTTCTCATGAGACCTCAGATCAGACTCGAATTAGACCTTAGATCAGACATAAAATAAAAGAACTTACCTGCTCTGGATCACACTGCCGCTCACAGATCCAGCGCGCTCTTCCTGCACTCACCGCTCCCTGGTGTTCTGCCTGCGGTACACTGCACTGAGACCTGACGCAGCACAACGTCATAGTGTGTGCTTATGCTGTGCAACATAAAGCTACAGCACATGGTGCTGGCAGAAGACCAGGGAGCGGTGAGTACAGCTAGCACCAGGAGTGCTGTTGTCCCTTCTCCCTGGTTCTATTGTGTACTAATGAACGCTTTCATAATGGAAGTGCTCTTAGGTATTCGCTTAATAAGACGCAGATGGTGCTGGCAGAAGACCAGGGAGCGGTGAGTACAGCTAGCACCAGGAGTGCTGTTGTCCCTTCTCCCTGGTTCTATTGTGTACTAATGAACACTTTCATAATGGAAGTGCTCTTAGGTATTCGCTTAATAAGACGCAGATGGTGCTGGCAGAAGACCAGGGAGCGGTGAGTACAGCTAGCACCAGGAGTGCTGTTGTCCCTTCTCCCTGGTTCTATTGTGTACTAATGAGCGCTTCCATAATGGAAGTGCTCTTAGGTATTCGCTTAATAAGACGCACTGCCATTCCCCCACCACTTCCTTTGGAAAAAAAAAAAGTGTGTCTTATGGTGTGGGAAATGTATATCAGGAAGGAATTACTGCATTTGTCACAATAGATTTATACTATTTACCCTATGATGTAGCTTGGGTGCAATACGTTCTTTATAATATATTTTATGTCACTACAAAATGGTTATTTTCTTAGTATTCATGGGTTTATTTCAGCTGACTTGCATAGTAAACAACCTAAAACATGAGTTTAGAAAAACAAGCTTTGGCATAGAAGATAGTCATTTGGACTGGAGTTGGGATATTTGCTGTTAAATGTCTTCATTGTGTCTGGACCCTGCAGATTTGCAGCAGTGTCATGCAGCTCAGTGGAAGCAATATAATGGAATAATTGGAAAAATGTACACTTTTAGTAGAAGTTCCCTTTGTGCTTTAGTAGATAGTACAAGAGATTACAGAAAATCACTTACCAGAGTTTTCATCACATATTTCATGCTGTGTTGGGCCAGCTAAATCTAAGCTCATGAGGAGTTTGCCAAATCTGTGTTTGAGACTTTCATGATTGTTTTGTAGCTTCTGACTACTAAAGTCAAGTGTTTTTTTTTTTTTTTTTTATATATTCCTGCTCTAAATGCTTCCCTTGCTGAGTACCTGTTGATCTACTTGGAACCCATATGAATATTGTGGTGTACTAAAATTTCAAAAATTCTTAGTGTAGAAATGGTTGGAATGAGTATCATTTGTAACCCTTGAGTGTGGAACGTTTCTTCTCTACATGAGGACTCGCTGGTAACTGGCCAACCACTAAAATTCAGCAACTGGAACCCCCAGCAGCAGATGTCAGATGCCTATCCTGGAAAGCAGCCAGATCACCGCCAGACCTCATTGCAGTCGGTGGGGATCTGGAGGTGAAGTAGAGGATCCGGCAGGCTGTTCTGGATATCCTAATGGAGATATGAATGAGGCCTAACATATTATTTATTTGAATTACTTCAGCTTTCATACTCCTCATAAGTGGTAAGAGGAGTATTTTTACTCTTTTGGAAATAATGTAGTCCGATCTCTGCCCAGCAGTCAACTGTTATCACCAAGGGAAGCAACCAGTTTTATGCAAACTGACCTACCAGTATGTTTTTGGAGTAACTGATATGTAAAAGAAAATCATGCAGACCCCATACAAATGAGACCCAGTGGTGACATTATAGTAGCTCGTCTATAGGTTACACACTTTACCATACGTTTTGCAGAGGCTAACCAGTGTTAACTACTTGGTACTGTATTTATGTCATGATCAGGGCCTTGCTGCTGACACAGTACAAATGCCATGTGTAATTTACAGGCAGATAAATCCAGGTTTATTGTAATCTCACCCCAGTCAAACATCTGGAGTAAGCACTGGATTGTTATGCACATAGGAAGCATCAAAATCAAGCTCAGAGAATTGCAATGTGTGGAAGTCCATGTGTACAGCCTGCAGTTACTGCATGTTTTATTTATAAGCAGCAAGCTGCTTTGTCTGATTATTTAGAGCTGTTGTCCATGTCGGAAACCCTCATCTGCTACAAATCATTGTAGTAATTGGATGGGATGTAGCACTGATTAAAGCCAATTCCATAGTGGGCCACTTCCTTGGGCATTGTGTGGTCCATACATGCTGTGCTAGATGCATAGATTCAGGATAATTTGTTACAGTGTGGTTAAAGGGAGTCTTTCACCTGTTTTTCACCTATATAGCAGCAGTGCCCCACAGAAGATTGCAGACACACCCCAGACATACCTGTGTGCACTTTGTGTCTGTATTACATGTCCAGGAAAAGCACTTTTATTTTGCAGGAAAACAGCTCCCAAGTGCCCGGCTCTGCTGCTGCAAGTGCTCAAAGCAAACCAGACTGAAGAGGGGAGGGCTGCTTTAGCTGCTCATATCTTGGGATTGACCTTCTTTGAAAGCTGGCATCTCAAGCTTTAAAATGATACCAAAAGCACAGCATTATATCCAGTATATCAGAAGATATAGCTGTTAGAAATCAAGTCGGGAGAGAAAGCTGTTTTTTGTTTCACTTTCAGCTGGGCACTTGGGAGCTGTTTTCCAGCAGAATAAAAGTGCTTTTCCTGGACATGTAATACAGACACACAGTGCACACAGGTATGTCTGGGATGTGTCTGCAATCTTCTGTGGGGCACTGCTGTTAGTAATATAGGTGAAAATGAGGTGACAGACTCCCTTTAACAACACGTTTGATTTTTTTTCCACAACCAATCTACAATTTACTATGTGTGCTTTATTCTGTATAATATAATCAGTATCTTACATAGTTCCTTAGGTTTAAAAAAGGACAGGTTCAACCTCTTTCAGATCAATTATACAAGATTAAAGGACATCTGTCAGCAGGTTTGTACCTATAAAACTGGCTGACCTGTTACATGTGCAGTTGGCAGCTGAAGACATCTGTGTTGGTCCCATGTTCATATCTGCCCGCGTTTCTGAGAAAAATGATGTTTTAATATATGCAAATGATCCTCTAGGAGCAACGGGGGGGCATTGTCATTACACCCAGAGGCTCTGCTCTCTCTGCAACTGCAGTGCCCTCTTCACTTTGATTCACAGGACCAGGCAGTGTAAATGTCATCTCGCCTGCCCGGCCCTGTCAATCAAAATGGAGAGGACGCAGCAGTTGCAGAGAAAGTGGAGCCTCTAAGTGTAACAGCAATGCCCCTGTTGATCCTAGAGGCTCATTTACATATATACAAAAACATCATTTTTCTCAGCAATGCAGGCACGTATGAACATGGGACCAACACAGAGGCCTTCAGCTGACAAGTGCACATGTAACAGGTCAATCTGCTGACAGATGCCCTTTTCTTTTTAGATCAATTATAACCATCAATGCCATTTTCTATTGGATAAGCATCTAGCCCTTTTTTTAAATGCAGGCATAGCATCTTCCATTACTACCTCTTGGGGTAGGAGATTAGATAGTCTGATAACTGTAAATAACCCTTTCCTATATTAAAGGGGTTTTCTGGCACAGATTTATTGATGACCTGTAAGATAAGTCATCAATATCAGATCAGTAGGGGACACCCGGTAGATGTTTGCTGAGCTGCAGCTCCAGAAATATACTGCGCCGGAACACCACAGCGCCGTGCACAGGCCATACTTGGTACTTCAGCTGACGCTGCTATTCAAGTGAATAGGAACTGAGCTGCAATACCCAAGAACGGCCATTATGGATAAGTCATCACCATGACGTGTGGGCATATATGTGTGTAGAAGTTTCTTTTAAAGGGGTTTTCTGGGATTTTAATATTGATGTCCTTTCCTCAGGATAGATCATCAATATCAGTTCGGCAGGAGTCCAGCATCCACGCCGATCAGCTGGTTAGAGAGAAGGCTGCGCTCGTGCCAACACTGCCTTCCCTTCATTGTTTACCTGCTTGACATTGCATCGGTGAGCAGGTGTAACTACAAGAAGTTGTACCATTCACTTCCTATTAAATTGTATAGGAACAAGCCGCCCCATTGACGTGAATGGGACGGCTTCTTGTAATTACACCTGCTCACCGATGCAATGTCGACATTGAGCAGGTAAACAGAGAAGGGAAGGCAGCTGATCGGTGAAGGTGCAGGTTTCGGACCCCCACTGGTCTGATATTGATGGACTATCCTCAGGATAGGTCATCAATATTAAAATCCTGGAAAACCCCTTTAAGTTTTATACCAGGCTCCTGTATATCTCCACATTTGTGCTGGCTTATTGGCACTATCTTGCCTTTTCTATGAAATACTCCTGGCTGACTAAAGGGAACAATAAGATGGAAAGAAACTGTCAAGCATTGATTTTTATGTGCATTTTTTTCCCTCCGTCTATTTATAAGGATAAATAATGAAAAGCGGAAAGCAGCCTCTCTTTATTTTCCTTTTGGGAATATAGGACAATCCGGAACATGCTGATTGCAGTATTGTATAGTGCAGCGGAATGAGAAAAGCTCCTGTTTGTCTGGCATATTGCGTGGTCCCTTGACACATCATGTTAGCCCTTGGAGAACAGTAATGCTCTCTGCTCACCCCCCAACTCTTTGCAAAGCAGCACTGTAAATGTCATCAAAACCGCTCTACCTCTGCTTCGACTTCACTCGGGGTTTATGTGCCCTGTTTGTATGGCAGAACAAACGAATGTGACCAGTTTTCAAAAGCAAATATAGGCAGCAGATTTTTCAGCTAGGTGTTTGCCCGCAGGGAAATGAAAAGCTGAAAACAAACCTCTGCTCTTTGGAAGGAACAATTACTTTAAGGTTACCTGGCTGCAGTTGCAATGCCCGCTTTACAGATTTCATACCCTGCATAGGGAGTTGAGCTAGCCAGCATTGATGAGATTTCCTTTTTTTTCCCGTACAGTCACAGAATATGAATTTCATTCCATACTATACTGTACGTATGGTTAGCTAGCCTGAGCACGTAGCACAGAGCGGACACGGAAATATACTGTCGATTTGTGGAACATTTGCTCTCAATGACTTTTGATGATTTCAGCTAGTCTTGCTTTAGATATCCGTCACCTTATTTTACACATTTGCTCAGCTCCAGTGAACGAGCAAGCAGGAGCATGTCAAATGCTGGTGGAGTGTGTGGCTCTTACTAAGAGGAGAGCTCTGCTTCTATGCACAATTTTACTTACTTTTATTTTGTATTGTTTTTTGTTGGAATAAATAAAGTCTACGGGAAATCGTGCAACTAAACTACCATCAATAATGCAAAAAAAACCTTCTCTAAAAACCACAAGGTGTGTAATACATGAAACGTAATCATATTACGCTTATTAAAAAATACTGCCTGTCAATACAGCCTTAGGGCTCATGCACACAAACGTATTTTCTTTCCGTATCCGTTCTGTTTTTTTGCAGAACCATTCATTTCGAAAAAAACAAACCGAACTTACTGTGTGCATTCCATTTTCGTATGTCCGTTCCGCAAAAAAGAGAACATGTCCTATTATTGTCCACATTGCAGACAAGGATAGGACTGTTCTATCAGGGCCCAGCTGTTCCGTTCCGCAAAATAGGGAATGCACACAGACATCATCCGTATTTTTTGCGGACCGCAAAATACATACAATACAACACGGTTAGAGATCAGTTCACATGTGTATGCCTGGAAAATTTCACGCCATATAGCCTACAGCCTTACATTATCGAATGGAAGTACAGGATGGTATGCAGTATACATTTTTTTAAATGGTTGTCAGAGGGAGTCACTTGCGTTCACTCTGCGGCCCTTTTCAAATGGTCCTGTCAAACATAACGTGAACGTATTCTGAACATAAAAGGTCAAATGTCTGACCGAAGAATAGATGCTCTTTGTTTCAAAAGGCAAAGGGCAAATTTTTAAAAGCAGCAAAGTTTACCAATGCTCCTGCTGTCTATGGCGGTTTTACATTGTGGATTTCCCAATACTGCCATCAGAGCAATAGAAATGGTGTGAACTTAAAGGGGGTCTGTCACCAGGACATTCACTGTTAAACCAGGTAACTGCCTTGTAGAGCTAGCTCAGCTGGAAGTAGCGAAACCTTTCACTGATCCATTGCTTCATTATGGAGAAAGGGTATGTTTAATCCACATGCAAATGAGTAATTAAGTGCAGTGGGGGTGGACCCAAGCCACTGTGTGCACCTTTGCTCCTCCTGCCAAGCCGGACCCCCCCCCCGTATACTCATCTCACCTGCCTGCACCTAGTGGCTTGTTTGCTTTAAAACTGTGACCACAGTTGCAGGAAAACTAGAGGACACACCACATGCAGCTGGTGCCTTGAAGTAAAGGATCGGCGATCAGCTATGCCATTACCAAAGTGTGAATTTATCCTCTTTCAGGGCAGGATTTGGTTTTTATTCGAATTTATAACTAGCAAAAACATGAAATTATTTTTACAGTATTTTGAGACCAAGAAAGTGTTAATTCAGCCCTTTCTTAGTAAATGGTGACAAATTACAACCATATGCAACACCATATGCAGATTGTCCTCTGCACACATTTGGTTTAGAAATAATCTATTGTAAACTCTAGCTACATAAAGAAAGATGTTTTAAAAGATATTTATTATGGCTTTGTTTTAATAATGGACTACTGTGCGAACTTGTATTGCTTACTGCAACCTGCTAGACACCATTGAAATTCTTGATAATGTAAACCTTCCATTCCTGTCCTTTGCAGAATTTTACAGAGAGTAACCTCTCCTGACATGTTTAATAGCCCAATTTCACACTTGCAGTGAAATCCTGCCATTTTCTAGAATTTAGGCAGAGGGGCTGTATATGTGAACGCAAACATCTGCAATATCTGTTCCAGAAAATCACAGTGGGCCATGCCTAAAGTTCCCATCCCTTGCCTAGGGACCTAGAACATTTCCTCTGTAGTGAGAATGCAGCGGGCATGGAACATCTCTGGGGTGATGGCTACATGTGTGAAAGGCCAATTCTGGTAAATCTCTGGACCTGATAATCTGGAAATATTCCAGTTTAGGTGCGAAAACAGCTTTAGTAACCTCTTGCCTCTGATATGTAATAACTATTCTGGACTAGCCTTTCATATCACTCTATGTCCCCATTCACACTTACAGGTTAACCCAGATATTTTCACAGTATGTATGAATGCAAACATCCAGAATATCTGTCCTGGACATTATCTAGACTTTTTCTCCCCAGTGTCCTAGTACTAAGTCTGGGTTATATCCGAGTGAGCGCATGGGTGAACGTAGCAGCGAATATTCCACAAAATCATAGTCAGCGCGTTTTTGTACCCGCCCCATGGCTAGGCACCCAGAACATCTATTCTGTAGTGAGACCAGTGAGACTCCTGACATGGAACACCTCTGGGCTAATAGCTACTTGTGTAAAAGGCACACTCCAGTAGGTCTCCGGACCTAACATTCCTGTCGTTATATGGTTATTATATGGGGAATGCAAGTAGTTACTAAAACAGACATGTCAGGAGAGGTGACCTGTCCCTTTTTAACATCAGCGTACAACTTGAAACATTGACTATACGCAAGACATGGCTTTCCCTTCTGACTTCTGGTAAGGAATAAGTTACTGCCAGGTTTCTATTACATCTCACAGGAAGAGTCAGACATATTTAAAGGGGTTATCCAAGACTATATAACCCAGGGATACAGGGATAAAAACATCCGGTGGCAGGGGGAGCAGCCAATGGCAGGTGGGGATGGGGACGAGCCTCCCTAGCGTCACCAGCAATACTATGGAGGCTAGTCCCCGCCCCCCGCCTGCCATTGGCTGCTCCCCCCATCACCAAATTATTTCATTCCTGCACGGAGAGAAGCAGCAGCGGTGGTGCGGGGACCAGGAGCGGCGCAGGGAACTGGGACCGAGGTAAGTATAATCACCGCAAGGGACTCGGCACATGAAGGGGGGGGTTATATAGTCTTGGATAAGTGGATATGTCTTTGAATATGTCTTGGATATGTCTTGGATATGTCTTTGAATATTCTGCAACATCTGCCGTCAAGGGAAAGTCAGAAATATTTTTGGTAATTTTCATGTCATCACGCTGGGAGGGCAGGTCCTTCTGCATCAAGTGAGCAGTGACTGCCCCTGTGTGTGCAAGTGGATGAGGTGAGTCATTATTTAGCAGTGCTGGGGGACACTAATTAGGGGTATTATTGGTACAGGGAGACATAAATGAGGGCATTCATCTTACTGGGGGCCACCTATAGGGCATAAACAATCCTGGGAGCACTAATGCTCTAATTTATACTGGGGTTGGTACTATGGAAGTCATTATAGGGGGGTGCACTATGTGGGCCATGTCCTGTCTCGGGGGAAATAATGTACTATGAGGACACTGCAAGGGGTTGGGATGTTTAAAAAAATAAAATAAAATAAGCCGATGAAATTCATCCATTTTTAATGGCCATTTAAAACGGATTCAAAATGGCCAATAAAAAAAGACGGACTGCCAGAAAATGTATGCACACATGGATGCAAAATGTGGATGATGAGCACAAGAAAGCCAAGAATGCCCTTGACCAAACTAGAGCCATGTGACATTAAATCCCCAGACATTTCCTGGTGATCAAGTACAATCTGCAAGCGCTAATCACCACCGGGCTTATCTGTTTGACTGTGCAGACTACACAGATATGTTGGATCAGCCTCCCGTCTTTATGACAATTAACAAATTAACATTGATTATAGGCTGAAAAATAAATCAGATATATAGTTTTAGTGACTTGAGCTCTCAGTGTGCCTTTTTGTGTCTCCCTAATTTATGCTGATTACCAGGAGGCATCCTGATGCTTTTAACTGCTCATTCTAATTCTAGTTGTAACATGCAGTGCACTATTCAGTGCCGAATCCTTTCCTATTAAAAAATGCATATTAATCAGCGGCTCCATTAATGTACTGGAATATTGATTCTTGAGGAATCAGAGCCTCTGTAGATAAACATCCCTCTAATGAGCAGTTCACGGTTTCTGGGAATGTGTACACGGTCCTATTTTTATATTGTAACAATTTATCTCCTGTTCACATATTCTAGAATAATACGGTTAATTTGCATTAAATTATTGGACAGAGTCTTTGTGTGAGAGAACAAGAGGAAATATTCATTTATAATCATTACAATCAAGATGGGTTCACATGCTATCTATCAAATTTGTTTGGCATTCACAAAAAATCAATATACAGTATCTTAAGCTGTAAAACTGCGGTGTAAATGACTTTCAACTGGTGCTCTATATACGGTAGGTTATGTTGTATCTGGATCTAATGCACTCGGCTAAATACATTTATGGACAGAGTACACATGATGGTTTTGCCTTTATAGCTCAGCTATCCGAAAAACATCACGATTCCAATATGGCTGCTCTTAGCCCAAATATGCCATCTGGACTATATTGGCAAGCCTTGATACAGAAAGTAGTGGTTCCATGTAATTAACATCTCTGATCAGAAGAGTAAGGCTGGTTTCACACTAGCGCTAAACTGTTCTGGCAGGCTGTTCCAGTAAAGAAACAGCCTGCCTGAGTTTATCACAACTGACTTTTATTGCATTAGTGCGAAGACTCCACTGGGCAAAAACAAGCAAGCAGTGGTTTTTGTCCGGCCGAATCCCACCACTATTGTCTGAAACAGGCCGGATCCCCACCCGGTTCCATTATGGTCAATGGTCTCCAGTGGGGAAAGGTAGTATCTGGCTATGCTGGATACAATGGACTTCGGCAGGCTGTTCCTCTGCCGGAACAATTTAGTACTTTTTCTTACTAATTTTCTTACTAATTTTTCTCCATTAGAGGAGCAGTACAATGGAGATAATGGAAATGCCAGATTCGGTACACAACTCTAATGCATGGAGCTGAATAATAATAGTTGCTGAGGGCAACTAAAGTAATAACTGGAATGGGTGGACTACAGTACCCAGAAAGATTATCAAAATTAGGGTTATTCACTTTAGAAAAAAGACGACTGAGGGGAGATCTAATAACTATGTATAAATATATCAGAGGTCAGTACAGAGATCTCTCCCATGATCTATTTATCCCCAGGACTGTGACTGTGATGAGGGGACATCCTCTGCGCCTGGAGGAAAGAACGTTTGTACACAAACATAGAAGAGGATCTTTACGGTAAGAGCAGTGAGACTATGGAACTCTCTGCCTGAGGAGGTGGTGATGGTAAGTTCACTAAGAGAGTTCAAGAAGGGCCTGGATGTATTTCTGGAGGGTAATAATATTACAGGTTATAGTTACTAGAGATGGGTCGTTGATCCAGGGAGTTATTCTGATTGCCTGACTGGAGTCAGGAAGGAATTTTTCCCCCTAAAGTGAGGAAAATTGGCTTCTACCTCACAGTTTTTTTGCCTTCCCCTGGATCAACTTGTAGGAAAACAGGCTGAACTGGATGGACAGATGTCTTTTTTCGGCCTTACAAACTATGTTACTATGTTACTATGAATAGACTTCATTAACGTGTTTCTGTTCAGGATCCTGCTTTTTTTTTTTTACTGTATAGAGCCTACAACGCAGATGAGAACAAGCCTTAATGTGTCTACACACTCATGAATTGCACTAGGAAAATCCCGCATGGATTTTGAATATAACCTGTAACAGAATTATGCCGCTGTAACTCTGAGTAAAGGGAAAACGTCTTTCTGTGTCAGCCAATGAGCAGCGACCTGTCAACACTGCAATCCAGTAGGAATCTACTTCTAGTGTCATCCCAACCTGACTATTAGGGAGACACGAATTGTAGAGAATCCACTCCCTGTGACCTCACGTTAACCTTACGGTGTGTGTGTGTGGTGTGCCTGGACAGAGCATCCTGGGTGTTGTGGTTCCATGGGGTGGATTTCCGCGATCTGGGAGGTGAAATGAAAATATATACTTAGACGTTCTTTACATACAATACTACTGCTGTATACATACAGTAGACACTTCTGCATTTGTGTCGGACTTTTTTGTACGTGGCTGCATACAGTGGTGAAAGCCCTGGTGCCTCCCCTAAATAACAACAGTTATAGTGCCCCCATAACGTTGCTGGCCAGATTGACCCCAAAAATAGAGACCGCTTAGCTACAGAGCCCTAGAATAGTGAAAGCCCTGTTGCCGCCTTAAATAGTGACAGTTGCAGTCCAGCCAACATGCCAGAAAAGAAAGAAGCACCAGTTTACAGTGGCCCCATAGCAAGTGGTAAAGTACAGAGAAGTGAGATATACTATATTGTGTATGAGACTGTACTCTATCACTTGGCTGTAACTGCTTGGTGTGCATTCACCCCAGATTCCAACCAGGAGCTTATTAACCCTGACCAGTGCCACCCAGGAACTTTATTAACCCTATTCAATTCTATCCATTGGCTTTATTGAGCCTAGCGAATGCTACCCATGGATTTTAGTAACCGGAGCCAGAGCCACCCAGTCGCTTTAGTAGTTCTAGCTAGTGCCACCCATGGACTTTAGTAACCCTAGCCAGAGCCACCGAAGGGCTTAAGTAACCCTAGCTAGTGGCACCCAGAGACTTTAGTAACCCTAGCCAGTGCCACCCAGGGGCTTTAGTAACCCTAGCCAGAGCCACCGAAGGGCTTAAGTAACCCTAGCTAGTGGCACCCAGAGACTTTAGTAACCCTAGCCAGTGCCACCCAGGGGATTTAGTAACCCTAGCCAGTGCCATCCAGTGGCTTTAGTAACCCTAGCCTTTGCCATCCAGGGGCTTTAGTAACTCTAGCCAGTCCCATCCTGGGGCTTTAGTAACCCTAGCCAGTGCCCCCCACAGGCTTTAGTAACTCTAGCCAGTGCCACCCAGGGGCTTTAGTAACCCCAGCTTGTGCCACCCCGGGTCGTTAATAACCTTAGCCAGTGCCACCCTGGTTAATGGGGTGACTATGGCATTAGGTACTCTGAGTTCCTCATCCCATGCCACCCTCTGCCACCAGACTGCTGCCTCCAGTCCTCCACTCTGGTTTTGCCTTCCACAGTTCTACCCACTGCTGCCTGCCGTCACAACCAGGCCTCCCTGTTCAGTTGTTAGTGTTGAGTTTTGCACGCTGTACTGCTCTTGTCCCTGGGTGACAGATTAGAGATTCAGTCCTAAGTCTTATGCTTAGTGTATGATTTTGGATACATTTAAAATGTCTACATTTGCTATTTATGCATGGAAGACCGTTATAGAGTAGAAATACATCCAGGCTTCTCTTGAACACTTCTAGTGAACTTACCATCACCACCTCCTCAGGAAGAGAGCCACAGTCTCACTGCTCTTACCGTAAAGAATCCTCTTCTATGTTTATGTACAAACCTTCTTTCCTCCAGACGCAGAGGATGTCCCCTCGTCACAGTCCTCGGGATAAATAGATGATGGGAGAGATCTCTGTACTGACCCCAGATATATTTATACTTAGTTATTAGATCTCCCCTCAGTCGTCTTTTTTTCTAAAGTGAATAACCCTAATTTTGATAATTTTCTTTCTGGGTACTGTAGTCCACCCATTCCAGTTATTACTTTAGTTGCCCTCCTCTGAACCCTCTCCAGCTCTGCTATGTCTGCCTTGTTCACAGGAGCCCAGAACTGTGCACAGTACTCCGTGTGGTCTCCAATCTGTTAATAGTTTTTTGTATACTATGTATCTGTACCACCTTCTTGATGTACAGTGCCATGGAATTAGTGGAATTCATCACTGTGCACTATGATAAAGATATGGGAAAAAGTGGGATATAGGTAACAAGTCAGGATATGAATGGGGTTATGTTGTCACTGATAAGCTCCTAGGTCTTATCTGTTGCTTCTGTACCGATTATTTCTATTTAGAACACAGGCATATTGCACAAAAACATGCAGAGAATTCATTCTTTCACTTGTTCCTGCCTCATGGGATTGATCTAATTTCCTCAATGCCAACTAGAGCTGGGCGATATGGCCAAAAAAAAAAAATATATTTTTTAAAATTTTTTTTAATTTTGGACGATTCACGATTTAAATCTCGATTTTCTTATGTTATTAAAAATATAAAAAAATAAATAAAGCCTACTGTGCCCCCACCAGACCTCACATCAGCCCACTGTGCCCCCACCAGACCTCACATCAGCCCACTGTGCCCCAACCAGACCTCACATCAGCCCATTGTGCCCCCATCAGACCTCAGATCAGCCCACAGTGCCCCCATCAGACCTCAGATCAGCCCACTGTGCCCTCATCAGACCTCAGATCAGCCCATTATGCTTCATCAGACCCCACATCAGCCCATTATGCTTCATCAGACCCCACATCAGCCCATTGTTCCCCCCTCAGACCCCACATCAGCCCATTGTGCCCCATCAGACCCCACATCAGCCCATTGTGCCCCATCAGACCCCACATCAGCCCATTGTGCCCCATCAGACCCCACATCAGCCCAGTGTGCCCCATCAGACCTCAGATCAGCCCACAGTGCCCCCACCAGACCTCAGATCAGCCCACATTAGTGCCCACTTCAGACCTCAGATCAGCCCACATTAGTGCCCCCTTAAGACCTCAGATCAGCCCACAGTAGTGCCCCCTTCAGACCTCAGATCAGCCCACAGTAGTGCCCCCTTCAGACCTCCGATTAGCCCACAGTAGTGCCCCCTTCAGCCCTCAGAACAGCCCACTAGGCCACCATAAGAATAAAATAAAAAAATCCCTTACCTCTCCTGCGCCGCGGGTCCGCTCCAGGTCCGGCGCTAATCAGTCTTCTTCTCCCGGCGCTGCACTGTCACCTGACTGCGTGCAGCGTCAGGTCAGAGTGCGCACACTACGTCCTGACGCTGTACACAGTCAGGACAGTACAGCGCGGCCCCGGAGAAGAAGAGGAGCGCCGGACACCAGAGCGGAGCCGCGGCGCAGGACAGGTGAGAGATTTTTTTTTATTTTATCTGGCGGGCGCCATTTTAGGAAAATCGAGTTCACGGTTTTCCTAAAAAATAAAGTCGCGAGGCTTTCAATTGGCAAATTAATTGAATTAATTTGATTAATCGCCCAGCCCTAATGCCAACATATTGACACACACAAGGACCACTTTCATAGGAAGACAATGAACTGTACATTGGTGTCTACATTTCCTGAGTTGGTTGATGTCATTCCAGGTTGTTGTATTTCTGTACATTGTTGTTGATGGAATAGTGAAAATGTTCAAATTGAAAGATTAATGAGATATCAAAGTCCGCCACTTATACCTTACAAGACGCAATGGTTCATATAAGGACTTGATAAAAAAAATATTGCTGTTTATTTTGGTGCCATTTTGTGTTATCTTACAGACAGAGAAGAGCTAATTCTTTGATCTGACACGTGTCTCGGAAGACTAAAGCTTGATCAGAATAAAGCCACTCAGAATTGTAAATTTTTCAGCAGTCCCATGGTCACATTATCTTAATTGTTAGGTTTTCACCAGGCTTTCTTGCAGCTTTTCAGATTCCTTGCTTTTCTGTCTTGCCCCCTCAGTGGGGATTCTGCTCTTTATAAATTCATTAAATGTTTTATGCTTTTATGTTTACAGCGTATCTTGTTTTTGATCTTTTAGGCTAACAATAAGCCAGAAATTGAGGCAGCTTTGTTTCTGGATTGGATGAGGCTGGAGCCGCAGTCGATGGTTTGGCTACCGGTGCTTCACAGAGTTGCTGCTGCAGAAACTGCCAAACACCAAGCCAAGTGTAATATCTGTAAAGAATGTCCAATTATCGGTTTCAGGTAAGACCTATTTTTCTGAGGCATACTTTACTGCTGTATTTCACACAGCAAGATTACAAGTTAAGTATATCAATTGCATGAAAGCTGTTTTAGTACAACACACAAATTCACAAGCATCAAAGTATCTTCAAAAGGACTTGAAGAAAACCCACCTAAAACTCCCCTGTTTTCCATTAATGTCTAGTGGAGTTGCCGGTCTACAAAGAAAAAAAAAAAACTCCTAGAGTAGTCTGATTAGCTTTTTAAGAGCACATTCACACAGCAGATTTGTGACAGACATTTTCATGACTGCCCTATTCATCTGAATGGGGTTTTCAGAAATCCATGTGCTTGCCACCAAAGCCCTATTCAAATGAGTGAAATTGATGTTCTGTACCCAACCTGCCATACCTTTAAAATATGTCCCTTCATTCACCTCACATTGACTTGACTTCAATGAGAAAAGGAAGCAGAGCAGCCAGGGAATCCGTAACACTTGTGACAAGTACCATATAACTGTATGTATAAATTACATGCCCCTCACCAATACATTTTAAACATCATTTACCCATGGTAACAAGACTGCGGCATGCATAGAGTTTAGGTAAGTCATTGGAAATTTTCAAGAGATTTTGTGCACCAAAACCATATTTTGTAGTGCCACCTATTGGAGGTAGAGAAGATTTTGGTTTGGCTAGTATCTTTAGTTGTGTAGTAATTGCTGGTAGATGTTTGGACATTGACTATAGGGTGGCTTCTGGCTTTACAGAGACAGCTTGGTTTATTTCTCTTGGAAGATAGCCAATATATTTTCCCATTGATGACCTATAAGACTGTATACCAGTTCTGGTGCTGTCTGTAAGGACCACTTCTCACCTAGTCAACCAAGCACCCTGCTCTGTATTGACAAGGGGCAAGATCCTCAAAACAGCAGTCTACCATGGGTTTCCATTTCCTTTTGGAGAAAGCTAATGGTTTAGCTAGGTCTGTTAAAGGGTTAGACATTGATTATTGGGTAGGTACCTCCACTGGATGGTACTACAGAGACACTTTCTTTCTTGGAAGAGCACTTAGGCCCATGCACACAACAGTATTTTTGGTCTGCATCCAATGTGCCGTCCACATCCGTATTTCCGTTCCGTCGTCCTGCAAAAAAGATAGAACATGTCCTATTCTTGTCCATTTTGTGGACAAGAGTAGGCATTTTTACAAAAAGTGCGGAAAAGGAAAGCATCCGGTATCTATATCTGCTAAACGGATACAGTCATATGCATGAGGTCTAAGCTGCATACTCTCTGTTGGAATGCAGTAGAATTTTAATACTCCATGGAGGAGTAGGAGGAGGACAAGGATTCCCAGAACATCTAGTAATCCCTTCCTCTCTGCCTGGTTCAATATGAATCAACTGGCTGGTTATCTTATGTATAAAATATGTGTGCACACAGTATCATTGACACAGACTTGTGTATATGATATATATGTTCGCTAAACAGAAAAACTAGCCTCCTACTTCTGCCCAGAGCAGTACTTCTTCATCAATTATGCATCCACTTTTTGTTTTCTTTCTTTTCCTCCACAACAAACTACAGTCATGGCCAAAAGTTTTGAGAATGACACAAATATTATATTTTCACATGATCTGCTGCCCTCTGGTTTTTCTGTGTGTTTGTCAGATGTTTTTATCACATACAGAAATATAATTGCAATCATATTATGAGTAACAAAAGCTTATATTGACAGAATGAGTTAATGCAGCAAGTCAATATTTGCAGTGTTGACCCTTCTTCTTCAGGACCTCTGCAATTCTCCCTGGCATGCTCTCAATCAACTTCTGGACCAAATCCTGACTGATAGCAGTCCATTCTTGCACAATCAATGCTTGCATTTTGTCAGAATTTGTAGGTTTTTGTTTGTCCACTCGTCTCTTGATGATTGACCACAAGTTCTCAATGGGATTAAGATCTGGGGAGTTTCCAGGCCATGGACCCAAAATCTCTGTTTTGTTCCCTGAGCCATTTAGTTATCACCTTTGCTTTATGGCAAGGTGCTCCATCATGCTGGAAAAGGCATTGTTGATCGCCAAACTGCTCTTGAACGGTTGGGAGAAGTTGCTCTCGGCGGACATTCTGGTACCATTCTTTATTCATGGCTGTGTTTTTAGGCAAGACTGTGAGAGAGCCGATTCCCTTGGCTGAGAAGCAACCCCACACATGAATGGTTTCAGGATGCTTTACAGTTGGCATGAGACAAGACTGGTGGTAGCGCTCACCTCGTCTTCTCCGAATAAGCTGTTTTCCAGATGTCCCAAACAATCGAAAAGGGGATTCATCAGAGAAAATGACTTTACCCCAGTCCTCAGCAGTCCACTCCCTGTACCTTTTGCAGAATATCAGTCTGTCCCTGATGTTTTTTCTGGAGAGAAGTGGCTTCTTTGCTGCCCTCCTTGAGACCAGGCCTTGCTCCAAGAGTCTCCGCCTCACAGTGCGTGCAGATGCACTCACACCAGCCTGCTGCCATTACTGAGCAAGCTCTGCACTGCTGGTAGCCCGATCCCGCAGCTGAAACACTTTTAAGAGACTGTCCTGGCGCTTGCTGGTCTTTCTTGGGCGCCTTGGAGCCTTTTTGGCAACAATGTAACCTCTCTCCTTGAAGTTCTTGATGATGCGATAGATTGTTGACTGAGGTGCAATCTTTCTAGCTGCGATACTCTTCCCTGTTAGGCCATTTTTGTGCAGTGCAATGATGACTGCACGTGTTTCTTTAGAGATAACCATGGTTAACAGAAGAGAAACAATGATGCCAAGCACCAGCCTCCTTTTAAAGTGTCCAGTGGTGTCATTCTTACTTAATCATGACAGATTGATTTCCAGCCCTGTCCTCATCAACACCCACACCTGTGTTAATGGAGCAATCACTGAAACGATGTTAGCTGGGCTGGGCTGTAATGATGTTGAAATGTGTTTTGGCGGATAAAGTTCATTTTGTAGGCAAGTATTGACTTTGCAAGTAATTGCTGTTAAGCTGATCACTCTTTATAACATTCTGGAGTATATGCAAATTGCCATTATAAAAACTGAAGCAGTAGACTTTGTAAAAATTAATATTTGTATCATTCTCAAAACTTTTGGCCATGACTGTACTAATCCATGTCAATGGGTTTCTGAAAGAAAACACGAAGGCAAAAAAAAAAAAAAAATCAAAGCTTCCTTGCAGACGCTCCATATTCTGCTCTATGGTTTGTAAACTTCTTTGTAGAATTCCTACAAAATACATTTAACCAATAGACTGTGAAATCGTTACTACCTCTGAGAGAAAATGGCAGCTTTTTATTCACTCCCAGAGTATCACACAAAAAATCCGGTAAGCACCTCGGCTGTGCTAAAATCCTAAATAGAATTGTTCTCCGTAGACAAGTATGAAATGCACCATAAAATAGAACAGCAGGAGAGGGCTTTTCAGCAACAGGTAATGAACATTACCGGGTGGTGTACAATGATTTTAGCATGCAGAGTTGATCTTTAGGGACAATAGTTTACACTAGCGATGATTGACAGCCCAATGTATGCGCCATTCATCTAGGCCTACAAATAGGTAGGCTCTTTCCGTACAACAGAACTTTGCCTTTATGCAGCACTCAGTCACATAGGTTTGTACCAAGTCGATAAAGTATTCATTCACATCCAAACCACAATACGATGTCTGAGGGGCTCGTAGGTCTACAATACATTAAAGGAAAATTGAAAGGTAAAATAGGCTAATGCTAGACTCAAATACACAATCTGTAGTAGCAGCAATGTGTTCATATTCATTCGTATGTGCTGTTTGAGCTGTCATTTCCCAGTCAAGAGTTTATGGAGTTTAAAGACAATGTACAACTTTGGGGCCTTTTTTATTATTACATTGTACTCATTTTGAGCTAAACATTTTTTTAATTGGTCTTTATTAAAAATGTTGAAGCCCTGTCTCTGTGCATCCTTAAGTTTCTCTAGCAGACTCTGAATTTTCACTCTATCCTGCCTGGCATCTCAACTGACTGCTCCCGATCTATGACCCTATAAATACTCATTATAGCTCAATTCTTATCTTACTGATAAGAATGTGGCCTAATGGGCCAATCATCATTGCTAACTAGCGTTACTAGTAACACTGGTTAGCGATGATCTGGCGGTGTAAATGCACTGCCAATTACCCAATTAACGAGCAAAACGCTTGTTCATCGGGTAATTGTATCTTTTGTGCAGCAGAAAAGGTCATAGTTTCCCACTGGCAGATCCTGCTGTGTAAACAACCAGACAGTGTGGGGAAGAGCGATGGCATTAGTGGTCACTCCTTCCCATACTCTGGAGGAGATCAGTGCATGTAAATGCAGTGGTCTCCTCCACTAGCAATCAGCAGATTGTCATCCCGTGTAAAGGGACCTTAACCCCTTCACGCCCAGCGCTGTAATAGTACGGCGCTGCGTGAAGGGGCTTGATGCCCAGCGCCGTAGTACTACAGCGCGCTGATCGGGCGGGTGCAGGGGCTGCTGAATGTGCCAGCATAGGTGGAAACACCGATGCCGGCGCATTAACCCACATGAGGTGTGCGGCATGTGCAGGGATGCCATCAGGTCCCCGCACTGCTGTGATGGGGACCCGATGGCTTGGATGGCAGCCGGAAAAAAAAAAAAAAACAGTGCCAAACAGCTATTTTTCAGTCACCTTCGCCCACAAAAAGTGTAATACCACGCAGTCAAAAAGGTGTATTTACTCCAAAATGGTACCAATCAATTTGTCATCTCGTCCCGCAAAAAATGATACCCTACCTAAGACAATCACCCAAAAAATAAAAAAAAATGGCTCTCAGAAAATGGCAACACAAAAAAAAGATTTTATTTTGTTCAAAAATGCATCTGTGTAAAACTTACCAAAAATAAAAATGTTAGACATATTGGGTCCGTAACAACCTGCTCTATAAAAATATTACATGAGATGGCACCTCAGGTGAATTCTGTAAAAAAGATTTTAAAAAAACTATGCCAAAACAGCCATTTATGGTCACCTACTTTCACAAAAAGTGTAATGGCATTCGATCAAAAAGGCATATTTACCCCAAAAGTTAATTTCTAAATTTCTAACTTTTTCCAAATTTTTGCTAAATTTGGTATTTTTTTTTATAAATAAAAATAAGATATTTTGCCACAAATTTACTACTGTCATGAAGCACAATATGTGACAAGAAAACAATCTCAGAATGGCCTGGATAAGTAAAAGCGTTCCCAAAGTTATTACCACATAAAGTGACACATGTCAGATTAGCAAAAATTGCCCTGGGCAGGAAGGTGAAAACGGGCCCGAGGTTGAAGGGGTTAAATAAGTGTTTCTGACCTTTTAGTAATTTAGAGATGAGGTTTAGTAAATGACTGGGCACAAAGTGAAAGTCATGTACAATTCACACAGCTAGACAAACTGTTAACCCTTTATGACAGAATGGCTCAGTGTTTTTAATAAAGACCAATTGAAAAAATGATTTTTAGCCGAAAATGTGTAAAATGCAATCATGAAAAAAAATTGCCCCTGAAAGTGTACATAGTCTTTAATTATTGTGGAACCCTCTAAACACCTAAGGCAAAAGACGTAATATAATGGCTCCTCAGAATTATTTCTACTTTCTATGCAATAAATATGGTGTTTCATTATAGACATATAGTATTTTAATAAATGAAACCTTTGTATTTGTTATCTCCTTTAGGTACAGAAGTTTAAAGCACTTTAACTATGACATCTGCCAAAGCTGCTTCTTTTCTGGCCGTGTTGCAAAAGGACACAAAATGCACTATCCAATGGTGGAATATTGCACTCCTGTAAGTCTATGGATGAAAACTTGTGTATTCAAATATAGAGACATACTCTAACTCCTAAAGGGGGAAACCGTCCAAGTAGAGTGTAAATAAATGTTTAGAAAAATGTATATGCACCTTGTCAATCTCCCACTGCTCACGTTCGATGAATGCCTAGTTGGGACAGCATCACTACAGCAGAACGGCAGGGGATCAAACTTCTTCTGAATGGGACTGGTGGGATACTGTTTAGGCGAGTATAACTTTTTTTTTTTTTAAGACTCTTAAAAAATCTATTTTTGTGTGTCACTTGAAAACCTCTTTAAATAGTATCCCAATTCATCCATGCAAATTGAAGGGATGAAAGAAAGCAATAGCAATAAAACTCCATCCCATTACCAGTCTTAGACACAGTAAGCCTAGCAACTGTTTCCAGATCAAGGAAGTCATTTAATGTTTCTATCCTGCTTCTATATGCTTATAGTCAGGCTTCTGACTTCTCTGCAATTATTAAAATCACTAATTAATATACATTTAAATGTAATATAGTGTTACTCACCAGATAATATAATACCACATTTCTCTTTAGAGTGTATCTGAACCTTTAAGTAAATTCTTTAAACTGTTACAAATATCCTAATAATTTTTTGCAATATATTTTAATTGATTTTATTGTTTTTCTAACAAAACAGACCCCCAAAGTTCAGACCTTTCTGTAGCGTTTTTCCCTGCAGCACATACAGAATCCGTACACCGTAACCATGCGGTGTACGGATTGTGACTTCTACAACATCACTGATCCTGCCTGTGTCCTACGCTCCACTGAGCCCGCCGCCATAGAACAGTATACCCTGCACCACTGTGCTTTGCCAGGCTTTAGCGCAGTGAGGACAGGCAGGAGCTCTGCATAGTACATTGTTTCTTCCGCCTGTCCTTTCTCCGACAAATCCGGGCACAGCACATCCTTCACCGATGTTCTATGGCAGTGGTTTCAGCAGAGTGGAGGGCATAGGCAGTCACAGTACAATGCTCAGTCAGAATCTGTCCACCGCCTACTTGATGGTGAAGCCATACACCGCCTACATTCCCTGCAGTAAATAGCGCTTCAGGAAGGCCCAACTTTGGGGGTCTGTTTGGCTGCAAAAACAATATTCTATAAATAAACTATAATTCAAAAATCATTATTAAAAAAAAATGTACTTGACAACGGTATGATTTTTTAAAAAGTGTGTTAAAATAAAAGACCTATAGTGCTATTGTCATGAATGCTCCCCTCTTAGCTAGTTCCGGAGTGAATGACTAAAAAATGTTTTTAGCGCCAGGTTCTTTGTTTTGCTCAGTGTTTTTGGCTTCAGTAAACTGCAATCCATGACTGAATAAAGCTCTGAACTTTAAAGTACAATAAAATGGTCTACGAAATGCTAAATCCCATTATCATAAGCTACTAAGTAAAGGTAGGTGCCAAGCGCTTTCCTGTAAAACATTTAATACCTGAATGCCTACTTTATCAAGGAGAATGCCAAGCCGAATCTCAGCCCCGTTGCAGGATTTGTTTTCGTTTTTGACACTGTGGCTTCTAAACTGCTGAGTGCTTTTCAAAGCATCTCCACGGTTTTCCCATGTACTGTTTAATTCATGCCATCAAGAGCCACATCCACAAAGAGATTTCTTTGCTTTCAGACAACATCTGGAGAAGATGTACGCGACTTTGCAAAGGTTTTGAAGAATAAGTTCAGGACAAAAAGATATTTTGCAAAACACCCAAGAATGGGTTATCTTCCTGTTCAAACTGTCCTGGAAGGAGACAACATGGAGACGTGAGTACCAGTCGCTCGGCTCGCAAATGAAACACCTGTCATCTGCCGCCCACTTTAATTTATTTTTTTCTAATGCATGCCATTTTTGTGAGACTTTTTTTGTTTTAGGAAACACAAGCTGATGTTTATTAAGCTAACATTTTTACTGCACTTGCATACCAGACAATAAGTGCCATGGGGTGGGTGCTTCCATGGTATACATCCTTGGACTAATTGACTACAATTCTATAACCAGCATGCTGCGTGTTGGAGAATATGACGCATGCTATACTACAATTACACACATGGGTCCCAGGCTAAAGATTAAAACGATTGTTTTACAATTGAACGGCCCATATGAGAACAGTTATCTTAGATTTAACGTCTTTCTGCTTTCATTTTATTATATTTGTGAGCAGCTCTCTTCCCTGGCTTAAGGTACCTTTACACAAGCCGATTATCGTGTCAATTCGCGTTCAGTCTTGCGAAACTGCACGATTATCGTGCCATGTAAAAGCTGTAAACGTGTGAGCGACAGTCTGTGGAATTCTCACTGGTCCAATAGTTTGTGTAGGTACAAAAATTATCGTTGGTCGCGTTAGGCGGGCATACGTGCGAACATTGACAATTCAAATTTTTGCCCGCAAGTTCATTTGTCGTTGGTTCCTTTATCAACCAATCAGAGTATGTGGGAGGGAAGAAAGGGGACGTTACATTTACAATTTCCTGCTTGGAAGGCAATGTGAATATGGATTCGAACAACAGTTCTTGCAAAGGGTTCGGTCCAATGTGTGGCCTCAACTGATTAAAGGCGGAACCGGCTTGTATATTTAAACAGGAGACAAAGGTGGAGATATTGAAGGTGAAGGGGAGTGAGGGTGTGAAGATGGTGGAACACAAAAGGTGTGCCCTCATATTTCTCACACATACTTTTCACACCTTACTCTGCCCTCACAAGACATCATTCTCAAAATCATTTTGTGTAAATGCTGCAGTCTACGGTATTTTACCAACTATGTATTATGCGATCGCAACTATGATATTTTGAACAATAATTATCATGTCTTCATTGTTGACTTGTTCGCTGCACCCAGAAATTACTAATTTGTTGCTCTTTCGTACCGATAATCGCTTCGTGTAAAGGTACCTTTATTGACAAGGGTCTCAGTCCCTAGAGAACCCCCTCTAGGACTTCATATGTCCTAGAAGGCCATATGGTGAAGGATTGTTTTATGAGATGACACCTACTACTATTCCAGATAGAGAGGTTTCTATTTCCCTAAACTGTAACTGTCCAAAACCATTAGTATATAGGGCGCCATATTATTGTAGCATTCAGGTAGGTGTGAATGATGCCTTCAGATGGTATGGTCTGCTTTACTTCCAAATTTTAGCACACTTATTAAGGCTGGCGTTTAAGACGCCTTTCTTAATATCCCCTATAGCTGGCAGTGGATCTGCCAGAGTTAGGCCCTATTCACACGACCGTATGTACATTTCCGCATCTTATCCGCATTTTTGCGCATAAGATGCGGAACCATACGGACCCATTCATTTTTCCATAGGAGAAAAAAATGCGGAATGCACACCGTGTGCATTCCGCATCCCGTATCTCACGGAAGTTCCCCCGCAAAAAAAAATAAAACATGTCCTATACTTGGCCGCAAAATCACGTCCGTAGCCCCATTAAAGTCAATGGGTCCGCAAAATTTCGGAACACTACGGAAGACTTTCCGTATGTCTTCCATTCCGTTTTTATACGGATCACGGAATACATACGGTCGTGTGAATGGGGCCTTATGAAGAGGCGCCAGCCTCTCCGTAAACTTTGATGCATCCATCGCCAGTTCTAAATGTAAACCCGCTTCCTAGCTTTTTCTATGCCTACAATAGGAGTAGAAAATGATGAATGAGACAGGCCTACTGGCCCGTACCCTTTCCTGCCCATGCCACGTCCACAATTTTAGACCTGACATGAGTGGGGAAAAATCGGAGATAGCGGCGCAACTAACCATTGTGCCCGTAATCCGCCTAATATAGGTGTCTTTCAGTATAATAAATGACCCCCATAATGTTTACATTTTTTAATATATGTCAGAATGTAATATTCCCTAAAACATTGGTTAAATGTAAAACAATCCATGTACAAAGCGGACACCCTATGAATAGTGAGCCATGGAAAGCAGTCCATTATCTAAAAAGTATTTGTTCATGGCGATATCAGAAACACGGCAGGTGCAAATGTGAAACTGTTTGCTACCCCATCTGCCAAGAAGATAACATTTAGCACGAATAGTTTAGAAAACCTCCTGTTGATAGCAGAGTTCCAGGAGGAGGGCGATCTCTCAATGATGCCATCTGTTGCTTGCATGGATTCCCAGTGTCCTTGCACACAGTACCACAATAGATAAGCAAAAACAAAATTGCACTGTAATCCATTCAGCTGATTCACATACATGTTCTACAGTATATAGTATAAATTAATGGTCTGTAGATTACAGTGTTTTCCATATTCAGTACCAATTTCAATGTAACAATTAATTTTTGTTTCCTGCTAACAAACTTTTCATATACAGGTTCAGCTTGTATTTCTTGATTTTTTTATATGTATGTGTATTTTTTTTCATTTGCTGCTTCAGTTGGCATTCATGTTGATGTCATAAACCTCATTCCATTTTTGATTTTCTGCTCTACTTTCTCTTCACCTCCCCATTTTTGTCTTTCAGTCCTGTTACACTGATCAACTTCTGGCCAGTAGATTCTGCGTGAGTACTTTTTCTGTTTGCGCTAATGCTGTTGCTGTCGCGTCCATGTGTGCTAATTATACCACTTTTCTTTTATCCATGAGTTCATTTTCATCTTCCCTCAAACTTTCAAGTCTGTAATGCATTAAAACAAAACCTTGTTAGATGATGAGAGGTGAACTTAGACTCATTTGGTCTGAAAAGCAATGAACCAGTGTGGAGTTGCAAAATTTATACACTGAGCCTTCTTGTGATTCTGGTTAAGCACAAACATAGCTATATTTTCTGATATGCAAGACAGATTTACATTATTTGGAAACACGCATTTTATTATTGAAGGAGCACAGATTACCAACATGAGTGCAGATATCACTACTCTCAATGGCAAATTACCTGTGCATCTTGGTCCACCTTAACTGTAAGGTTAAGACATGTTTTTCACATCTAAAAAGGTTCCGCTGATTTTTGGTCTTTTGTTGAACATAGCAGCATGTAGATGACAAGTTAGTTATGTAGAGCAGGGATTGTGGGTAACACTGAACGTATCAAACAATTTAACCATGTATGCATTGCACCTTACAAAAGCCAAAACCCATCTGAACATTAACTGAAAGGGTGTAAGATCGCAACTTTAGAATCCTCTGTAATACTTCTAGGTAGCTCAATGAGAGCTATGTTATCAGACTATGGATTGGGTTGCTGAGTCTTCCCATTGGTCTTTTAAAGAGAATAACTTCTAAAAATAAAAAAATCAACATGTGCCGCACTGAGAAGGTCTCAAGACCTATTATTACAAACTCCATTCTGTGAATTGTATAGTTGTGTTTATGAACTGGCTGTGATTTGCAAGGTCAGCCATCAGGGTAATATGGTATTATAAGTTCTTCAGTGAGGCCTAGGTTCATTCATGACTGAATAACAAAGATTGTTTCATGCTGATGTGTTTTGCTCAATAATTTGCAGAATGAGGCATTTTACTGGGAACTTTTTGGCCAGGACCGATTCTAGCCTTTCGGCTACATGAGGAGAAAAAGGAAATTATGCCCTCTGCTCCCACCTCCTTGTGACAAATTTTCAGTCCAACCATACTGTTAGGCCTTCTACACATGATCATATGTGTTTTGTGGTCCACAAAATACAGATGCGGTCCTTGTGCATCCCACACTTTTTGCAAGCTCTATTGTAGAAATGCCTATTCTTGTCCGCAAAACGGCCAAGAATAGGACATGTTCTATAATTTGAGGCATGGACATAGACAGCACACTTATTTAGACATGAATGGGTCCACATATTATCCACAAAAAGTGTGGAACAGATGTGGACTGAAAATACTTTAGTGTGCATGAGGCCTTAACGATGTATATGGATAGACCTTACAGTGTTACTAAACATACAGAAGAATACAGCACCACATACCACTTACATCCAGTGATGCATACTCTAATGTAGACATTCTGTTTCCTCATCTTCTCCATTATGAGATAAGACCACATTTTGATAACTTCTTTCAGCTACACCTCACTTTTCCATCATTCTTCCCAATATTCATAGTACCCCTATGGGCATTAAGGCCCCCTGTAGTGCTTCCAGCAGTAACAATGTCCCTCTATAAGGCACCCCTTTAGAACTGCCAGTAGTAACAAAACCTCCATAGGGTCCCTAGTAGTTGTAATGTCCCTGTAGTGGCGCCAGTATTTATAAAGCCCCAATGCAGTACACTCTGTGGTTATAATGACCCCTGGAATGTACACCGTAGCTGTGTGGCCTCTATTATAATGCCCCCCATAGTGCCTCCTGCATTATAATTCCCCCTGTAGTGCTGTTATTTATAATGATATATATAATGCTCTCCCTGTAGTATAATGCCCTGTATATATAACACTGTCCCCTAGTAGTGTAATGTCCCATATATAATGCTCTCCCCCTCTAGTATAATTCCCCCATGTATACATAATGCTCTCCCCCCTAGTATAATGCCCCCATATATATATATATAATGCTCCCCTCCATAGTAGTGTTTTTTTTCGCCTGTAGGATGTCTATTTTGTATAATGCTCTCCCTCCATACTACAATGCGCTCCCCTGTAGTATAATGCCCCCGTATATATAATGCTCCCCACTGTAGTATAATGCACCGTGCGTGTATATATATATATATATATATATATATATATATATATATATATATATATATAATGATAATGCTCCCCCTGTAGTACAATGCCTATGTATATAATAAAATGCTCCCCCTGTATTATAATGCTTGCCCCTACTCCCCCGTAGTATATTGCCACCATATATATAATGTCCTGCCCCAAAATATATAATGTGTTGACCTGCCTGTGACCCAGTGTAGGAGGTTGCGTTGACATCATTGCGAGTGCCTGTGCTGTTCTACAGGCAGGTGGCTAAGCAGCGGGGATGGAAGCCACAGGCTCCCATGGAAGAGTGCTGCAGCCCTGAGATTCAGGTCGGCTGGTGCCTGAGGTGAGGCTCTTATCTCGCTTCATGGCAGAAGTGGACCTGCTTTTGGCTATTAATGACAATGTCAATGGAAAGTAAATGCTTGCATTTTTTGTGAACACTCTGCCACGTGTTTCTATTGTGTCCTTTGAATCTATCAGTGTAGACCTGGAGGACCATCAAGAGAATGAATTTCATTTCGGCCCAGAGCTCAAGCACCCATTTATAAAACTGAATAAGTTTCATAAGCGTGCACAAGGAATTCTTATACCACTGATGTGTTAATAGGTTTTCACACAAAATGTGTCTCCTTGGTAAAGGGTTTAAAGAATGCAAATTAAAAATACAGTCAAAAACATGAGCAATGCAGACTAAACTAATGTCTATGTGACCTGTATTTGTTATGCCCCAGTGTTTAACAGGAGAGGAGGGAAAGATCCTGTGTGCTATACGGTACATAAATTCTTCCGCTGAAATATGAGAATGCATGTTATTTTTTATATGCTGGCTGTATGCTATCCAAACCTAACCACTGCAGACCATTAGCCGTGCTAATTATGGAATGCAGTCTGAACAGACGAGATTTGCATTCTAGCATAAAACTCATGCATATTACCGCTCTGTTTCTTAGAATATATTCTCACGTTTTATGTAAACAGGCAGAATTACATAAATTTCCCAAGCAAAATATGCAGTACTTTAAATGGAAGCAATCAGGTATTCGACATAGATTTTCCTTGCTTTGTTTTTACAAATTATTCCCACATAACTATCTGTTCTCCATCCCAAAAAGTAAAGTTGTCCCTTAGGAGGGCTGGCCATTCTGTCAACTGTCCTGTTATTTGTTGTCATTGGTGGTCTCAGAATTAGTGAGATTAATCATCTTGTGCAGCATAATGAGACTGATGAAGAGAAATTGCTCTATTTTAGGGTATGTGTAATACAAAATAAGGCTTGTTTCACAGCCTCTTGTATGAGATGGTTGAAAACCACAATGTCAAATCCCCCATTCCCACATTCAATTAATTTCTGTGGAAGCTGCAACAAATAGATAAGAATTGAAATGGTAGTGATATTGTATGTCTTGGAAGATTTTCTTTTTCTTTATTGTTATTTAAATGTCTACATTTCATTAGACCGTTAGCCCTCTTCTCTTGGCGGTTTGCCTCAGGTTTTCTCCTCGTAAGATTAAATATTTAAGCAGTTTAGGGCCTATTCCTACTTCTTACTATTCAAAGAGGTTGTGTAAGATCTCCTGATATGTCTGTTAGAAGTGTTAGTAGCTACTTGCATCCCCCTTGTAACAACAATTCTTGGGTATCTATTGTTTGGCTTTATCATGTAAGAAGTTATGAATGATTTGCTAGCAGTTTGCGATGAAGATCCAGATAGGTGGCCTCAGTTGGAGGGGGAAGAGTGTACTTGCACAGGCTGACATTATTGAGTCAGCGCTGCCAGGGTCTGACATGCCCCTAACTGGTGACACTATCTGGACCTTCATTTCATTGCAAACTGCATGTCATTCATTCAGAACTTCAAGCAGGAGAAATAAAGGAATGGGATAACATAGTTGGAATGCAAATAGTTGCTGAAACAGTGTAACAGCAGTTTCTGACTGGCGATGTTCCCCTACTTACCACCGTGGTCCCATTCTCCATGGTCGTGGTGATCAGCTGCCGGTGTTTCCACATTCCCCACCACAGTCCTGAGTTCTGTTCTTGCAGGCATCATCCTTCCTGGAATCCTCTCCACGGTCTCTTTCCCATCCTGGGCACAGCATGCCTGCCAGCCTGTTTCCTGTCGCACTTCCTTAAGGGCCGGCATGTGTCGCTTCCTGTGATTTATGGGCTTAGCACATGTGACCGTGTTGAGCAATCTTAGCCTTCTTGCACCTATAGAAGTGGTCCAGCCCCCTTCCCAGGTACCTGAGCGTCAAAGGTCCTTGTGTCCTGTAGAGGTTGCTGTTGTCTGTGCTGGTGTTCCTGTATACCTGACCCGTTCTTGTGTTTCTGGAATCCGCTACCTGTTTGATACATGACCTGGATTGCCTGACCTGACCTGTACCTGTGCCGCCTGCCCTGACCCATTTCTTGTTTGACTTTCTGCCTTATATTTCGGTCCTGCACTGTTGTTCCTGGTTACGACTTGGCCTGCTGACTACATCTCCACCTCTGGTACCCCTTGGTCCACATAGACCAGCTGCCTCGTATGCTAATCCACCTTAAGAAGTAGCAACCTGGTGTTCCCATCAGGAAAGCCTATCCACACCATCAGGGTACTGCAAAGAACGAAGGGTTCACTTAGACAACACCCTTAGAGGAGGTTGGTCACGTGGCACAGTGGGTTCACACCCACTGGTTTGTGACAAACAGACATGTCAGGAGAGGTTACAGGTCCTTTATAACTATAGCATAATGCTATAATGCATAATGCATAAATTCATTAAAAATAATTTTAAGATTGCTTTTCGTAATGGCAGCTGACAAGTCTTGTACAGGATGCATAGAGCGAGCTAAAGTATTGAACCCCATTTTAAGTGTAAGGCCTCATGCACACGTTCCGTCTGCACCCGTTCCGTTTTTACGGTCCGTATTTTTCAATCCGTTTTTCATCCATTAAAACGGACTGCCATCCATTTAAACGGATCCGTTTTTTATCCGTTTTCCATCCGTAAACGGATCCGTTTTTTTTTTTTTTTAAAGTGGGAATGTCCTAAATGATGTCAGGACTTACTGAATTTGGATTTAGTTTTGGATGATGCAGATGCTCAGTCCTCACGGTACATTTGCTCCGCAATTGATGTCCACGCATGGTCGCGGAGCAAGTTGTCCCGGTAGCTTTCCAGGCGCTTGTCCCATATCATGGGCTTGCCCTCGACCAGCCCTATCAACTTCTCTACCTCCAAGCGAGTGAAAGACATCCTGTCACTTAGCTCTCCAACTCCTGTCTGGCCTCTGTTCTACACTGTCTCCTGTACTGTTACAAAGTAATTTAGGTTGGTTCTGACTGGTTCTGTGTCTCCAAGCAACCTATCCGTGAAAACGGATGGAAAACGGATACATACCCGTTTCCAGCCGTTTTCACGGACGCTCCTGTAGAGTTCAATGGAGCCATCCGTCACGTTTAAACGGATGAAAATGGGACATGCACCAGTGAAAAAGGATCTGAAAAACGGAGCAGACAGGCATCCGTTTTTTCACCCTGATCCGTCGCCCATACAAGTGAATGGATCCGTTTTTTCCTATCCTTTTTTCAGGATCCTGAAAAAAGGATAGAAAGCGGAACGTGTGCATGAGGCCTAAATGTAAGGGCAACGTGAAGACAATTCTCTACAAAGACCATTACAGTACATTCATTACAGATTAAAGATAATTAAATGTATAACTTCTCCCATTACTTTGACATAGTTTACAAGTAACATAGTAACATAGTTTACAAGGCCGAAAAAAGACATCTGTCCATCCAGTTCGGCCTGTTTTCCTATAAGTTGATCCAGAGGAAGGCAAAAAAACCCTGTGAGGTAGAAGCCAGTTTTCCCCACTTTAGGGAAAAAAATTCCTTCCCGACTCCAATCAGGCAATCAGAATTACTCCCTGGATCAACGACCCCTCTCTAGTAACTATAACCTGTAATATTATTACCCTCCAAAAATACATCCAGGCCTCTCTTGAACTCTTTCAGTGAACTTACCATCACCACCTCCTCAGGCAGAGAGTTCCATAGTCTCACTGCTCTTACCGTAAAGAATCCTCTTCTATGTTTGTGTACAAACCTTCTTTCCTCCAGATGCAGAGGATGTCCCCTCGTCACAGTCACAGTCCTCGGGATAAATAGATGATGGGAGAGATCTCTGTACTGACCCCTGATATATTTATACATAGTTATTAGATCTCCCCTCAGTCGTCTTTTTTCTAAAGTGAATAACCCTAATTTTGATAATCTTTCTGGGTACTGTAGTCCACCCATTCCAGTTATTACTTTAGTTGTCCTCCTCTGAACCCTCTCCAGCTCTGCTATGTCTGCCTTGTTCACAGGAGCCCAGAACTGTACACAGTACTCCATGTGTGGTCTGACTAGTGATTTGTAAAGTGGCAGGACTATGTTCTCATCACGGGCATCTATGCCTCTTTTGATGCAACCCATTATCTTATTGGCCTTGGCAGCAGCTGTCTGACACTGGTTTCTGCAGCTTAGATTTCTGTTCACTAAAATTCCTAGGTCCTTTTCTATGTCAGAGTTACCCAATATTTTACCATTCAGTATGTACTGGTGACTTGCATTATTCCTTCCCATATGCATAACTTTACATTTGTCAGTGTTAAACCTCATCTGCCACTTCTCTGCCCAAGCCTCCAGTCTATCCAGATCCATCTGTAGCAGTGTACTGTTTTCTTCTGTGTTAATTACTTTACACAGTTTAATGTCATCTGCAAAAATTGATATTTTACTGTGCAAGCCTTCTACAAGATCATTAATAAATATATTGAAGAGAATAGGGCCCAATACTGACCCCTGTGGTACCCCACTAGTTACAGTGACCCAATCTGAGCATGTACCATTAATAACCACCCTCTGTTTTCTATCACTGAGCCAGTTACTTACCCACATACAGACATTTTCTCCCAGGCCAAGCATTCTCATCTTATATACTAACCTTTTATGTGGTACAGTGTCAAATGCTTTGGAGAAGTCCAGATATACGACATCCATTGATTCGCTGCGGTCCAGTCTAGAACTTACCTCCTCATAGAAACTGATTAAATTGGTTTGACATGACCGATCCCTCATGAAGCCATGCTGATATGGAGTAATTTGCTTATTTTCATTGAGGTACTCCAAGATAGCATCTCTTAGAAAACCCTCAAACAGTTTACCCACGACAGATGTTAAACTTACCGGCCTATAGTTCCCGGGCTCTGTTTTTGGACCCTTTTTGAATATTGGCACCACATTTGCTATGCGCCAATCCTGTGGAACACTCCCTGTCAGTATAGAGTCCTTAAATATCAGAAATAAGGGTCTGGCGATGACATTACTTAATTCTCTTAGGATACGGGGGGTGTATGCCATCCGGTACTGGCGATTTGTCTATTTTAATCTTTTTAAGACGCAGCTCTACTTCTTCCTGGGTCAGACAGGGCACTTTTAATGGGGAATTTACTTTTATATTCTGCATTTCATCTGACAGTTTATTTTCCTCAGTGAATACAGTGGAGAAAAAGATATTTAGTAGCTTTGCTTTCGCTCTCTGCAACTCCCCCCCAACACCTTCAGGTTTATACTTTTTACCATTTACATAATTAAAGAACATTTTAGGGTTAGTTTTACTTTCTTTGGCGATTAATCTCTCGGTCTCTAGTTTGGCTGTTTTTATTTGTCTTTTACATATTCTATTTTTTTCCTTATAGTTTTTCAATGCTTCCTCGCTCTCCTCCTGTTTTAGTGATTTAAATGCTTTCTGTTTGTCATTTATTGCTTTCTTTACAATTCTGTTTATCCACATTGGTTTTTTCTTGTTCCTTAACCTTTTATTCCCATAAGGTATGTACCTCTCACAATTAGATATTAGGATGCTTTTAAAAATATCCCATTTTGTGGCTATATTTTTATTTTTGAGGACTTTGTCCCAGTTAGTTAGGCCTATGGCTTCTCTTAGTTGGCTAAATTTAGCTTTTTTGAAGTTAGGTATTTTTGTTCCTCCCTGAAGAAACGCTCTTTTGAATGACAGTTGGAAGGTTATTATATTATGGTCACTATTTCCCAGGTGTCCCCCTACCTGCACATCTGTTGTTCTGTCAGGTCTATTGGTTAATACGAAGTCCAGTATGGCCGTCCCTCTAGTCGGGTCCTGAACCAGTTGGGAAAGGTAATTGTCTTTGGTTATTTCTAAGAACCTGTCTCCTTTGAGATGTACAAGTTTCAGTTTCCCAGTCTATATCTGGGTAGTTGAAATCCCCCATAATAACGACCTCATTATTTTTGCCACCTCGTCTATTTCGTTTAGAAGTAGATTTTCTATGGGTTCTGGTATACTAGGGGGTTTATAATAAACTCCTATTAGTATTTTATTATTGTTTTTGGCTCCATTTATTTCTACCCACAGTGACTCCACATCTTCATGTCCCTCACTTATATCTTCCCACAGTGTGGGCTTTAGACAGGACTTTACATAAAGGCAGACCCCTCCCCCTCTCCGGTTTTGGCGATCCTTTCTAAACAGACTGTAACCCTGTACGTTAACTGCCCAGTCATAGCTATCATCCAGCCATGTCTCAGTTATTCCCACTGTGTCATAGTCCTCCTCACACATCACTAATTCCAGTTCACCAATTTTATTAGTCAGGCTTCTGGCATTAGTGTACATACACTTAAGAGGTCTATGTATATTTTTTACCCCCCTTTTTAAATTACTATTACCTGTGAAGTGAATATCCGGGGTTTTTGGGTTACTTTGGTTGATGTTTTGCCCAATATTCTCCCTACATTCCTCACTAATCCCAACCCCCACTAACCCCCCACTCTCCCCGACTATGACCCACTCTCTATCTACACTATCTACCCCCTTATTAGTATTACCCCCCACCCTCCCCCCAGATCCTAGTTTAAAAGCTCCTCCAGCCGTCTAACCATTTTTTCCCCCAGGGCAGTTGCACCCTCCCCATTAAGGTGCAGCCCGTCCCTACTGTAGAGTCTGTAGCCGACAGAGAAGTCGGCCCAGTTCTCCATGAACCCAAACCCTTCCTTCCTGCACCAGCCTCTGAGCCACTTATTTAACTCCCTAATCTCCCGTTGTCTCTCTAGTGACGCTCGTGGCACTGGTAGTATTTCTGAAAACACTACCTTGGAGGTCCTGGACTTGAGCTTCTCTCCTAGTTCCCTAAAATCATTTTTAAGGACCTTTCATCTCCCCCTGACTTTGTCATTGGTGCCAATGTGTACCATGACCGCCGGGTCTTCCCCAGCCCCACCCAGCAATCTGTCAATCCGATCCGCGATATGCCGAACCCGAGCACCCGGGAGACAACACACTGTTCGGCATTCACGGTCTCGGCGACAGATGACCCTGTCTGTCCGCCTAATAATAGAGTCCCCTACCACCAGCATCTGTCTGGCCTTTGCTGCTCTCCTTTTCCCATCCTTCCTGCAGCGGTCATCCTCCTGGTTTCTAGGAGAAACGGCCTGCTGCAGTGTCGCTGGTCCTGGGCTTTCATCCCTAATATCAGCCAAACAGGCATATTTACTAGGGTGTTCCAGCTCAGGACTAGCCTCCCTGGCACTTTTCCCTCTACCCCTCCTTACTACATTAACCCAACTGCTGACCTGATAGTCCTGCTCTTGCCCATCTCCTCCCTCCTCCTCTTCACTGACCCCAGCCAGTGCCTGCACTGTGAGGTCTAAGCCTCTCTCCAGGTGTTCAATGCCCCTAAGTATGCCAAGCTGCTTATTTAGATCCAAGATCTGGGCTTCCAAACATGCAACGTGATTGCATCTAGTGCAAATGTATTCACCCTCGAATGGCTCTTCAAGGCATGCATACATTGCACAGGACACACACTTAGTAGCATTGTCCATGGAGCACCTACTAGATGGGACATCTCTGAATCTTCACATGAACAGCCAATTTACTTTATATTCAAGTTTGGGAAATTTTTATGGGATTTAAAAAATTTACATCCACTCTGATACATAGTTCCATATCCCATGAATAGACATTGGGGGAGATTTATCAAACTGGTTTAAAGTAGAACTGCCTTAGTTGCCCCTAGCAACCAATCAGATTCCACCTTTTATTTTTAACAGCTCCTTTGGAAAATGAAAGGTGGAATCTGATTGGTTGTTATGGGTAACTTAGCCAGTTCTCTTTTACACCAGTTTGATAAATCTCCACCATTGTCTTCATACATCCCCTCCTCCCCCTTGAAAGTGTTGAAGGGTGTAATAAGAATGGTGCGGAATATCACAGCCAAAATGTTTTTTTGTTAGTTTTTTTTTTTCATGTAGCCATGGAATTAAAGCTGAATACAAATGACAGGATTTTCTCTACTAAATACTGACTTAGAGGAAATCTGTCACCAGAATAATCACTATTGAAGTAAAGCCATGACCTGACAGCCAAACTCTCCCCAGATGGCTGATGGGGAAAAGAAGGATCAGTGATGTAGGATTTCAACATGCCCTAAACTCTGTTCTCACAGGAGATAAGCTGCAACCAGAGGTGTCTGACAGCGGGTTACCCCTATCTCTTTTCTTATTGCTTACTCGACAGAGAATGCATGTGTGTAAGAGTTGGCTGACAGTTATCTAACGTGTATGGCCACCTTAAAGCCCCTCAGGATCATCCGTTTCTGATCAGTGGAGGTCCAACACCCAGGCTGTCTATTGTATGAAGGCTTTGCTTGGTATCACAGCTCAGCCCCATTCACGTGACTGATGAATGTGCTGTCACTGGCTTAGAGAAAGGCCACAATGCTCAAAGCAGCGCCAGTGTCTTCTCAAACAGCTGATTGGCAGGGATGTCAGACCCTCACCGATCAGATACTGATGACCTATCTATAGAATAGGGCATCATTTAAAAAGTCTCGGAAGACCCCTTTAACTAAACTCAAAGCATTCAATTCAACACAATATAGCATAAGACGTTAGGGGAGGAGTTTTAAATATAAATTTTAGCCATGGTATATAATGTACTGGTCAGGAAATGCTACTAGGTATACATGGATCCAAAAATCCAGGACCTGATAGCCAATATGATAGCCATGATATGTCAAGATTAAAGAAAACATGATAGAAAAAAGTCTCTCAACATGCATCAGCCAAACAAATATCTAGAGGTTTGGTGTCTGAGGTAAATTTGCTCAAGTATATGTGTAGCTTGTACGTTGGGCATATTCTTAGTGAGGTTTGTCAAGATACTGAATGCTGGAGGTATGTCAAAATGTAAGCTGGATAATGGAAGTGTACTTATCACTGGTTTGGACACCTATGTGAAATATTAGATATTATGTTTAGGTTAAGTTGTGTAGTTTGTGTGTAGTCTGTGTTAAAGTATATATATTTTTTTTTTACTTTCTTATGGCTAGTTAATGTATGTTAGAATATATTTTATGCATCTTGATGTGGAAAAAGGTGTGTACTGAGCATGAAAATGTTAGGTACTGAGAACATTTTGTAGCCTTGTGATGGCAGAGTTCTGACACTGACAAAGGACAACATGAAGATCAGTCTTATCTGAATTTATTAGGAGTAAGTAGTCCATGACACAATGAACCTCGAGCACCTTTCATAATGTAAAGATTGAATTGTCTTTAAATTCTTGTTTCCACAGCCCTGCTTCATCTCCCCAGCTATCACACGATGACACTCACTCACGAATTGAACATTATGCTAGCAGGTATGACTTTATGGCACAAGCATCCAAACTAAACCAGAGAGCCTTGTACCGTTTAGCTCATTCCATCAGAAAAGTCTTCTGAGGCTTTAGAACCACTTCCATACTCTGCAATGATTCACTGATTTTCCTATGTGTCAGTCTGCCATTAAACCTCTATCTATCTAGCATTTCATGCCTGTTACCCATCAGGGCCTGAGAAATGAAGCGGTAAAATGTATGCACCTTAATTCTGCTCTTTCTTTCAATAGTATCTTTTAGATTTCCCCTATGTAAATTAAATTCCAGTAAGAATAAGTGTGTGTGGATACGTGTGAATGGTTATAGGTACAAATACGTATGTATGTTCTTCTCAAAGGCTGCTTTTCTTCAGTTGAGCCAACACATCTCCATATCTCCCAGTGATGAGAAGCACATTTGAAGAGCTGTAACAAATCTAGGGCACCAGAGAAATAGTACAAATGCTCCGTAGAGGCAGAACATGTGGCGAAGTCCTGGTTGCTCCCTTCCCCTTTTGCTACTGTACGGGAGTCTCCTCAAAGGTTATTAAAACGTGCATGGGTGAGGAACAAGCACACATCTTAATTCTTGAAATGGGCCCTACTCTTTCATGTATGCCACTGCTTGCTGAGAAATTTGAGCAGGAATTTAATGGTTTGCTGTGAGCATCCGCTCTAGTTTTCCACTTTTTGGGAAAATCTCCTCGATTTTGTTATCCAACTATGTTAAAGATGATCTTCCACCTCTCCTGATCTGTTTTAGTGAATAGGGGGGTAATTTACCAAACTGGTGTAATGTAGAACTGGCTTAGTTGCCCATAGCAACCAATCAGATTTCACCTTTCACTTTGGACAGCTCCTATGGAAAATGAAAGGAGGAATCTGATTGGTGGCTATGGGCAACTAAGCCAGTTTTCCGTTGCTTGATAAATGACCCCCTATGTGTAGACCCCATGAAATAATTTTGGATCATGTTTGCCTCGAGCTATGTATTGTGCCATTCATCTATTAATAAGTAAACTGAAAAATAGTCTGATACTGTCAGTACTGATTTGAAAGATGGGCACACCCCCCAGTGGCGTAGCTACCGGGGGGGCAGGGGGGGCGACGGCTCCGGGCCCAGTGACTCAGGGGGGCCCAGAATCAGGCGAATACAAGTGAGCGCTTCCATTATGGAAGCGCTCACTTGTATTTAGGGACCCCCATCAGACCTCAGATCAGCCCACCCAGCCACATAGGATTAAAATAAATACAATACGCTGATCTGAGGTCTGATAGGGGCACAGTAGGCTGATATGAGGTCTGATGGGGGCACAATACGCTGATCTGAGGTCTGATGGGGGCACAAAAGGCTGATCTGAGGTCTGATGGGGACACAATACGCTGATCTGAGGTCTGATGGGGGCACAATACGCTGATCTGAGGTCTGATGGGGGCACAATACGCTGAACTGAGGTCTGATGGGGGCACAATACGCTGATCTGAGGTCTGATGGGAGCACATTAAGCTGATCTGAGGTCTGATGGGGGCACAATACGCTGATGTGAGGTCTGATGGGGGCACAGTAGGCTGATGTGAGGTCTGATGGGGGCACAGTAGGCTGATGTGAGGTCTGATGGGGGCACAATACGCTGATCTGAGATCTGATGGGGGCACAATACGCTGATCTGAGGTCTGATGGGGGCACAATACGCTGGTCTGAGGTCTGATGGGGCACAATAAGCTGGTCTGAGGTCTGATGGAGGCACAATACGCTGATCTGAGGTCTGATGGGGGCACAATACGCTGATCTGAGGTCTGGTGGGGGGCACAATACGCTGATCTGAGGTCTGATGGGGGCACAGTAGGCTGATGTGAGGTCTGATGGGGGCACAATACGCTGATCTGAGGTCTGATGGGAGCACATTAAGCTGATCTGAGGTCTGATGGGGGCACAGTAGGCTGATGTGAGGTCTGATGGGGGCACAGTAGGCTGATGTGAGGTCTGATGGGGCACAGTAGGCTGATGTGAGGTCTGATGGGGGCACAGTAGGCTGATGTGAGGTCTGATGGGGGCACAATACGCTGATCTGAGATCTGATGGGGGCACAATACGCTGGTCTGAGGTCTGATGGGGCACAATAAGCTGGTCTGAGGTCTGATGGAGGTACAATACGCTGATCTGAGGTCTGATGGGGGCACAATACGCTGATCTGAGGTCTGGTGGGGGGCACAATACGCTGATCTGAGGTCTGATGGGGGCACAGTAGGCTGATCTGAGGTCTGATGGGTGCACAATATGCTGATCTGAGGTCTGATGGGGCACAATACGCTGATCTGAGGTCTGATGGGGGCACAGTAGGCTGATGTGAGGTCTGATGGGGGCACAGTAGGCTGATCCGAGGTCTGATGGGGGCACAATACGCTGATCTGAGATCTGATGGGGGCACAATACGCTGATCTGAGGTCTGATGGGGGCACATTCTGATGATCTGAGGTCTGATGGGGGCACATTCTGATGATCTGAGGTCTGATGGGGGGCACAATACACTGATCTGAGGTCTGATGGGGGCACAATACGCTGATCTGATGGGGGCACAATACGCTGATCTGATGGGGGCACAATACGCTGATCTGAGGTCTGATGGGGGCACAATACGCTGATCTGAGGTCTGATGGGGGCACAATACGCTGATGTGAGGTCTGATGGGGGCACATTCTGATGATCTGAGGTCTGATGGGGGCACATTCTGATGATCTGAGGTCTGATGGGGGCAGGGGACTGTTAGTTTAGTGATGTAAAAACTGGGGACAGGTTTCCTTTAACATAGGAGTCCCGTTGTTTTTTAATCCTATTACTCCTATATTTTACTGCATTATATGGTAGTGTATTTACAGTAGGGTAGGTAGAAAGTCTATTGTACTGTACTTAACAGCATAGATTATCTAGCAGTTTATACAGTCATCTTTCTAATACAATATTATAACCACAACTAGTAGTATGTGCCTGTGAAGTTGGAAACGTGCGTTTGGGAAGCCAAGTGGGGGGCCCACTCAAGTATGTTTCGCCCCCCCTGTGCTGAACCTCTAGCTACGCCTCTGACACCCCCTATTTAGAAATTTCTAGTGAGAGTAACAGAAGAATGGTGGTTATAAGATCCACTTCTGATATATTATGGGCAATATCAGAATTTACAAATCCAGACATGGTGATGGGTCCTCTTTAAAGGGGTTTCCCTGTTGCTAGATTGTGCTGTCACATTATAAATTGTGCATCGCCTCTGAGACCCCCACTGATCCCGAGAATGACAGGAATGCAGCCGCGCTGTAGGACACTGTCCTCTGCAGAGCATTGTGCCAGTCACCTACTATTCAGGGAACTCATGTGCAGCCCCATTCAAGTGAATGAAGCTGTGCTGCAGTGCCCTGCACAGCCGAGAGGTTGGCGCCGCCACCGTAATCACATAATAATGAAGGTATGGACTTGTGTCATCTCCCGACAATTTCTCAATGTTTGTCTGTGATGTTCCTTTGTATGTGAAGAATATTTCATTCTTTGTGAAGAAAATACTAAAATTTACACAGTGCTTGGATATCTTTCTCTCCTCCACCCACCTGTATGCATGCACATTAGCGTTAACCCATATTATAATTCTGATTTTAATGTCTTACAAGGTGGCAGGTTTGTTTCAAGCATTGTAATGTTTGTTGGTTTTCTGTTTGATCTTAATATCTGGTGATTTTATGCCTGTTACTTTTCAGCTTGTTAGCATGTTCCTTTTCTGTTATGTATTAAAGAGGTTATTGAAATTCACTGTTACTGTTGCTATGACAAGAAGGGAATTTGTGAGACAGAATATGAATCTTCTGCTAGTTGCAAAAGAAAGTGGAGTGAACCTTGCTATTTAGCAAATATAAGAAACCCAGTCACGTTGAACAAAAATCAGCAGCAATCTTCTTGGGAATCTGGCAGCAAGTGTTCAATTCCCCCACAGCGCCACCACAGGGGAAATGAGGCATTGCACAATGTACATTGAAATGAACGGCCTGTCCATGCAGGGCTGTGGAGTTGGAGTCGGTGACCATTTTGGTGGAGTTGGAGTCTGTATGAAATGGACCGACTCCTAAAATATATAATAAATTGTTACATTTAGTTCAATGCAGTATGTGCTGAATATATTTTCATAAGAATTTGGGAACATGATGAAATGTCCTATAAATGTCTGTTCTATTCCTGATCTAAGGATCTTGGCTTTTAGTTGAGATGACTGTGTGCTGCCCTTTATGTAGATGCTCAGTAGTGAAACTCCTCTGCTACAGATCAGAGGAAAAAGGTGCTGGGAAGGAATCGTTGCACTCATCTCAGATCTACTAGAGACAACAGGATTAAAGGGGTTTTCTCACTACCGTTTAGCTCATTCCATCAAAAAAGTCTTCTGAGGCTTTAGAACCACTTCCATACTCTGCAATGATTCACTGATTTTCCTATGTGTCAGTCTGCCATTAAACCTCTATCTATCTAGCATTTCATGCCTGTTACCCATCAGGGCCTGAGAAATGAAGCGGTAAAATGTATGCACCTTAATTCTGCTCTTTCTTTCAATAGTATCTTTTAGATTTCCCCTATGTAAATTAAATTCCAGTAAGAATAAGTGTGTGTGGCTATGTGTGAATGGTTATAGGTACAAATACATATGTATGTTCTTCTCAAAGGCTGCTTTTTTTGTTGGAGTAGGCATAAAATATAAGCCCTACTCCAAGTATAAGCCCTAGATACAGTGAGCACCTCCAGCTCTAGGTTATGTTGCATGACATCACTGATGTCACAAACAAGGAGAATAGGAATACTGTAGCCTTACACTGTACCCAGGACGGTAGCAGGCACGGCAGAATCCACTCACCCAATCACGAGACGCTTCTACTGCCTTCCATGTCCTGCCTCTTGAGAGGAGATACCATAGAGATAGCACGGTGCCACTGCCAGAATCCTAGCAAAAAAGAAGGGATAGGAACAGCACAGCAAATACCTCTTCAAGGTTTTCAAATGTCCATTAATGGGTATAACCCTCTCAGGGGTATGGGTGCAGGCGGTTATCCAGGTCCTGGCTTGAAGGTCCCACACAATAGTAGATATAGAAGTCCGCAGCACTCCAGAAGGTTTGTGATATAGTCTGTGTCTTTATTCAATAAACATGGTACAGCATAACAGAAAAGCGACGTTTCGGCTCTGAATGAGCCTTTCTCAAGCTAGTGCATAGGTAAAACTGAAAGACATTTATAGAGTCCCATGTGGGCGTGACCATAGGTTAATTAACCCTTAGTCACGCCCACATGGGACTCTATAAATATCTGTACCATGTTTATTGAATAAAAACACGGACTATATCACAAACCTTCTGGAGTGCTGCGGACTTCTATATCTACTGCCAGAATCCTGCCTCCCAAGTCCGCTTCCCAAGTGCAGAGAGGAGATAGAGAGATAGGGCACAGTGCAATTGCCCCAGAGAGAACGTGAGAGAGAGAGTGCTAGTAAGACACACTGACACTACACCCAAGCCCTACCCCAAAAGTAAGCCCTAGCCCTTTTCTCGGAGGAAAAAAATAATATAAGACCTTGTCTTATTTTCGGAGAAACACGGTAGTTACAAAGATTAGCTTTCTACATAAAGGGGCAGTTAAAAGAAGACATTTTCTAAATACAGTGGTCAGTAGATTTTACTTTAGTCATGAACTATAGACAATTCAGCAGGTCTCTCACTGTACACAGGTTTCTATGGTTACCTGCAGGCCAGAAAGACTGTTATCTGATTGGCTGAGAGCAGGAGTGACCTCAGTAAGCAAAATGTGTTGAGGACTGAGAAGGATGGCATTACCTGTAATTGTGTTAGAGATCACAACCTCCTGCTCTGTCAGAGTAAGTTATTATATGCTAATAACTGCTGGAGACCCCCACCACGGCCTGAGGAGACAAAGTAAGTGCAAACTGCCTGTCAGCCAGTGAATCAATGTGCTGAGAAAACCCCTTTAAGGCAAGTACTTCTTAGTATATCTAAACTTTCAATAAACTGTGCATAAATCAATTGTCCGGTGCTTGTTCTCTCTGTCTGCTTTATGCTTTAGTTTGTTTTCCTCTGAGCTCATGTTTGGAGAGGTTAGCTGCTCTGATGGCTTCTATATGCTTCTGATGCAAAGCACATAGGGCCTTATGTATGAAAACTGTCTAGGTGTAGAAGTTTCTTTGTTGCCCATAGAAACCAATTAGAGCTTTCATTTCATATAGTGCTCTGGAGAAATGAAAGGGGAGCTCTGATTGGTTGCTATGGGCAACAAAGAAAGTCTTAGACCTAGACAGTTTTCATACATCAGGATTTTAGTGAGCTGTACCCAGAGAAGCCTGATACTGGACATTCAGAGTAAAGATTTCTAGTAAAACGTATATTACAAACTCTTTTTGTCATGACATATCTGTACTATTGATTTATGCAAAGTTTGTTTAAAGTTATCACTTAAACATGCGCCATGTATAAGGCAGTTGGAGTCGTACTGGGAGTTGGAGTCAGGGAATATTGAGGAGTCTGAGTTGGAGTCGGGGCTTTGGCTTACCGACTCCACAGCCCTGTATCCATGTAACGTAAGAACATGTTGGGTCTGTCATAGAGAAATGCTCTTTGTAATTGCTCTCTCTTTAATGAGGGTTTAGATTAGGGATTCTCTTTTGTTAGCTCAAAATGGAGTATCTGAATATAAGTGGGTTTTCTAAGTCACAAATTAATGATTTCAGTACAATTGCTCATGAGTACAAATGGTATAAGGGCACACTCCTTGGGAATATCACGCTTTTTTTCAAATTTCTTGCATAAGCATATGAGATGGATTTTTTTGTGCCTTTCTCCACTGTTGCTGTGTATTTTATGAATAGAATGACTTTCTTTAGGGCTCATGCACACAACCGTATGTATTTTGCGGTCCCCAAAACACAAATTCACAAAAAATATGGATGACGTCTGTGTGTATTCCGTATTTTGTGGAACGGAACAGCTCCCCCTAATAGAACAGTCCTATCCTTATCCGTAATGCGGACAATCATAGGTCATAGGACATGTTCTTTTTTTTTTTTTTTTTTTTTTTTTTGCAGAATGGACATAAGAAAACGTAATGCACGCTGAGTTCCATTTTTTTGGCGGATTGAAATGAATGGTTCCGCATACAGTCTGCAAAAAAAACAGAACGGACACGAAAAGAAAATACGTTCGTGTGTTTGAGCCCTTATATTGTAAGCACATTATAACATTCATATTTTAATATAGGTGTCAGTGATGGCTAAACTCCGGGACTCCAGCTGTGGTGAAACGACGACTCCTAACATGATCCATTTATTTCTATGGAGTTCTGAGAACAGTCAAGCAAATGTACTTCTTGGGAGTTGTAGTTTTACCACCGCTGGAGTGCCGGAGGTTAGCCAACACTAATATAGGTGTTACGTATAAAAAATATATCTTTACGATGGCCAAAAATAGTTCCTGCGAGATTTTGGGTTTAAAAAAGTTACATGTTTTAGGCCCCTTTCACACTAGCGGCAGCACGGATCCGGCAGGTGAAGGGTGCCGCCAGATCCGTGCTGCCACAGGTACATGTGTGGGGCCGGAACCACGCTCCGGCCCCACACGTCACACAGTACATACACACAGACACATACATACTTACATTCTCCCGGCAGCTCCGCGCAGCACAGTACAGGAGGAGGACGGCGCGCACATAGGACGATTCATAACAATCGTCCTATGTGTGCACCGTCCTGCTCCTCCTGCGCTGTGGAGACCTGCAGGGAACATGTAAGTATGTATGTGTATATGTCTGTGTGTGTTTATGTGTATGTCTGTGTGTGTGTGTGTGTGTGTGTGTGTGTGTGTGTGTGTGTGTATGTATGTATGTGTGCAGGTGACGGATCCGTCATGAACTCCATTGAAAGTCAATGGAGGACGGATCCGTTCACCATTGTGTCACACTGAACGGATCCGTCCCCATTGACTTTCATTGGGGGTCATGACAGATCCATCTTGGTGCGGATTCCTGGACCGCAGCATGCTGCGGTTTGCTCTCCGGTCTGGAGACGGAACGGAATGCTTTCAGGAGCATTACGTTGTCTTCAGTTCAGTTTTGTCCCCATTGACAATGAATGGGGACAAAACGGAAGCGTTTTATTCCAGTATTGAGCCCCTATGATGGAACTCAATACCGGAATTAAAAAACGCTAGTGTGAAAGTAGCCTAAGGTGTGATAGTAGTTGATTGTGTTGAAGGTGTTACATGATATTCACTGTTGGTATGCATTTTTTTTTTAATCAGATTGGACATTGTGTGGGTATTTCTCCATGTCATTTTCAGTGTTACCAATCACATGCAATGTTATCAGTGAATACATTGTAATTGTATAATAGTTTTGTGAACCTGAATCAAACATTTAAATAATTACAGTGTGTTTATAATTTTTCTATATACAACACATTTTATATTAGAGGTTTGTTAGCAACAATAGAAAATGCTTAGATCCCACCAAAATCGTCTAAATCAGCCAATTTTAATTTTCTCGAAGATACCGTTCAGTGGCTGCAAGTTGTGATCTTGAAAGCTGATTAAATTAGATGTATTCCAGCCAAATACATTTATCACATACCTGCTGGATTAGTGATTAGATTAGTGGGATCCAGCTGCTGAGACCCACACTGATCTGACTGCTCCCCTGTAGGAAGGAGGAGTTTGAATGGAGCATGCTCACAGTCATACCATTCCAAGTGTACAAACGACTGATGCAGCTGAATGCATTGCTGCAACCACCTGCTTTGGAGACTTGGCCACTACATCTAAACTTAGACTAAATGGAGAGTTGGTAGGTCATGTACACAGGCCACTCTATTCAAGTCTTTAGGACAGAAAAAAGAGCAAGGTTTCCTAGAGAAGCAATACAGCAATCACTAATTATGCAGGCAATCGTTACACTATAAATGGAAAAGGATAAAAGAATAAATTCTGAATGTAGCTTTCAGCTACAGTATAACAATGGAATCAATAAAAGTTTAATTGGGATGGGGCCAGAGTGTTGAGAAATTAGAAGAGATTAAAGGGCAATATTTAAAGGAAATGTGTCATCAGAAAATGACCTATTGTTTAAATCACATTTTTATGTTTAACATCTTTTTAAAGAATTTTTGGTGTCATTTTTAATTTTCCATTTCACTATCTATATTTGAACAAAAATCATAAAAACCTGTTTTCCCACTGGCCACTAAGCCTAATAATAGGCACCACTACTTGGTCTGTACAGATCACTTTACTGCAGTTATCTGCTTATCTATACACAGAGGTGTTATCATTATAGGCAGGATTAGAATGACAGATAAGACAGGATCCACCATCCACAATAGGTGATTGTCAAAGCTTATGTATTCCTTGTACAATGACCTCTGCACAGGGCACAGAACATTCTTAAAGGGGTTGTCCGGGTTCAGAGCTGAACCCGGACATACCTTTCAATTCACCCAGGCAGCCCGCCTGAACAGGGCATCGGAGCATCCTATGCTCCGATGCCCTCCTTTGCCCTGCGCTAATTAGCGCAGGGCAAAGGAATTTAGCCCGGTTCCGGTGAGCCCGGTGACGTCATCGGCGCTGATGGGCGGGCTTTAGCGCTGCCCTAGCCATTCAAACGGCTAGGGCAGCGCTAAAGCCGGCCCATTACGGCCGGTGACGTCACCGAACTCACTGCCGGGCGGAAGCCTCCGCCCGGCAGTGAATGTTTATAAACAAAAGAGCCCTTGCCCTGCGCGATCCAGCGCAGGGCAAGGGAGGACATCGGAGCATGAGATGCTCCGATGCCCTGTTCAGGAGGGCTACGGGAGTCAAAACCTGGGTATGTCCGGGTTCAGCTCTGAACCCGGACAACCCCTTTAAATTACTCTCACATACAAGTGAATAAGGTGTTCTCCTGACCATTGTGTCTATGGCCCATGTGGCTGCTGTTAAGAACCTTTCTTAATGCTTTCTAAACACTGTTAGGCTACTTTCACACTAGCATTTTATAATTCCGGTATTGAGTTCCGTCATAGGGGCTCAATACCGGAATAAAACGCTTCAGTTTTGTCCCCATTCATTGTCAATGGGGACAAAACTGAACTGAAGACAACGGAATGCTCCTAAAAGCATTCCGTTCCATCTTCAGACCGGAGAGCAAACCGCAACATGCTGCGGTTTGCTCTCCGGTCCAGGCATCCGCACCAAGACGGATCCATCATGACCCCCCAATGAAAGTCAATGGGGACGGATCCGTTTGGTGTGACACAATGGTGAACGGATCCATCCTCCATTGACTTTCAATTGAGTTCATGATGGATCCGTTGCCTGCACACATACATACAGTACATACATACATACACATACACAGACAAATACACATACATACTTACATGCTCCCGGCAGGTCTCCACAGCGCAGGATGAGCAGGACGGCGCACACATAGGTCGATTCCACCTGGCGCCCAGCAGAGGGCGCTGTGGGGAATCGTCCTATATGCGCGCCGTCCTGCTCCTCCTGTGCTGTGGAGACCTGCCGGGAGCATGTAAGTATGTATGTGTATTTGTGTGTATGTACTGTGACATGTGTGGGGCCGGAGCGTGGTTCTGGCCCCACACATGTCCCTGCAGCAGCACGGATCCGGCGGCACCCTTCACCTGCCGGATCCGTCCTGCCGCTAGTGTGAAAGTAGCCTTAAGAACAGCTCAGGCAAGATGGCCGCCCCCATAATCATGTTCAGGAAATACAATAAAAAACTGCAATCAGAAAATAAAAACAGATTAGATAAATAGGAGATGTGTCTGATTTTAACTAGCAGATAAAATTTTGGTGACACATTTCCTATAAAGATTTTCATCATGTAGCTTGCAGTGCTGTATTGTTACCATACACTGGCCTTTTACATATATATGAAGTGATATCCATTGTGGATAGGAAATGTGATGTACTGCCTAATGCAACACCAACAGGCCTGAAAGTCGGTGTGAACATGCAAAATATCTAGAACAGAATATGGTGCTCTTTGCCAATGCTCGTTGGATTTAAAGTGATCACTTGCCTATCCTTAGTCAAAAATAGAGGGTAGGCTAAAATGATTCTTCTAGTAATTTAATAGCTGTGGCATGTGAAAAAATGGAAGTTTGTTATTATACCATGATCATACGTCATTTTGCTAACACTTGATGTACACCCAAAGCTGCACGGTTGTCGTTTGTAACCACAGTCTCTTCTTGTTTCAACAGGCTAGCTGAAATGGAAAATAGCAATGGATCCTACCTAAATGATAGCATTTCACCCAATGAAAGCATGTAAGTATATCTGCATAGAAAATCTGGTTACGCACAACTCGCTGATATGTTAAAAACAAATGGGCATCAAAACGGGTGTGTTTTAACCACTTCAAGTCTGCCCATTGATTATAAACGTCCTTGAGCTTTGCCCCCTGTGTGCAGCACCTGTACATAGAAGCTCCATGACTCAGCTGCCTCCTGACAGCCAAGAACATGGAGCTTTAGGGTGCATTCACACGACCGTAGTTTTGGGTCCGCATCCGTTCCGCACCCATTCATTTCAATGGAGCCGCAAAAGATGTGGACGGCACACAATGTGCTGTCCGCATCCGTAGGTCCGATCCGCGGCCCCGCAAAAAAGATAGAGCATGTCCTATTCTTGTCCGCAACCGCGGACAAGAATAGGCAGTTCTATCATAGGGCCGGCTACATTCACACAGCCGGTATCCGTGTTTTGCGGATCCGCAATTTGCGGACCGCAAAACACATACGGTCGTGTGAATGTAGCCTTAATCTGAGACCTTTTTTCCTGGTCTCCAGGCTTTTGATCACTCTGACAAGCTGTCAAAGCCATCACAAATGCTTGTACTATCTCCCTCTCATTACTGCCGGTCACAGAGCAGTTTACAACCACATATGGGGTGTTTTTGCAAACTTCAGAATCAGAAAAATAAATATTCAGGTTTGATTTGCTCTTTACCCTTTCTATCTTATGGGAAAAATGAATTAAAAATTGAAAATCTGCGAAAAAAAAAAATATATTTTAAATTTCACCTTCCTTCTGTTTTGATTCTTGTGGGAAATCTAAAGGGTTAACAAACTTTGTAAAAATCAGTTTTGATTACATTGGGGGCTGTAGTTTCTAAAATATGTTCATTTATGGGAGGTTTCTATTATTTAAAGGGTTTCTGTCACCAGAAATGACCCTATTAAACCAAGTGTCATTTGCAATGAGCAAATGACACTTGATGCCAGTAATGTTACTATTATAGTCCTCAGTAACGCCGTTTTGCTAAAAATTACGATTTTATAATATGCTAATGACCTCCCCTAGGTGCAGTAGGCGTGAACCTGCACCTAGGAGAGGCCGTAATTATGCCTCTTACCACGCCCCCGGTCGCGCTGATTGACAGGGCCGGGCAGCCAGCTCTTTCGGCTCCCGGCCCTGTACGATCCGAAATCCCGCGCCTGCGCAGTAATGAAGCCGGGACCCGGGCGGGCGCCGGCTCTCTAGGCGCGCTGATCGCAATGCGCAGGCGCGGGATCAGCGTGCGCCTAGGGGAGGTCATTAGCATATTATAAAATCGTAATTTTTAGCAAAACGGCGTTACTGAGGACTATAATAGTAACATTACTGGCATCAAGTGTCATTTGCTCATTGCAAATGACACTTGGTTTAATAGGGTCATTTCTGGTGACAGAAACCCTTTAAGCCCCTCAAAGTCACTTTAGAACTGCAAAGGTCCTTTAAAATTAACTATTGGAAATTTTCATGAAAATCTTAAAAATTACATTTAAAATTTGAAGCCTTCTAACGTCCTAAAAAAATAAAATTACATTTCCAAAATTATGCCAACATAAAGTGGACATATGGTGAATGTTCATTAATAACAATTTTATTAGATATCCCTATGCAACTTAAAAGCAGAGAAATTCATATTTAAAAAATTGTGATTTTTTTTTTTTTTTTTTTTTTTTGTTCAGTAAATTTTGATTTTTTTTATAAATAAAGGTAAAACATATTGACTCAAATTTCCCATTAACATGAAGTACAATGTGTCATGAGAAAACAATCTCTGAATGGCTTGGATAAGTAAAAGCGTTCCGAAGTTATTACCACATGAAGTGACACATGTCAGATTTGCAAAATTAGGCCTGGTCAGGAAGTGGTTGTGGTTAGTATAGTCAGATGTGTTGGATAAACCTAAATGTCTATATTGCCCTTTTCTTGAGCTTTCTTGAAATATATTGAATTACCAGAAGCTGTAGTGCAATACAGACCCCCCCCCCCCAAATAACATATTACAATTTATCCAATACACTACATGTAGCCCAGAATAGTGCATAAAAAGAAAAACTTTCCTGCAAAATTCTAAATCATGTACAGCTAAACTGAAGGAAAAAAGGAGGTCTTTCATTTTTAAGTTTGCCTGAAGACTGAGCCTTTGTGCTCTGAAGGCTTTGCTGAAAAAAAAAAAAGCATTGGAATCTGATTCGTTGCTATAGGCAGCTGAGACCGTTTTCCTTTACACCAGTTTTGATAAATCTCCCCCATTGACCACTATTATAGGTTAGTTGGCTGCCCCTGCATAAAAGTAAGAAGCATTTTCAAGGGGGTGGGGTGATAATTTACTATACAGTACTGGCTTTAAATAGGATCTGTCACCTCTCCTGACATGTCTGTAACTTTTTGCATTCCCCATATAATAACGATTCTGGTGCATCTGTTCATACAACTATGTTGCACCATTCCTTTATTATTCCTGCTAGGATGTTATGAATGAATTTTCTGCAGTAGAGTCCAGCTGGGTGTTACCAACTGGGGGGGTGTCCCTGCATAGTCTACCACTGGCATCACTGATTGGATAGCTTCACACACACCGCCATCTGGTAACGCTCAGTTGGACCTTTATTGCAGGCTGCTAGCAGTTTATTCAAGCATGAATGACAGAGGAATGGTGTAAGATACAGTTATAAGAAAAGATGCTTATTTCATAAGGAATGCGTGTAGTTGCTAAAACAGACATGTCAGGAGAGGTGACGGGTCCTTCTTCATAGGGGTCTACTTAAAGGGATTGTCTCACTTCAGCAAATAGCATTCATTATGTAGAGGAAGTTAATACAAGGCACTTGCTAATGTATTGTTATTGTTACGACCAACCTGCAATCCATCAGTGGTGACCATGCTTGCTCACTATAGGAAAAAACAGTACTCTCTGTGCAGTCCCATAGTCCCGGCCACAAGAGATGCTGGTGTTTTTTTTCCCATATTGTGCAAGAACAACCACCACTCATGGATTGCAGGGTGGTCGTAACCATGGAAACGAGCAGTGTATTATGTGATGGAGTCCATCCAGCAAAGGAAGTAATATGGAAAATCACAATACATTAGTAAGTGCCTTGTATTAACTTCCTCTACATAATAAATGCTATTTGCTGAAGTGACAAAACCTCTTTAATGCTGTGGCTACATTTCAACTATTGAGCTACAACTAAAGTACAAAGCAGTGCATTGAATTGTACGTAGTCTTGTGCACTGCAGATGTCATATGATAGATAAAAGTAATCAAAAATGCTACAAAAAGTCTAGGTGTAACCCCAGCCTAATAACAATTGGCAGAGAATGAATGGGCCAACCAAGAAACTGCTATTGGTTCAAATGTATTACATGATAAAGGTCTAGGTCTTAGGCTACTTTCACACTAGCGTTTTGCTGGATCTTGCAGGGTTCAGCAAAAACGCTTATGTTAAAATAATAAAACCATCTGCATCCGTTATGAATGGATCCGGTTGTATTATCTTTAACATAGCCAATACGGATCTCTCATGAACTCCATTGAAAGGCAATGGGGGACGGATCCGTTTTTCTACTCTGCCAGAGAAAACTGATCCGTCCCCATTGACTTGCATTGTCAGTCATGACTGATCCGTCTTGCTCCGCATCCCATGACGGAAAAAGAGTGCAACGGAATGCATTTTGGAGCATTCCGTTCTGTTCAGTTACGTTTTGTCCCCATTGACAATGAATGGGGACAAAACGGAAGCGTTTTTTTCCGGTATTGAGACCCTATGACAGATCTCAGTACCGGAAAATATTAACGCTAGTGTGAAAGTAGCCTTAGTAAGACAAGTGCCTTTGACAGACTTCTTAAAAAAGTTCTTTTCAAGGCAGGGTACACATGAAAAGGAGAAATGGTGGTGTTTAAATATACATGGGGGATAATAGTCCAGCTTGTTCATATTGCGTTATGAATGCTATCTTTTCATGTTTGCCGTTTCTTCTAAGTACCCTTTTTAGTATTCTTGTGCTTTGGTGATTTAGATTAATTTCCCTTCCTTTCCTGTTCATAGGAAAGATTTGGTAGGTGATAAAAGACTAATGGCAATTGACATATTGCTCCATCTCACTATAGATTGCAACTAATGCAAATACAATAATTTTGCCTGAGGAAGATAAATAGTTGCCGGGTGTCTAAATAATGATTTGTGCTTAATTATTACACAATTAAAAGCAGGCTGCTCAGCTATCTGCAAGTCTTTAGCTGTGTAGCATTCTTCCCACACTGGAATACATCTTTATGTAAATGTTAACTAGGATTTAACAAGATTAGCCACCAATAAGCGATCATTTATCCAATACTAGTGTAATAAAGGTGAAATTCAAGGTACATTTTATTGGCTCGGAAATAACCATTTGCTTGCAGAGAAATGAGAGTTTGAGTCCTGGGATCTGCAGTTTCCTCTTTCTCTCTCAAGACTAGTAGGCAGAAATTGTAATGAACGTTTTATTAGTGTGCATTAAGACGCTCTGCAGAATGTGATGGAAGAGTGTTAATTCTTTGCTTTATGTGTTTTATAGAGATGATGAACATTTGCTTATCCAGCACTACTGCCAAAGCTTGAACCAAGAGTCCCCACTGAGTCAGCCCCGTAGCCCTGCCCAAATACTTATCTCCTTGGAGAGTGAAGAGCGAGGGGAACTTGAGAGGATCCTTGCCGACTTGGAAGAGGAAAACAGGTGCGTGCGGTTATTATCTGTAATATCTGGATGTTAGAATTCCCTTTCATGTTCAGTAATTGTATTTTCATGGCTAGTTCACCTAAAAGTTTAAGGAGCAATTGTAACTTTGAGATCTATCTCCCAACCAACATCTTTACCCTCATAGAAAAGTGTTTGAAAGACTCTGAAATTGTCGTATGTTAAATGAAGCAAAAATGAGGCCACTTAAATGTTCTTGGAAAATGGGAGCCTTAATTGGATGTAGAATCAAAGGCCTGTTCGACATAATGAAGTATATTTTGTACTGCTGCAGTGTTTGGCTCACAGAGATTGCTTTGAATGAGACCCGAGATGGATTTTTCACTTTCTGTGTGTAAATAACAATCTTTCATTCACGAACAGGAAGTGTAGGAAGTGTAATGATTAAAGGGTAATTTTTATATCGATGGACTATACTCAGCATAGGTCATCGGTGTCTTGCACCCCGCACACCACCAGATCAGCTCTGGTGCCAGAACTACTTAGCTCTGTCCAGTGGCGTACATAGAAAAGTAAGGGCCCCATAGCAAGGATCAAACCAGGTCACCCACACAGGACAGAAGGGTTTCTGCCTAAACCCTTTTCAATGACCCTTGAGCCATTTTTCCACTGCCTCATTTGCTAAAAGTTGTTCCTTTAGAGGGTAAAGCCCTGACCAAGTTTTCACCCCCAGTAGAAGAGGGGATGATCCCAACTGGGCCCCCTCTTGCCCTGGGCCCCATAGCAGTTGCATGGTCTGCCACTATGGTGGTTACGCCCCTGGCTCTGTCAATTGTGTAGTACATGGAGCTGGTTACTACAGCACTGCTCCATAGAACTGAAGGAGAACAGTGCTGCAGTAACTACGTAGCTCTGTCCAGTACACAGTGGATGAATCTGTGTAGTGCCGATGCTGGCACCATAACGATCCATAACACTGGACAGGAAATCAACTTAATGGTAAATGTAGGCAACATACAGGTACATTCCCAGAACATGTCACCAATAGAAGTATTATCATTATATCCAGGGAGAAAGAAAATGATCACTATTCTATTAGTACACACTAAACCTGTCCTAATCACACAGGAGGACAAGTTACTTCAGGACACAGAGGTAAAGAGCTGCTTCATCCTCCTCTCTGCTCTGCTTGTCAGGGATTTTAATATGATCTTCAGCTGTAGGAATGGAGTTCACAAGGAGACATGAACTACAGGGAGGATGAAAAGGACAGACTGTGGTAATGTGGAGCTGTGGTAATGGAGACTGCATACAAGTGCTGCTGCTCATCTGCATCCCCACCTCCTCTGTACTTTATGTCTCCTCATGAACTCCATTCCTACAGAGATTCAGCTGAAGATCTTATCAGCTGTATTCAAGATCTTAATCCATTACAGGCAGAACAGAGAGGAGGATGAGGCAGCTCTTTATCTCTGTTGTGAAGTAACTTGTCCTCCTGTGTAATTATGACAGGTTTTGTGTGAACTAATAAGACGGTGGCCATTTTATTTCCCCTAATGATTGCTCCCTAGACAAAATGAGCCATTATAACTAATGAAAGGTATCTGGGAATATATTTATAATAAAGTAATATTTAAGAAGTTTCATTTTCTTAATTTCTGGGGAACCCCTTTAAGGATAGGTTAAAAGTTATGTCTTTCCAATGTATTTCATAGACTGTAACTGCAGTAAAAAAAAAAAAAAGTAAACTAGTCATCGCCTCACCAATCCGCTTTTAACACCACCCAAGTCGCTCTCCAAACTTTACTTACTGATCCCTCTCAATACAAAGGAATTGACAACACAGCCAATCACTGCAGTGAGCCATCCCAGCTAGTAACCTACTGGGCAGTCATTTTCTGTGATCATCACAATACAACCTCATCAAAACAGTGTTTCTCAATATTTTTCATTTATTACCAAAATAAAATACTCACTGCACAGAAAAGCATACGGTACATGAAGTCATGTGATATTTTATCAAACACAAATATGTGGTAATTCTTTACCATAATTGGTAGTTTCATTGATTTTCATCTTACTAGAAATACTTTTCAGAAATATTTTAGTACACGTGGCAATCTTTAGGGGTTGCACCACTAATAACACTTATCCCCATCCCAGGGCACTGTACTCAGGAGTCCCATAGAAGTGAATAGAGCACACACGTGCACCACTGCTCCATTCTCATGGGGCAGTTCAGAGGCTCTGAAGCCCAGCAATCACATACATATTCCCTATCCTGTGGAAAAGGGATAGTGGCACGACCCCTTTTAAGTGATTTTAATTTTCCCTTTTGGATGAAAATGGGTTTAAAAGTTGTTGCTTAAAAAAGAAAACTGTTTGACCTAATTTTGGATAATTTACCCAGGTTTGAGAAGGAGTTGAAGGCCTCTTTCACACGAGCGTCGCGGATTTGTTCAGGATGCGTTGCGGATGCGTTGCGGATGCGTTGCGTTAAAAACGCGCGGATTGCATGCGGATGCAATGCGTTGCGTTGCGTTTTTAACACAACCCCATTCATTTCTATGGAGCCTGGGCTGCGTGAAAAACGCAGAATATAGAACATGCTGTGTTTTTCACGCAACGCAGAAGTGATGCGTGAAAAAAAACGCTCATGTGAAAAGCCCCATTGAAATGAATGGGTCAGGATTCAGTGCGGGTGCAATGCATTCGCATCACGCATTGCACCCGCGCGGAAACATCGCCCGTGTGAAAGGGGCCTAAAACCTGAAGGGCGTCTGCAACTAGATGAAGCCCTCATTAAGGCATTTATCAGAATTCATGGGAGCATCTGCATCAAGTACATGGCCTCCCCAGTTCTTTGAGGCTGTTGACTATTTTGACCAGGCAGATGCACTGAAAGGGATACACTAGTTAGAACTGCTTAATTTGGATAGAGCACAGAAGATGGATATGCACCCTTTGTACTTCACCTTTTGTGGGATATCTGGTAGATGTCCTAACAGAAGTTATCATGTCTTGTGACACATGCCCCTTTAGAACCTGTTTTGTTAGTACCCCTTAAAGCTTTTTCAGATATGGTGCTCCAAACATTCAGTTTAGTACTTTAGTAGTTTTATACCTGGGTGACGGCTCACCTCATTCTTTCTTCTTTACATGTTTTGTTCTACAGAAATTTACAATCTGAGTATGATAGACTGAAGGAGCAGCATGACCATAAGGGATTGTCCCCACTACCTTCCCCTCCAGAAATGATGCCAGCCTCCCCACAGAGTCCACGAGATGCAGAACTCATAGCAGAAGCCAAGTTACTGCGCCAGCACAAAGGACGTCTGGAAGCCAGAATGCAAATCCTGGAAGATCACAACAAGCAACTGGAGTCACAATTGCATCGGCTTAGACAGTTGCTGGAGCAGGTATGTCTTTAGCAGCACCAAGGTGATCTTCCTCCAAATCCTTATGAAGTTTGTAATATGAAAGGTACATTCAGCTGGACGCTTGATTAAAGACTGAGCAAACAGCGGGAGATGCAAAGGTTGCCCATACTGAATACTAGTACCTTTGTATCTCCACTGTAGTCATGTATCTATTAATGTATTAAGATTTACAGGTGGGTCCTCATCCCTCGGGCTCACCAACACACTATGTTCTTTGTTACCCAATTTAACATAATATGTATTATGAAAAGACATTATGAAATCATAATGGAAGTTTGGATTAGATGGTATTTAAAAGATTAAGTATTTGGAATCTTTACAGCAGAGATGATGCTAGGTAGAAAACTAAGCATAATTTGCATTTTACATGAAAATGTATCTTTACCTCTGAACACTATTTTTACATGTAGAATTAATCTACAAAAAGTGAAGTGAGACTTTAAAAATATACTGTATTTCATTTTGTATCTTGTACTTATCCTGATTCACAACCTTTGTTTTAGTCTGGGGCTGCATTAATTCTGGTGACTTCAGAGCTGGAATCTCCCAGCACAGAGCTTTCCATTCTTGGATAGGTTATCCTGACACAGAAATGTGATGTAGTAAAGACTGAACACCTGTTTGCACTGGTTACTTAGTTAAAGGCATATTCCAATCTCAGCCTTTCATTCAAACATTCAAGCTGGCCGTACTGTTTTTAAAAATCCTACAGCAGTGAATGGGAGCTAAGCAAACAGCATAACATAGCAAGTTACACTGTTTCTGGTAACTTAGAAATAAAGAGACACCATAGCTAGCTCTGCTACACTGTTGGCCTAGCTCCTATTCACTGCAATGGGAGTTCCGGAAAGAGCATAGTGCAGCCCTCTTGGCCAAATCCTTAACTCCACCTACCTGAGGCGGGCACTTACTCAGGTTATTCCCATCTCAGCAATAAAAGACCAAGGAAAGGACATGGGAAAAACCCTTTAAGCACCCTATTCGGTCTGGTGATGAACTGTGTCTTTGTGTATGGAGCCAAAGTAGGCACCGTTATAAATTCTTGGAGCCTTCATGTAGCGTATATGCTTCATACAGATGGGTTTGTTTTTTTTCAACGGAAAAAAGTGACATGTTCCATGGCATGTCTTATGTTTATAGAGGTATTCTATCCTAGAAGCCTACCAAGCTAAGCTTGTCCATATTATTCTATACCAACCATTTGAATTAGGAAAGTAGTTAAAAATTGAGACTGTGAGTCTGGATAATTTCAAGAGAAGTAATGAAATATGATTATAACGTTACTCAGCTGTTTATGTAAGTTCTAAAAAAATATGTATTTATACATTTTTCTTGTTTTAAAGAGGTTTAAAAAAGTTTCCCTCAATGCTAAATAGGTCCCAAGGTCCCTCAGATCCCTTTTCCTCCATTTTCTTGCTCCCTTCCTGAACCCTTGTGAGTCAGTTGCCACACAGTCTGTTTGTTTACCTCTGTGACGTCTGGCCATGGCTGCTTCAATCCTGTAGATCAATCACCATCTGAAGTGCCTACTCCACTGTCCACTCCACTACAGACAGACCTCTGAGTGGATTGGCATTGAGCAGGCGTACTAGAAACAATAATTGTCCGCTAGGACTCTCTTCACACAGGTGGCCCATGCATTCAAGCTCAAAAAACTGTCTCCATTCGGTCAAACTATCCACCTACAGTGATAGGAGCTCAGACTTGCCATCCTCTGCCCTTCCCCAGAAATGGCAAGTCACCAAAAGTTCAGAAAATACAGTGCAAAGTGTATGACCAGAATAGTGAGCCAAAAAGAAGCAGACTTTCAGGAAAGAAGATACATTGGGAAAATGGGAGGTCATTTATTAAGACTGGCATCTTAGACGCCGGTCTTAATAACCGCTATATCTGGCGGTGCATCCGCGCCGGCCTCAACATAACATCGGCGCATCCAGCACCAGTCTAAATGTAAGACAGCTTCCTTGCTTTTAGACCATTGCGCGGTCCCCTTCCATGACCACACAACTCTCACTTTTTTAGACCTGAGCGTTGCGCCACAATCGGCGCCTGAAAGATGCGTATTTCGGGATAATAAATGACCCCCATGGTGTTTAAGTGTTTGTGCTCCCAGAAAACCTCTTTAAGTCTGTTTTTGAATCTTGCATAACCTCATAGGTAAACAGGGATTTTAATCACTTATGTAAATTTTGTCTTCTTCCAAAAAAAGAAATCTTGTGCTATGGGTCACTACGTTGATCACATGTCTGCTCTGAATAGCCCAAGCATGTCAGGGTTTAGTTTAATAAATAATCACCACATGGCTTGGGATAATTCACCCTTGACGGAGGGATCTGGTAAATAAGTACTTGTGAGAGAAAACAATTCCTGCCATAAAATATCAGGATTCTACCGGTTTCTCAATAATCATCATCTAGAATATGATGGTGCCGGCTCATTGTGTATGAAATCAGTGACGCCAGGCTGCTGTAGCTGCGGTGCTGCACTTACAGGGGAATAACTGTTGCAGCGCTAAGTAGCTACAGACTATGTGATGTTCTAGTTATGGCAGAGGAGAAATTAGAGCTAATCACTTGTCTCACTGCTTCTCTTCTTCCAAGCAGCATGTACCCACTTAAGGGATGCAATCCTGACATGTGTTGGACTTGACACTCAATGTTCAGTCTGCAAATCATTGATTATTAGACTGCAGATTCCTGCAAGCAGAAACCTTTATTTCCGTTTTTCTTGTGTTTTAGCCGCAAGCTGAGGCAAAGGTCAATGGTACAACATTTTCCTCTCCTACTCCCTCGCTGCAGAGATCAGAGAGCAACCAGCCCATGTTGCTTCGTGTAGTTGGCAGCCAAACATCTGAAACCATGGGTAAGAATGTTAGCTATGGGAAAATACTTATCGCCAGCAAAAAGGTTCATGAAACATTTATCACTTTCAGCACTCTGTTTTTATGTTTTATATGCTAATGCTTCCTGTGGACTAAAGGAAAAAAAAGACAAGTATGAATCAAAAGGATTACTTTAACTAAAGGATGTCAAACTGATGTTATTTATGTTGCCTTGGTCATACATGTCAGGACATAACGTTTCTAGAACATGTGGACATCATAGAGGGCATTTCCTTGGACATCCCCCGTTCTTCTAGCCACAGCAGAGAACCACTTCAAAGAGCAGCTGTCACGCTGGAAGAATCGATGTGATCATGGCACTTGGGACCTCTGCTGATCAGCTGTCTGAAGGGCGCCAGCGACTCTTCAATGTTTAACCCCACACCATCTAGTTTCTAGCAGTGTAATATAACTGCTCGGCCATTCGCTTTAATGGGTCAAGCAGTTGTAATTACACTGCAGTGCTTAAGTGATGGCCACCACCCCCTCAGACAGCTGACGGGCAAGGCGCTGGGAGTCAGGTCTCTGCCAAATATGATATTGATTACCTTTCCTGAGTATAGGTCATCAATATCATTACAGCGCACAACCCCTTTAATAAACTGTGCAATATACTTCCTCAGGTATACAGTTAACACACTTTTTTGAATCAAGCTACCTGTTTAAAGAGGACCTTTCACCTCTCCTGCCATGCCTGTGTTAATAGCTTCATGCATTCCCCATGTAATAACAATTCTGGGACATCTATTCTTATGGTTCTATGTTGTGCCATTCCATTGTTATTTCTACTAGACGTTATGCATGAATCGCTAGCAGTCTGCAGTAAGGGTACACAGGGGAGGTAACCATTTGGGGGGGTGTACCTACACAGACTCACTCTATCCAATCAGTGCTGCCATTGTCAGACTGTGCAGGGACATCCCCAACTGGTTACCACCCCTCTGTACCCTTACTGCAGACTGCTAGCAATTCATTCATAACTTCTAATACTAAATATATAGAGGGATGGCACAACATAGAGCCATAAGAATAGATGCTCCAGCATGAAGCTATTAAAACAGGTATGTCAGATGGGGTGACAGGTCCTCTTTAACATAGCTTACACTTAAAGAGGTATTCCATTTCAGACATGTATAACACATCTATAGGATATGCCATAAATGTCTGAAAGATTCTGGTCACTCCTCTAGGAGCCGCACTTGGGTCAAGAATGGTGGTCCCTACCCCTTTCCCACCTTGATACTGAAATCCAGGTGTTGAATGAATGGAGAAGTGAACTTCTATATATAGGATAATTACATGTGGGCTCTGTCGAAATGTACACATAGCTTCTGTTTCTAATGGGAGCCAGAACACAGTGCCATTGTATGGTCCCCATTGACTTATAATGGGTTCCATCAAGTTTTACAGCATGGAAAAGCTTCTGTCGCTAATAGAACCATTTTCTAAAAATATAGATATTTGAGTTGACATGTATTGGCTGCACCTCCCTAATCATTTAGCCATTATCTCTGTAATCTGTTAAACTGGAATTTTGCAGGCTGTCAATAAAGTAAATAGTTGTTTTTTCTTCTTCATCCTGGAAACAACCATCCTTAAGCAAATGATCATATCCTTACTGCAGAATTTCCCTGTGGTAATGCATATAATCAATAGCCGAGATCGTTATTTCTATGGCAACAAGAAATGAATTTAGAGTGTGAAAAATATGCATACAAAGTCATCTTCAGAATTATCCCAAACCTTCACAGAGTATCGATTTCTCAGCTAACTAAAGGCACATATGCATGCTTGTTGAAATGCTTTAGAACTTAATGAGTGGTTATCCACATGTACAGTCATCTGTCTAGTATGCCAATGGCTTCTTATATGCCTATGAAGCATATCAATAGATTCAGCTGTAGAGATGAGGCATTAATAGAATGCTGAAAATACATGTAAAATCCTTTCCGTCGGTTGGTTGTAATCGATTTACTATATACTTTATTTCCAGAGCCCCACTTCTATCTCTCATCAGCCTGAAATTGATAGTTTTAGCCACAATATTACATGTATTAAATGAGCAAAAGTACTACAGATTCTAATATTATTGAGTATTGATGTCCTGTCCTCCGAATAGGTCATCGATATCAGATTGTGGGGGTCCGAATAGGAGTTGTGATGCAGAACACCAACATGACCACCACACAGTGGACAGAGCCTTCTGCTTCATGCTCTGTCCACTGGTTTATTTCTGGGGCTGGTGGCTTCCAAAAACAGATAATTGTTGGGGTTTTGGGTGTCAGACATGCACCAATCTGATATTGATGACCTATTGGGAGGACAGGTCCTCAGTATCTAAAGAAGGGAAATTCCTTTAATTAGGAGAAATTGGAAGATACACTTTAAAGTGAAGCTCTACTTTTGAAACGGTTAGGTTATACAGTCAACAGTTGTTTATTTTATACACAGTTATTTTTTTTTGTTCATTTTGTCTGTGTCAAAAACTACATAAACTTTAGTTCATGTATACATTTTAGTGTACCTGCAAACAAGTGGCTACTGTAGAGGAAATGTCTCCCTAGGCTTGATTTCCCCAGCTAATTGCTAGTAGTGAGAGGAGCTGGACGTGCAGCAATCAGGTTTGCTTTAAAAAGCAGTTGTCTTGGGAGAGATGACCCCTTTAAGCACCATTTGTTTATAAAGTATCACCTGACCGTACACTAAATTACATAGTTAATACGGTTCAAAAAAAGACATAAGTCAACCAAGGGATAGGTGGGGACGCGAATACCAGAAGGAAGGGAGACTCAGATTTCTACACCTTTTCATAAGCATTAATGTCATTTACTTTTAAGAATTCATCTAAACCCTTTTTTAAACTGTCCACTGTTCCTTCTATGATCACGTCCTGAGGAAGTCTGTTCCACAGATTCACAGTTCTTACAGTAAAGAAGCTTTCTGGAGACTGAACTTTTTCTTCTCCAGATGGAGGCAGTGCCCCCCTTGTCTTTTGAGGGGATTTTACCAGGAACAGTTTTTCACTTTTTTTTGTATGGTCCATTTATATATTTGTATAGGTTAATCATGTCCTCCTTAGACGTCTCTTCTCTTCATAACTTCATAACTAACTTTCTTCATAATTAAGACCCTCCATGTCCCTTCTCAGTTTAGTTGCTCTTCTTTGTACTTTTTCCAGTTCTAAAGCATCCTTTCTATGGCCTGGTGCCCAGAACTGAACTACATATTTGTATTCAGTTGTATTGTGAGATACTGTAATTACATGGAAAATCTTGCAATGGCCAAATTGTGCCACATGTTCCAAGGTTTTCCCCAGATTAGAACAGTGAATTGTACCAGCAAAGGCAGGCAAAGGCATGGCAATGACAGTAAGATGGTGTGAGATCTATTAATTCTATAAGAAGCCAGGTGAACTACTTTGTCAGAATTGACATGTCACCATTAGCTGGTATGTACACAATTCCTTCCATATATGCAAATTTTTCAACTTTTCCAAAGAATGGAGTTCAAATCCATTTGACACATTTCTCAAAAGGCAGCAAAACTACTATTTCACTCTAATACCATGAGATAAGGGACACGCTGGATAAGCAAAACTAAGACACCCTATTTGAAGCCATATTGTAGCTGTAATCCTGCAGGTCTACTGAAGATCACCATAGTAACCATGTAGTCACTTCACATGAGTGGACCACCTGTTCCCATTTATGACTGAAAGATGGCCATTATACAGCTGTGACATCAGCCTTCTTAGTGTGTAGTTGTATGATTGCGTCCTCCGGTGTGTAGGCTGCGTGTGTGCTTGGTTAAGTGTCCCATATTTCTGTTAGTTAAAGGGGTTGTCCAAGTTATGAAAAAAAATATATATAGCACTGTAAACCTGATGGGCAGCAATATATAACTAAGTTCAGCAAGTTTTAGGCAAAAAAAATCTATTTCCTCGGTTCTCTTCTGGCCTTTGTTTACATGCAATAACAACAATCTCGGCCCCTCCCCCCTTCTCTACAAAGGCAGTGAAGTGCTGAGTGACATGTCTGCCTGCTGGAATACTCAGCAGCATGTTGTATGTGTAGGACTACAAGTCCCAGCTGTACAATGACACTGCTGATACACACAGAAAATTCTCCCTACCTGTTCTTGTACAATACAATTCTTCTATAGCTCCTTGCCCAGGATTTGTCTCCTCTCACTGCTGCAGCTACTATTTGTTGGAAAGCCTTGAGCCCTCAGTGTGTTCTGGCTGAAGGGGTTAATGTTTTATCTGAAGGAATCCAGGGAGAGAGCAGATAGCAGCCCAGCAAAGAAAGGGGGCGTGGCCAGTGACAAGACTGTTATCTGAACGAAACATCACAGACCAGGGAGATAAGCTGACATCACAGGTCATGTGACCCTCAGTCAACTCTGAGAAACCAGCAGCTTTAGAAACACAAAGTATATGGGAAAGTTGTTATACCTGACAAGTTAGAAACATATAAAGAACAAAAAAAATAACTCTGACAACCCCTTTAAAGAGGCTCTGTCACCAGGTTTTAACCTATGTATTTTAATACATAGGTTAAAACCCCTTAACTTGTACATTTCTCACATACCTTTATTGCAGAGTATAGCGCAGCGGTTGTGCTGAAAAACGAAGTTAAAACATTATGCTAATGAGCCTTCGGAGCACCGGGGGGCGGGCTCTTTCCTCCTGAGCACCGCTTCTTCACCACCCCCCCGGGCCCGAGGCTCTCCCCATGCCGAAGTCCACACCCCTCTGTAAAGTGACTGACGATCGCGCCGGCGCGTGCGCAATAGCGCTTGCAGTGCCGAACACTGCAAGCGCTTCCATCCTTGTGCGCACGCGCCGTCACTTCCGGATTCAGCTAGGCCAAACGGTCTAGCACTGTCACTTTACAGAGGGGCGTGGACTTCGGCATGGGGGAGAGCCTCGGGGGCGGTGAAGAAGCGGTGCTCAGGAGGAAAGAGCCCGCCCCCGGTGCTCCGAAGGCTCATTAGCATAATGTTTTAACTTCGTTTTTCAGCACAACCGCTGTGCTATACTCTGCAATAAAGGTATGTGAGAAATGTACAAGTTAAGGGGTTTTAACCTATGTATTAAAATACATAGGTTAAAACCTGGTGACAGAGCCTCTTTAAGTTGCCCCTAGCTATAATTGAAATAAAAATGAAGCCATAACAGTTACAACAGACGACAAGAATAGGCGTTTTGAACCGGGCGCCCGGCCCCGTTCAAGGGTTTTATTAACATTTCAGCTATATAGTTACCAAATAAACAGTAACTATTACTTCTAGGTCACACAGTGCCAATTAAAACAGTGCCACAGATGAACAGTGTCATAGAGCATCCATATTAATAGTAGTGCATACAGCAGGTGTCATACATTGTCTAGGGTCTGGGGGAATAAAGTTTCTCCAAGTTGGCGCCACTTTTAATGGGTCTACTGACCAGTCAATAATCGGGGATAAACTATTCATTCTTTCTTATTCATTATTGCCTGATTGTGTGGAGAGGTGAGAGCTACATTTACACACAGCAGTCACATCTGCTGTATGGGAAAAAGCAATCACTTGTCCCTAGATTCTTTGTTTGTGAACACCCGATCACAGTCTACACACACAAATCTGCTGGCCAGAAACAATGATTTTGGCTGCCACAGTGACCTTTCACCCGATGAAAGGCACTCGATGGCAGTTTTACATGAGCTGATATCGAGCATTCATACAAACGTTTGTTCGTGATAATTGGTCCTTTAACCTGCCCGTGCAAAATGGCCTTTATAGGCCAGGTAATGCTTCCTGAGAAAAGGGAATACAAATGAGCTCTTATCCAGAAGTGAAGCGGGTTCTAGTCTCAACTTTTAGATGGATCCCCTGTGTCAATGTCTGGCTCTTTAAACAGGCCTTGGAACATGGCATGGGAAATGCCTTCTGAGTTCATGATCCAAGGCCTGTTTATAGGTCCAGACTCTCACTTATAGATGTCACTAGAGAATGCATTTACATACATGTTGTATCCACATAGTGCCACATAAGTTCAACTATTTTGGCTGTTCTCACACCCATGTCGCTCCTCTGTTCCTACACAGTGGCATCTTTAAACCAGCCTGCATCTGGAAACCTGGTTGTTGTATACCATAAAGCAGGGATGTCCAACCAGCGGCCCTCCAGCGGTTGCCGAACTACAACTCCCAGCATGCCTGGACGGCCTACATTTATTAGGGCATGCTGGGAGTTGTAGCTTTGCAACAGCTGGAGGGCCGCAGGTCGAGCTTCCCTGCCATAAAGAATACCTCCAAAGTGTACCACTTTGATGAGACGTGGTATGTTTAGCACTCAAAATGATGGTGAAAATATTCATCCTTTGGTTTATCAGTTCAGATAATGGGGTCTGAGTTGTGTGGTGTTTATTACTGATTATTGCAATTATCGGATGTATTTTTGTTCCATACAGTGCAGTTTTACAGCCAGAAATCTGCTTGGCTTCTGATTACTGGGAACAGGAAAGAAAGTGCAATTATGGAGGATCGTAATCACTGGGCTTTTGATTATTCCATTTTTCTCATGTGATAACAGGCTTTATTTTTTTCGATGGAAATACTAATGGCTTTTGTTCTGGGGTTTGTGCATAATCTATGAGAGCAACAGAGTTAATGAGACATAATAACCTGTAGCAGGAAGTGTTTTCTGCCACTTCCCTGGCACCTTCCACACAGCCCTGCACCACATAGCATTTGTGTGTGAATCTACTTAGAGCAGGCATTGCCTCTGCTGCCCTGCACATTACTGTAGCAGATCAAATTATAATGCCTCTGTCTGTTACATGTGCTTTCTGAGATCCATCTCCGTCTCCCTCAAATGCCCTTGCTATGTCTCTCACTCTCCCGCAGTTGTGTAGTTTGCTATGCAACTGAATGGAAGGGCATTTCTCCTTTTAAAAGAAGACATTAGGTATAGTTCCTTGTGATTGCTCCTGCTGTCAAGTTTATCTGTTCATTTTTATTAGCTATACCAACTTCTGGAAAGTTAAGCTATGTAGTAGTTCATAAACTACAAGCATACTTGGACAATCTGAGTGATTGGGCATCAGCTTGGCAAATGAGGTTCAATGTGGATAAATGTAAAGTTATGCATCCTGGTAGCAATAATCTCTGTGTTACATATATCCTATAACACTGGGGGAGTCACTTATAGAGAAGGATTTGGGTGTCCTTTTAGATCGTAGATTGAATAACAGCATACAATGTCAGTTAGCTGCTTCTAAGGCTACCAAGATATTGTCATGCATTAAACGAGGCATGGACTCACGGGGCACGGATGTAATATTACCACTTTACAAAGCATTGGTGCAGTCTCATCTGGAATATGCAGTTCAGTTCTGGGCACCAGTCCATAGAAAGGATGCCCTGGAGCTGGAAAAAGTACAGAGGAGAGCGACTAAACTGATAAGGGGCATGGAGGGTCCTAGTTATGAAGAAAGATTAAAAGAATTAAATTGAGAAGACACGTCTAAGGGGGGACATGATTAACCAATACAAATATATAAATGGGCCATATAAAAAATATGGTGAAAAACTGTTCCATGTAAAATGCCCTCAAAAGACAAGGGGGCACTGCCTCCGACTGGAGAAGAAGAAGTTTAGTCTCCAGAAGAAGAACTGTGGATCTGTGGAATAGACTCCCTCACGACATGGTCACAGCAGGAACAGTGGACAGTTTTAAAAAGGGTTTAGATGAATTCTTAAAAGTAAATGACATTAATGCTTATGAAAATGTGTAGAAATCGGAGTCTCACTTCCTTCTGGGATTCACGTCCCCACCTATTCCTTGGTTGAACTTGATGGACTGATGTCTTTTTTCAACCGTATTAACTGTGTAACTACCGTATTAACTGTGTAACTACGCAAGTTTAAAGGGATTGTCCAACTGCTCTACAAGTGATGACCTATCCTCAGTATAGGCCATTACTATCTGATTGGGAGTGGCCAGACACTCCCCACCTCTGCCAATCAGCTGTTCTGCAGCAGTTCCAGCACCAGAACTCCACAGCTCCATTCACTTCAGTGGGAGCAGCTCTGCAGTAATTAGCTCTGTCCAGCACACAACAGATGGAGCTATGGAGTTCTGGTGTTGCTGTAGAACAGCTGATCGGCAGGGGTACTGGCTATCTGACCACCAATGATCAGAGAGTGACAACCTATTCTGAGAATAGGCCATCACTAGTAAAGGGTTGGGCAACCGCTGCTATGATTTCTCTTAGAGGGACTGTTGGCTGGTCTTGTTGTGACATCCCAATTCGCTGTGGTGAGGCGAATGTACTCCCTAAAGGAATGAGAGTTACAACAATTGATATGCCTGAGACTGAAATCTAATCTGGCATTTTTATGCAGTTTTAGGTCCAGTTTTATTTTCTCCCTAAAGCAACAACCAGCTCAGGAGATTAACATAAAGGAAAGACTCAGAGATTGTGGACAGGGGATATCTAACTGATCTGTGGAGGTCCACTGCTGACACTGCTAAAGGCATTCCCATAAAGAATGAATGGAGTGGCAAGACACTTTACATATGTCAGTAGCTCGTCCTCACAGTATACATATCATTACTGCAGGGCTAATTGTGCTTTTTCATGTCTGGAGCAGCTCAAGGTGTGTTCTAGTCATTCTTTATGGTAACGTGAGATGGGAGTGATTTATGGCCGATGGCGGTGTTATGCAGACATACAATTGTCAAGAGTCCTTCTTAAAAAATAAAGCAAAGACAAAAAAAAACCCACATGACAGTTGAAGTGTAACATTGAGACAAGGTTACCTCTTTGAAAAATTGCCAAGATAGAACTTTGCCAGGATTGACTATAGGACATGTTACTGATTAATATGCTGTAGGTGACTAGGGCAACGGAAGTACTAAAAATGTACCTAGACCAGTGAAAGTCACTGAATTAGACATTGATTTGTCCTTGTTTAGCCGCCAACGCAGAGGCCTGTTTACAAATTGTTCTAAGCGGTGGCTAAAACATTTAGCAAAATGAAAGGACTGATTAAGTCAACGGCTTCAGAGGCACGTCCTGCTGCACCCTGTTATTATTCAGTTTGTCTCTTCAATCAAGCTGAGAGAATTGTCTGTTTAATATCTTTAATGCTCATTTTAGCCACTACATAGTTTAAGTGTCTCTTAGTGCTTCTGAAACTGCATTGAAGGTTGAAATACAGACACAAGCTCATTAAGTTCAACCTTGTCTTAATAGTGTTAAAAAGACACTTTCATGAAAGAGCGTCCAACTTACCTCCAAAGTCCATAAAAACACTATAACTGACACCATAAGTTTTAGACTTCTTCTTTTCTATGGAATACACTGTTCCCTTTCATCCCACTGCAAGCACCACTGAGACAAGGTTCAACTATGCATGATCTCATCATCCCTACAAGGATAAGGGTGCCATCACATACTGCAGATTTTGTTGCAGAAATTTCCACAACTGAAAAACCGTTCCATTCACCTGAGTGTAGCTTGCAGAAATCCATGTGCTTGCCATCCCATTCAAAATCTGCAGCGTGTGAAGACAACCCAAAACAGTGAGTTTATCAGATTGGCCAAATGTGTTTATTCTGATACTCTGCTTAACCCCATTTTTAAAAAATTTCCAGCTTCCCATTATACGCGGTATTAAATGGTGTCATTAGAAAGTACAACTTATCCCAGAAAAAAACTAGCCCCTCAAATGGTTATGTGAATGAAAAAACAAAAAAGTTATGTCTCTGGGAAGACAGGGAGAGTGAAAAAATAAAAAATCAGCCAGGAAGGGGTTAATGTTTTATTCTTGTGAGTGTAATTAGCACATTTTTATCAATACTCTGCTTTTAAAATTCTGCGGCCAATAACTCTTCAAAGTATCCAGCGTGCGTTGATATCCCGTTCAACTCTCTTGACGATGTTGATCATAGAGCTACAGTAATGCTTGCCATTTTAGCTACCTAATGTATGGTGTCCCAGTTACAGAAAGTTGTCCCTTAGAACTCCACTTGTATCAGCCATCAGGGATGAGTTGGAAGGCCACCATACACATTAGAAGTTTGGCCAACATACATCTAATGTTTATGGGCAGCTTAAAGAACTCCCGCAAAAAAAAAAAAAAATCTCTGACCTGTTAGAAAGGTGCATGATATAATCTATAGTGAATGTCGTCTTCTTATCAGAGAATGTAAATGTGAGTAATAACCTCTCTTCTTATTGTAGCTGTGTCATGTGACCAACTCCCTGACCTCCAGCTGACCCAGGACAGGAAGCCAGTCACTTCTCTATTCATCCCTATGAGACTGAAAGTCAGGCTCCCATAGGAATGCATAGAGAAATAGACTTCATGTCCACACATAAGTCTCTGTGTGAGTTGGTGGGTCTAATTCCTATTCACATGACACAGTTAAGAAACTTCAGGATTATATAAGTCAAAAATACAGTCACTGGTAAGAAAATGACATTCACTACAGATTACATCATGTACATTTCTAGCAGGACATGGAATAAAAAATTTTGTGGGAGTTCTTTAATGTAAAAAATGAAAATCCAACATCATATACTATATGACTATGTCTTTCTAACAAAATGGATCCAGAGATCTCTCCCCATTCATTGCCCTGCTAGCTTTATATCAAGCTGGCAGCTCAAGGGGAATGTAGTTTCTTCTTCAGCTAAGGGGCTTGTCCATTCAGCTGGAACGCTCTCCCTATTACAGCTCAGGAGGCATTTGAAGGATGAAACTGAGCATGTGCGGCCATCTCAGTGAATAGGACAAAGAAATAAGAAAAAAAGCAAACAGCAGGTGGTGCTATAAGGATTCCTTTTATTGAATAACTCGGTGGCTATACAAAATTTTTAATTATATGCAATTACAAAAGTATTCAGATTCAGGTGCTGGTTTGAAAACTGTAGAATATTTTTCATGGGACAACCCCTTTAAAGAGGTTCTCCAGGAATTAAGAAAATGAAAATATTAAATATAATATAATATTAAATATTACTTCATTATACATATATTCTCAAATGCCTTTCATTAGTTATAATGGCTCTTTTTATCTGGGGAGCAATCATTAGGAGAAACAAAATGGCCGCTGTCCTATTAGTACACACAGAACCTGTCCTAATCACACAGGAGGACACGTTACTTCACAACACTAGGTAAAGAGCTGCCTCATCCATGTTCTGCTTGTCAGGGATTATGATCCTGAATACAGCTGATAAGAATTTAGCATAGCTGAATCTCTGTAGGAATGCAGATCTTGAGCAGATGTGGCTAATAAACAGCAGCACTTATGTGCAGTCTCCATTACCACAGCCTGTCCTGTCCATCCTCTCTGTACTTCATGTCTCCCCATCATAATCCCTGAGAAGTAGGAGAGGAGGATGAGGCAGCTCTTTACCTAGTGTTGTGAAGTAACTTGTCTTCCTGTGTGATCAGGACAGGTTTTGTGTGTACTTATAGGACAGTGGCCATTTTGTTTCCCCTAATCATTGCTCCCTAGACAAAGCGAGCCATTATAACTAATGAAAGGTATTTGGGAATATATTAAAGTAATATTTACGTATTTTCATTTTCTTAATTCCTGGAGAACTCCTTTAAGTGTGATACTTATGGGATGTCCATGTGGTAAAACTTATGCTGCTTCAATGAAAGGTGGAGTTCACTTAGTTGTTATGGGCAAATGGCTTCAAAATATACTGGATTTCAATGGATCTCATAAAAAGTGAGAGAAAGAGTTAAGCTGGCACTAAACATGGACTGTTGCCATGCAAACTGTAATTCACTTGCGTGCAGAAGTTTTTTTTCTGATATTGTGTTGCGCTACAAAATGTGAAATCATGACTTTAATCCACATTTGTTGAAAGAACATTTTTTAAATTTATTGTAGAACTAAATGAGTCTGTTTTACTTTAGGTGAGGATGATCTTAGTTCTCCACATGACACAAGCACAGGATTAGAGGAAGTCATGGAGCAGCTAAACAACTCTTTCCCAACCGTAAGAGGTAAGGATTATAGACAAAGAACATCTATAGTTAAAATTGAATAAATGTTTTGGGGTTTTTCTAAATCATACACCAGAATACCAGAATTGCTTAACTGTTGGATATCTGTTAGATGCATCTCTACCCAAAAAAACGGCTTGTCTGTTGAACCAAAGTTAGTTCACCTTTGGCAGCCATAACAAAAAAGGTATAATGCAGCCATATTATGCTCTCTAAAAACTGCCTGAAGGGTGTTATTGCAAAAATATGGTAAGCAACTGCTACTTTTGAGGTTGTCTACTTTAAAATTTAATTGTAGCGTCAGTCCTGTGTCAGTTTCCATTTCTTGCATTGACCTCTTACATACAATGAAAGGGGAATTTCAAATGAAGTATTATTGCAGTGTACAACCCTAATTCCCAAAAAGTTGGGACACTGTGTAAAATGTAAACAAAAACAGAATGCAATGATTAGCAAAACCCATAGTTTATTCACAATATGCAATAGAATACATACAGTATCCGATGTTAAAACGTTTTACCATTTCATAAAAAAAAAATAACTAATTTAGAACTTGATGACGGCAACATATCTCACAAACGTTTGGACAGAGGCAACAAAAAGCTGGTACTTTTAAAAACCAGCTGGAGGGACAAGTTATATGTCTGAGTATAAAGAGAGCATGTTAGAGAGGCAGAGCCTCTCAGAGGCAAAGATGAGCAGAGGTTCACCAATCTTTGAAAAATTGCATCTAGAAATTATGTAAACATTTCAGAAAAATGTCCTTCAATGTAAAATACTGAATACATTGAACACAATACTGAATATCCCAATATCTACAGTACATAAAATCATGAAAAGATTACAAGAATCTGGAGAAATCCATGTGCACAAGGCCGATGGTTAATACTGGATGCTCGTGATCTACGGGTCATTAGTCGGCACTGCAGTAAAAACAGGCATTATTATGTATTGGAAATCGCTGCATGGGCTCAGGAATGAAATAATTATCTGTGAGAACAGTTCACCGTGCAATCCACAAATGTAAGCTAAAGCTGAATCATGCAGTGAAGAAGCCATATATCAACACAATCCAGAAATACTGCCATCTTCTCTTGGCCAAAGCTGCCATGCAGACTCAAGAGGAGAGTGACCATCCAGCACACAGTTCAAAAACATGCATCTCGTACGGTGTGGGTTTGCATTAGTGTCTATGGTGTGCGCAGCTTACACATCTGGAAAGGCACCATCAATGCTAAATAGTATATTGAGGTTTTAGAACAACATATGTTCCCATCCAGACAACTTCTCTTTCAGGGAAGGCCTTGCCTATTTCAGCAAGACAATGCTAAACCACATACTCCATCCATCACCACAGCATGGCTTTGCAGAGTCTGGGTGGTGAACTGTCCTGCCTGCAGTCCAGACCTTTCACCAATAGATAACATTTGGCACATCATGAGACAAAAAAAATCTGGCAAAGAAGACACAAGACTGTTGAGCACCTATAAACCTATATCAGGCAAGAATGGGACAACATTCCTCCCCCAAGACTCCAGCAATTAATCTCCTCACTTCCCAGACATTTACGGACTGTTGTTAAAAGAAGAGGAGATGCTACACAACAGTAGACATGGTCATGTATCATAGAAATAGCCCTGTGCCAACTTTTGAGATGCCTTGCTGCCATTAAGTTCTAAATAAGTTAATTTTTTTCATGAAATGGTAAAATGTTTCTTCAACATCTGATATGAATTCCATTATATTATTTTACGCACTCATATACCGCTGACATATTCCGCAGCACTTTACAGACAATAGCATCAAGCTGTCCCCAGTGGGGCTCACAATCTAAGTTCCTTATCAGTATGTCTTTGGAGTATGGAAGGAAACCCACACAAACTCTGGGAGAACATACAAATTCCATTGGTTGGATTCTAACCTAGGACCTCAGCGCTGCAAGGCATCAGTGCTAACCACTGAGCCACCATGCTGCTGTGAATAAAATATTAGTCTGAGATTTGTAAATCATTGTATTCTGTTTTTATTCATATTTATTTACATTTTCCACATTTTTGGAAATGGGTTGTACATGCAATAAAAAATGTTGTTCAGTTGTTTTTTTTTTTTTGTGCAACACATTTTATTCTTTGACAGCACCCCCTACTGTTCGCCCATCTGGTCCATCCTGTCTGGCATTCAGTGCTGGACTAACATGCTCAGTATCTTCCCCTCCTCTTGAAGGGGTTCTCTAAATTAAATTTATTGATGACCTATCCTCAGGATAGGTCATCAATATCAGATCGGCGGGGGTCCAATACCCTGGACCCTCGCCGATCAGCTGTTTGACCAGGAGGCACGCGCCGTACCAGCTCTGCCTCCTCTTTATTGTTTACATGCTAACCGTAACATGGGTAGCGGTGAGCAGGTGTAATTACACCTAACCGCCCCATTCATTTCAATGGGAAGGATTGTTCCCATACACTTGTATAGCAGCGATCCGTCCCTTTGAAATGAATGGGACAGCTTGAGTGTAATTACACCTGCTCACCGCTACCCATGTTACGGCTAGCGTGTAAACAATGAAGAGGAGGTAGCGCTGGTACGGCGCGCGCCTCCTGGTCAAACAGCTGATCAGCGGGGGTGCGAGGTGTCGGACCCCCGCCGATCTGATATTGATGACCTATCCTGAGGATAGGTCATCAATAAATTTAACTTGGAGAACCCCTTTAATGCTGGTGTAATCATCTTATAGTAAAACAGGTGAAGTGGCCCAGACACATTTCATGTATTCATCTCTATTAGCTAAATCTCTCTAGACAATGGGCGGCATTGCATACTATATATATCCCTGGGGCTATATGTGAGGGACTATTTTTATGCTGGGGATAAAGGAGTTAACAAGAGTTAATTGCAATTCAGAAGCTAAAAAAAAGCAGTCCATAGGGTAACATGTCAAATACAAAGGTATGAGCCCAGTTGCTGAAAGAGATGGTGCTCACCTATTTCTGTTGTCTCAGGAACAGCAGCTTATATGTACCTCTGCTGGTCACAAAGGCTTGTGATGGAGCATGGGTCCTCACACTGAATCTATTATGGCATTAAAAAGTGAAAAATTTTCCAATATGGTGCACTACCACATGATCGTCTAATCGTCCCAGTAAGGATATCAATGAAAGTGATGTTTGAAAACCATAACATGTCTTTTATTGATGCATAAAGCAAAGAAAATGTCAGAATGACTACTCATTTTGGGGGTTAAAAAAACCTTCCTCAGGAACATAAATTTGACCTAAGGAAGGGATTTAAACCCAGGAAAGTGTAGTGATTGTGATGTTTTATTTGTTGTGGTTTTCAAACATCACTGTAATTGAAATCCTTATTGGTACGACCGGATCTTCTGAGAGCGCCGTATACTGGATATTTTTTTCCCCTTTGATGCCTAATTTCAAGTGCATCCTAAGAAATGTAAGTGCTTGATAAGCTGCTGCCCACCCACAGAAAGAAAACGAAGTATGTGAGTAAAAAAACTGTTTCATATTCATGGGATAATCCCTTTAAATGAAGTTCATTTTTTTTTTGTTTGTTAAATGTATTTTTATAGCTCTTACTGGGATTTGCAGGCTATAACATTGACACCAACTTAAGCTGACCTTACCTTAGTGATTTCACGTGGCTATATTCTCGACGACCTGTTCATGGTTGGGATGTGAAGGTGGTTGTTCTGGATAAGAAGCCATAAGTTAAAATGACAAATCACTCATCTATCATTGCCATGATCTAGGGCCTGGTTTGGGCTTGTATTAAAGGGGTGCATGTTTGACATGAAAGACTTGTCCAAGTATGGGTAGGATCATGTATGCGGCAACCAACTCCAGAAGTCTGTAGTATTTGTGTGGCCAAAAGCCACCATTTATACTGGAAAGAAGTCTGATTCGGCAGTGTGAGGCAGTATCCAGCAACGCTAAGTACAGTGAACACCAGAAGTTTGTTCCAGTAGTTTTCAGGCCAAAAGTCAGCATTTATACCGGAAAGCAGTTTGATCCGGTGGTGTGTGGCAGGATACGGTAAATTCCAGTAGTCTGTTCCTCTGTAGGAACAGACTACCGCAGTTGGTTGACAGATCGGTGAACCTACCTTAATGCTATTGACTGTACCAGACAAGAACCAAAGAAATCCAGCTGACAGTTGGCATAAAATAGTCTTTATCTGCCCCTTTTTTAACCCTTTGGATTCCGGAGGGTTTTTAGTTTTTGCGTTTTCATTTTTCTTCCTGATTTTCCCGGAGCCATAACATTTTACTTTAACATTCACATAGCCGTATGAGGGCTTATTTTTTGTGGGATAAGTGTACTTTTTAATGCCACACATACCCAACGTAGTGGGTAGCGGAAAAAAAAAATTCCAAATGGGGTGGAATTGTGCCACAGTTTTATGGGTTTTGTCCCTATGGCGTTCTTTATGTGGAATAACAATACACAACAATACCACATGTGTAGGTTAAAAATATAATAAAAGCGTTGAAAAAATATATATATTTTTTTACAACACCATATACTGAGCTGTGTGGGGGCTCGGTTTTAGCTGAACGGTCTGTAGTTTTTGATACCATTTTGGGGCGTGTATAACATTCTGATCGCATTTTATTAATTTTTGAGGGGTAAGAGAAGCGATTAAATAATGGCGAAGCACTCATTTTGATATTTTTTTTTTTCTGTAACACCATTCGCCTTATGGGATAAATATTTTTTTATTATAATAGTACGGGCGTTTTCAGACATGGCTATGCCCATGATGTTTGTATTTTTATTGTTTATGTATTTATTCTAGCGAAAGGGGCATCTAAAGGCTTAAATGACAACGATCAACATTATTTCCAGTTGCAGAGATTAGCCGCGGATCTCCGCAGGGAGTCTAAGGGTTAGTCATCTAAAATCTATTGTGCAGGTTTATGCCAAACATGACCCAGTCTGATCATGCAATTGGGAAGTATAAAAAATAATATGGCCCCTTCACAGCTGATTGCGAGGGTACCGGGAGTTGAACTTCCAAAATCTGATATTGATGTTTCCTGAGGATATCCCATTTCCCTTCAAGGGTTTGTCTATTTCATGATGAAAACTGGAGGTACAGTGTAATTATATCAAGCTCCTGTGCAGATTATTCATGGATGCTGTTAGCACTGTCCTCTTTGCCCCTTATTATGTCTTCTCATATCTTTCTATGCAAGGTACCAAGTTCTACCGCGCACTGCAAAGTTACATCTGCTACAGCTGACTATTACAGCTGCCGTGTTAAAACAAAACAGATGTCAATGCCAGAGGTCTGCTGTTTAGGGGACATAAGTGATTACATTCTACCTCAATCATTTATTTAACCCTGATGGATGATGGGGGAGAAAAGTGGAATACAAACTGTTGAGGAAAATGTTTGTGCATAAATCTCCAGCATTTACATTTAACACATGCAGCGAGAGACTGTCCTGGGGAAATAAGAAGCAGACTGCAGTCCATATTCTCATATGGAGTCCAGCACACTACCTGTGCCACAGCAATAAGCAATGCACCTGGCAAAATGTCTCATAAATGCCCTGTTAAGGTATATCAGACTATTTTCTTGTGCATAGATTAAAGGGGCTGTCTCACTTGAGCAAGTGGCATTTATTATGTAGAGACAGTTAATACGAGGCACTTACTAATGTATTGTGATTGTCCGTATTGCCTCCTTTGGTGGCTAGACTCATTTTTCCATCATAGTATATACATTTTCATGGTTACGACCACCCTGCAATTCAGCAGTGGTGGTCGTGCTTTCACACTGTAGGATAAAGCTCCGGCCTATGTGTGCTCCTATGGTCCCGGTCACCAGAGGGGCTAGCACTTTTTCCTGTAGTGTGCAAGCATGGCCACCGTTGCTGGATTGCCAGATGGTCGTAACTATGGAAACAAAGTGTATAATGTGATGGAAAAATGAGTCTAGCCAGCAAAGGAGGCAATATGGACAATCACAATACATTAGTAAGTGCCTTGTATCAACTTTCTCTACATGATAAATGCCACTTACTGAAGTGACACAACCCATTTAATGATGAAAAAGCACTGTTTGAAGTTACCAAGGCTTTATCCAACTTCAAACATGTTTTGGCACCATATTGACACCTTAAGTTTTAAACAACTGGAGGCTGAAGAAGGATCTGGTCTGGGTCCCAAACACATATGGGTCATTTATCAAATTGGTGTAAAATAGAACTGGCTTAGTTGCCCATAGCAACCAATCAGATTCTACCTTTCATTTTTGCCAGCTCCTTTGGAAAATAAAAGGTGGAATCTGATTTGGTTGCTACAAGCCAGTTCTACTTTACACTAGTTTGATAAATTACCCCAATAGTTCTTACATTTGTGTCATTACTGTCAGTCACTGATAGCTGTATACGGGGGTCCATACTATCAGTGATTGATATCATTCTCTGTGTAAGTGTGTATACAGAGAGCTGTCAGTCACTTATAGTTGTACACAGGGGAGATGTTGTCAGTGATTGATAGCATTCTCTGTGTAAGTATGTACAGAGAGCGGTCAGACACTTATAGTTGTACACAGGGGAGATGTTGTCAGTGATTGATAGCATTCTCTGTGTAAGTATGTACAGAGAGCGGTCAGTCACTTATGGCTGTGCACAGGGGTAATCTTAAGTTCTGAAAGAGTAGAAATTTATAGATTACAAGTTTTACTGAATCTTTTCCCAAGAACTACCTTGTACGTTAATCTGCTCAGCCTCTCCTGCTATATAACATGCTGACTGCATTTCATGGTGACAGGTTCTCTTTGACTCTGTCTGAAGTCAGTCTCAGCTTCTTAGAGCCTAGTGAATAAGGCATGCAGGGAAGGGGATGCTGAGGATAACGGCAGTGACGCCTAACTGTGAGTGGAGAAAATCCTTGACATTTTCATTTGGTAATGACCTGTAAGACCATAATTCATTGTGACGCTGACTAAATAGGAAAACTCTTCCTTTGTAATGTGTCCACTATGGCAGCTCTGCTGAACCATCCAGTGGAGGTAAATCTTCATGAAGAGGTCTTTAATTCTACAGTGTTAACTGTCATTTTATCACTGGTTTTCTCTTTCTCTCCTTTCTTTTACATCCGCTTCTTCCTCTCAATTCAAAAGGAAGAAATGTCCCTGGAAAGCAAATGAGAGAGGTTAGTGAGGACTGGGCATGCTGCCATCCAGCTTGTGTCTGTCACATTTCACATCCTATGCCTGGCATTTATGCAGCTAGCGGTCTCTTTAGCCGAGTGCGTTTTACAAGAGTATTCTAACATGCCAACATTTACTACCTCTCAACGAGTAGTAGGACAATGGCAAGCCTTTGGGAAAGCTTGAGTGTTCATGATATTATTTTGCCCAGAATAAATTGAGATGTAGTTGTAATGTCCTGGCTCATTCAGTGTTTTCTCTTCCCAAACAATTTTACTTTGGTCACAAATAATGAATCTCTTAATTCTCTGTAAGTGGGTATAATATTATAGACGTGATACATATTTGCTGCCTTCCACAGCAACACTTAAGCCGAGTGATCATTGTACTGTGTGAGTCTACACTGTGGTAAATTAATAAGCAGATAAAATCTAACATGTTTGAAGGCAATGGCCTTCAAAGGTTTTTGTTTATGGGGGATAAACCAATTTACTCATATATTTCCTGCCATCTCTGTGATCTTGCTGGAAGTGTTGAGAGGTATGCATACTACCATTAACATTTACATGTCGCATGTGATATATGTACGTTTCATGTGGCTTTCATACCATAGTGTCTATTAATATAAAGATTTTGGAGCCTTCTGAACCCCAAATCATTGTGTCTGCATGAAGAGATCATGTTGATTGCACACAGCCATAATACCACATAATGCTTTACCATGTTATAATGGTGTCAGTACATTTGTCCTTAATGTGATCTTATATGGTGAAATCACCCATTTTTTAGTAATGTTACTTATAAGAAATATATATGTGTGTGTGTGTGTATCATCACAAACTTTATCAGCGACAGCCGAGATCTTGGACTTTGGTAGATGACCATTTTGGACATTGTAAAATATTGTACAGTGCCTCGAAACAGTATTCCCCATGTCATATGTTTCGAGGCTTATCTACTGTACCACTAAACATAAAAAGGCACAAAATTAAAAAAAAATCTAAAATGATCTACATTCATTGCAGTTATCCAAAGATATATGAATTTTTAGTTGTTCACCCACATATATTGTAATTGGGTCGGGAAAATTTTACAACCCCAGATATATTTTGGGCACAACCAGAGCTGTAGTATACCCAGATTTATCTAGTTAATAGAGACCAAAGCCATGTGCATGGAGCCTATACCACAATACACGGAGTTCTAGTGGCTTTCTATTGAGTCATAGGCCCTACGTTTGGCCATATGTTGCCTCGATAGCGCACTCTACTTTTAGAGTACAGTAATTCCGTAAACAGCATTCATTGGAACAAGCTATAGTTTTTCATACTCATGGCTTAAAAACCTCTGTATACATTGGTATGACATTGAGGGGTGTACAGAGGTAAAATCCAGTGATTTCTATGGATGCCGTATTATGGATCTACATAACACAAGGCTCTTGCACATGGCTGCATCATGGATCTAAGTGTCAAGGGCATGCTCCATTGTATAAATCCGATCAGCTGTTCTTGACATAAATATAACTCTACTTCCTGAAAAATCCAGCACAGCAGGTCATATTGTCTACACACTGTCTGTAGTTATTCTCTTGGATGAAAGAATGAAAAGCAGTTTATAGGCAAGTCAGACAAATAGCTTCTATTGACCTTTTTTCTGTGTGTCCCATGTCTAGAGGGAGCTCTTCCCTTGTGAGCCTTAAACTCCAGCAGATTTACACCAGTTTAGAATACTTTTACAATTCTTATATGCCCTAAAACAACTGGTTGCTGCTTGCCTCTGGTTAAGAAAACCAGAAAAACATGTGCGAATATACGTAATAAGGAATCCGAACCCAGATTCATGATTGAGCGTGGCGCACGACACAATCCCAGTTTCGTTATTGAGTGTATTTGTACATGCACTGCTACTCACAGTAACTTTGCCTGCATGAGATTAAAACGGTCTTGCACGACCGGCACCATCTTAATCTAGCCTCATCGGAGTCAATACACTTTAACAGCAGCATAAAGACAGTCCCTTGGCTCCAGTAAGATAATGTGATAAACAGATCAGGTTCTTCTGTAGCCAGGTGAACCGATTCGCTCATCAATAGTGCTTGCTTTTTCACTCTTCATTGTATGATGTTGCAGAAGAGCAGGCCATCTCATAAGACAGAATGGGGAGATAAGCACACACAAACATTTTCTTGCTAGCCATAAAGGTCAATGAGAATCTGTTATTTTCTAGGTTTATGTAGGCATGCAATGGTTTGATTGGTACTGGCGTCTGGTACTGGTTTTCCAGTGAACTAGTTTTCAGAAATACTAACTGATTTTATGACCGTATGTGTTAGTCCTGACAAAGGGTCACTAAATAATCTAATCCTTCTGGTCTGTAACAACTGTAACATTTCAATACACATTAAAATAATGCAGTAATGGCTACCTATAGATGACCAAAAATGGAGTAAACCTTTGTAAATGATCATATTATTGATTTTTATTAGTTTATTATATTAATAACCATTATTTTATGTTCTTTCCTGTAGGAAACAATGTAGGAAATCTCTTTCACATGGCTGATGATTTGGGAAGAGCGATGGAAACTTTAGTTACAGTTATGACTGAAGATGAGGTGTTGGATTGACATCTCCCTACACACCGCATGTGTTTTTATATATTATCTTCGTACAACAAAAAGGGGATTAGACTGTAAGAGTTTACAAGAAAATATCTATATTTTTGTGAAGGGTAGTGGTACTATACTGTAGATTTCAGTAGTTTCTTAAGCCTGTTATTGTTTTGGTAACAATGGCAGATTTTCAATGTCTATGCAATTGTACAAAACCAATAAGAAAACTACATGTAAAATCTTGATAGCTTAAAAAAAATCTTGCCATTTCTTTTTACGGAGGGGAATTTTGGGTTGTTTAAAAAAATTTATATCCGTTATAATGAACGATTGTAAACTAAAGTGTGCTTTATAAAGAAGAAAATGTTTATACAAAATCCCTTTAAAAAGATTTTAAAAAAATCAGTGCATTAACTTTAGAATCACATTGGCTTTGTAACTGTAGATCAACGACATCCATGTTAAGTGTCATTTTTCTTGTGTGTCAAAGAACACGAGTTATAGCACCAAATATGATACTGACATACGCTCCATCTGCTACAGATACGTTTGTCATAGGAAGAGCAATGGAAAAGGCCAAGTCCCACAACTAGAATCTGAACACAGCTTTTTATTTTATTAAAATCTCTGTGCAGTCAGAATCTTGTCGAGAATGACTAGGTTGTCCTGTTGATGCCACTAATTTGTACTTGGAAAACCTCAAGGTGAACAAGCTTGGTTGTAGCTGTAGCATGATCACACTGAGGGCACATGTTTTGGGAACTCAGCCAGTATTTCAGAAGAATTTTGTGAACCACTGACTTTTGACTCTTGTGAGAGAGAAACCTTGCCGGAACCCACAAAACGGCCGTGATATTGGTGAGCAGACTACAGAGAAACGCAGAGGATGTTCAGCCCCATGGGCTCAGTTTCTAGCATCAAGAAAAGGGTTTTTATTTCCGTGGTTTTAAGGTTAAATTTAACATGTTTTGTTTTAGAAAATATTTTAAACTCATATTTAATACGGAGAATGTATGACCTATGTATCCAGATGTAACATCTGTCTTACAGAAGAACAGATGTTTTTGACCAGTCTGCTGACAGGATTAGGGCATGCTAATTTATATAGTTCCAGGCATTTCAAGGCAAAGTAAGATCCTAAATAGCGCAATTTGTCACCAGTGTAGCAGTCCCTTAGAAAGCGTTGTGCCTTTTGAGAGTACTACTTTTTTAACCTTTTATTAGGAAAAGTTATGTGACTGCGTCCAGGTAATTGTCTGTTATTGCTATTATCCTAAAGTGAAGCTCCATCACTGCCTCACGTTGGCTACATTATCAGTAAATGGCTTTGCCTTTGATTATCTAGAAAAGGGCCCCCCGAACATGGAATAGATATTTGTAAGTGCTACATAATGCACATTACCATTCACATGTATAGATTCGATGTAAAAAAGACACCCCTTTTAAAAAGGTATATTCAAATTTGTTGCAATAATTTTTGCATCTGTTGGATCAGTTATTGCACTTTGAGGTTATGTTCACACTGCCAAAAAGTGATGTTACTTCTTTAAAGGGGTTCTCCGAGTTATAAATATTGATGACCTATCCTCAGGATAGGTCATCAATATCAGATCGGCAGGGGTCCGACACCTGGCACCCCCGCCGATCAGCTGTTTGAAAAGGAGGCGCGCGCCGTATCAGTGCTGCCTCCTCTTCACTGTTTACATGCTGGCCGACACGGGGGTAGTGGTGAGTAGGTGTGATTACACCTCACTGCCCCATTCATTTCTATGGATAGAATCGCTTCCATAGAGTGTGTAATTACACCTACTCACCACTTCCCCGTTACGGCCAGCATGTAAACCAGGGGTGGGGAACGTCCGGCCCGCGGGCCGCATCAGGCCCGCGAGGTCCTCCAATCCGGCCCCCGGCCTCCGGCTCAGCATGATGCGCAACAACGCACCATGCTACGTCTGTCTGCCCGCCCGCCCACCCAGCGTTACCACGCTCCTCAGCTCCTCAGCAGCAGGAAGCAAAGAGCGCGGTGTGGAGGTGGGCGGGCTTACTACTGTAAGCCCACCCACCTCGTCACCGCGCTCCCTGCTTACTGTTCACGCAGTCATCCATCCTCAGCGCGCCAGTAGTACTGCCGCGCTGTAACCCGGCAGCCCTGTCACCCCGCAGCCCGTATCCCGCCACCGCAGATTCATGCCCCTGTCAATTTGTAAGTAGGGCCTGTGCCCTGTCCTGTCCGGTCCCCCAAATAAAATGTCTATTAAGCCTCACATGGACTACCACCCCCACCATGCTGCAGTAAATTTTAAAGCAGCATGGTGGGGGTGGTAGTCCATGTGAGGCTATCCAAAAGCTAGCTGATATGATCTCTAATGTAATCTTTGGACAGATTTACCAGTTTTACAACTCTAACCATGCTGCAATAAAATGCAGCATGGTTAGAGTTGTAATTCTGGTAAAGTTGTGCAAAAATTACATTAGAGATCATATCAGCTGGCTTTTGGATAGCCTCACATGGACTACCACCCCCACCATGCTGCTTTAAAATTTACTGCAGCATAGTGAGGGTTGTAATCCATATGAAGCTGTCCAAAATGACATGAATCATTAATACAGGTAGCTTATGGACACCTTCATATGGATTACAACGCCCACCATGCTGCATAAAATTTTACTGCAGCATAGTGAGGGTTGTAATCCATATGAAGCTGTCCAAAATGACATGAATCATTAATACAGGTAGCTTATGGACACCTTCATATGGATTACAACGCCCACCATGCTGCATAAAATTTTACTGCAGCATAGTGAGGGTTGTAATCCATAGGACGCTGTCCAAAATGACATGAATCATTAATACAGGTAGCTTATGGACACCTTCATATGGATTACAACGCCCACCATACTGCATAAAATTTTACTGCAGCATAGTGAGGGTTGTAATCCATAGGACGCTGTCCAAAATGACATGAATCATTAATACAGGTAGCTTATGGACACCTTCATATGGATTACAACGCCCACCATGCTGCATAAAATTTTACTGCAGCATAGTGAGGGTTGTAATCCATAGGACGCTGTCCAAATTCCATTTTTGGAACTACCTACTGTTGTGAGCAATTTTTTTCCAAACTGACGATTGCAAAAAATAGACTGCGTACAAGACTGACTGACGCTAACCTCGAACACCAATTGCGAGTAGCAACATCTTCTGTACCAGCCCACGTAAAACGCATCGCCAAGGAGAAGCAGTTCCAGCCATCGCATTAATGGTAAGTTGATTACATTTTTTTAAAAGTTGTTAATTTTGTACGGCCCTCGAATCATTTTGAAAATTTTCAAATGGCCCTCGACAGGAAAAAGGTTCCCCACCCCTGATGTAAACAGTGAAGAGGAGGCAGCACTGATACGGCTCGCGCCTCCTCTTCAAACAGCTGATCGGCGGGGGTGCCGGGTGTCAGACCCCTGCCGATCTGATATTGATGACCTATCCTGAGGATAGATCATCAATATATATAACTCTGAGAACCCCTTTAAAGCAGGTTTGATGAATTTGTGAATTCCACAGAAGCAGAAAAACCTCACTCAGAAACTCTTCTAAAATTGTCATCAAATTACAAATATGCCACTAAAAATTACCTGTTTTCAGTTTCTGATCTGCTACTGATTTTTCTGCTGTGGATTTAATTTGTGTGAACATACCCAATTCATTAACACATGAATACTGAGCTGCAACGAGTGTCCATATGTTACCCATACAGACCCACTGTCCATGAGTATCCTACATCTTTGTATGCCAAAGAGACATATGAATTCAACAGTCAATAGTAGATAGCCTACCTATAGAGGTTTATCAAACTGGTGTAAAGTAGAACTGGCTTAGTTATCCAATAGCAACCAATCAAATTCCTCCTTTCATTTTTCACAGCTCATTTGGAAAATGAAAGGTGGAATCCGATTGGTTTCTATGGACAATTAAGCCAGTTCTACTTTACACCAGTTTGATAAATCTCCCCCTTATTGTTTTCCTACACTATATAGAGTAAATTGCAAATACAAATTTTAGATTTGTTCAAAATATAGCCTGCGTGCATTTATGGTGGAGCTTCAGTTTAATTCAAATCTATAAATGAGCAATAATAGACAATGGGAATTTGGGCAGCCAGTGCTGTTTGCCAGTCATGGGGGAGTAAATAATTTTGTTTATTGAAGGTATGACATTAAACTCTAAGTGGTTGGCTGTTCCAGTAAAATGAATGGCCCATCATATCATATCTTACATAAATTAATGTGACACTAATGTGATTTTTCAAGGTTACCTGGAATGTCAGCAGTCAAAAGAAAAAAGTTATTAGTAAATCAGCTAGACAAAAAATATGTATGTGCAGGCGATCGTGCTGTCTCATGTCTGCAAGATATTTCAACTGTCAAATCTGCACACTGGCACTTTGAAAAATGTATCTTTTCTATGGTACGAGCTATAAAGAAAGTAATCTATATACAGTGTATGTGTGTATACCTATCGAATCTATATAGATATATGTATCTATATCTATATCTATGTAGCTATATATAGATATAATTCTCATATATCTCATGAGGTCAGCCACTGTGAGTCCCACCTGCATTCGTAATGTCCACTTCGACTAGAAACAGTCATTGTGACTAACCGACTAATTACCAGGATCATCATTACCACTTAAGCTGAAAGTAGGAGATTGCTGCTTCTGAAAACCAAAAATTGTAGCCCTTTACTTCTTTCGCCCTGTCACGTGAACAGCAGAGCAGTTGGGAAGTGAATTGCTTTAAATGAGTTCCCGAAAAATTATAGCTCTCCGGTAAAAGCAATCAAGAGAATCCATTTTCACCAGATCCGTTCTGGGCTTCCCATCGGAGCTTAGATCAGCAGCATCTCAACATGTCAACACTTTGAAACAGGGTACAAAAGCTACAACTGTGCGTTTATCTTTAACAGTCTGCACATCAGCATGTAAAATCCATCCTCCTATCTGGAGCTCCAGATGCTTCCGTCTGTTTCGCTGCTCTGTTAACAAGTCCGAAAATCATGACAGCTATTTGACTGCGGCGTTACGGTAACAGTGTAGACATTATACATAGCAGTAATCCACACGGCGCACTTCACTAGTTGCCTTGCATATGTTCTGTCGATATATACAAGGGATAGTGTGCCACGGACAACCCACTGCACTGGGTCATATAAGATTCCTTATTTTATTAGTTCGAAGTATTCTTATTTGTCGTATGGCAATCCACGTTACATCTACCTCACTGCGGTTTTGTGGTGTTTGTGAACATTTCCCACTTCCTCCATAGTCTCAATGGCCATTGATAGTAAAAACCTATTAAAATCTGACCAGAAAGGCGCTTTGGTCTGTTTTTAAATTTTTGTGTAACGCATATGTGTGTATATGTGTTTGTCTACGCACATATGCACCCCATGTTATTTTTTTAAAACACCCTTTTACTACTGAGTGTTCACCACATGTATTTCTTCTTAGCTATTCTACTAGTATTTTAAGTTATGGAAGGTTACCATAAATACTGTTTGACATATGTTCCCAGTTATTTCAGGTTATGGAGCAATAATGCAGCTAACATGTTAGTATAAAAATGATTTGGCTTGAAACACACACAAGAAGGAACGCCCATGTTCCTGTAATCAACACTTTAAAAGTGAAATCATTGCATGTCACAGAAGTCTCTCTCACGCGATCAGTTTTTATTTATATTTCTTAGGCTAGTTTCACATTTACAGCTGTCCACTCTGGCAGAATGTTCCGGCATAGAACAGCCTGCCGGAGTCCTTTGGATTTGGCATTGCCAGATACTGCCACCTGCCTACCCACCCCATTGACTATAATGGGGTCCGATACCAGACAAATATGTCGGGAACCGGACGGACAAAAAGCACTGCACGGAACGGTTTTTGTCCAACCGATTCCCAACATCCTATGTCGGAACAGCCTGCCGAAGATAGGAAACTAGCCTTAGTTGTGTTTTAGTATCATTGTTGAGTACTTTTTGAAGCTGTTGGATACATTGCCTGCTGTAAGCACCATATAAGCTGGTAGAAAACAAACACTGTACTGGAGTGTGCTGGTTTAGAGAACTGGTACTGAATGAGTGAATGTCTAAATGTGTTCTCGCCTATCGGGTACAAGCTTCAGCTTATTATGTGGATTTAGTTTCACAACCATTTCACAACAAGTTTAGTTTCACACAGTTTCACAACAATTTAAACAACCTGCTTCATAATCTAACATTACATAAGTAAAAATATTAATCTCATTAAATTACTCATAATTAGGTATAGTTATAAATCACTGACAACAGTAAGTCATTTAAAAATGGATCCTGTGCCAAAGGTAGAATACAGGTTACTACACAGTGACCTGTAATCTGCCACCATAGGTAGGTGGTTAGAATATATATATATATATATATATATATATATATATATATATATATATATACAATCTACAATTTCTATTAAAGTTCAGTCAAGTGACTATAACCCTAAAAATGTGTTAAAGGAGTTGTATATGATGGCTGCTTTCTGCCAGAAACCGTGAGGGGAGATTTATTATTACTGTCTTAAATTTAGACTGCTTAAATTAGACCATACAGGCAGAAGATGTGCCAAACCTATCACAGTGTCTCATGCTTTGCAGTAGATTTGACACATCTTGCCTGGCATATTATGGCATGTCCACATCTGCTTTGGAGGCTCCATTTGGGACCTCCATCACAGATTCTGGCAAAAGAAGCATTGAAAAAGTCCTGCATGCATGTTTTTTTTTCCGCTAAAATGCAGACACTTGAAATGGAGGCTAAACGTATCCCATTATAGTCAACAGGGTCTGTTCAGCTCCATTGATTCCAGGTATGTGCCAAATAGGGCACTTAAGTGATTTTGGTTGTTCTCTATTTGAGCAGAGCAACAGAAATGGCTGGCACTGATGTTGAAGTCTTTTCTATGCCACCCCCTTTGTAGACAACTTTCGAAACATTCTAGCATGGCACAGAAAGTGTCCAAATGCAAAAGAAATCTGCCATATGAATGCCAATTTGTGGAAGGGGGTCTAAATTGAGCCCATTCAGCTTTGTTAATCTCCCCAGTGTTCTCTTGTCCTTGGACTGTGTCTGATATCGTAGCTCAGTCCCATGGAAGTGAATGGGGTTGAACTGCAATACCAGACACTGACCATGAACAGGAGTAGAGCTGTTTCTGCAGATGAGTAGCCAGTTGCTTGTAATCTCATTTAACCCCTTTTATTATATTGATTTTATTCATAATTTAGATTGCAGATGTTTGTGTTGTATATCCCTAAAGAATACATTTTAATCTACGTTCAACATTGTTTCTATTTTATTTAATATATAGAATATAAAGGCTAAGAAAATTCTATTACAAAGTTAAGGAAATGGTCTTGAATCCCCTTCACACTGAAACACGTTTTTTTTTATCTTAATACATATATGAAAAGCTTTAGTTTTCAAAGGGTTTGCCTCGTTCTTCCCAGATGCCCTTAAGACGAGATTCATATAATGGTCGTCCTCCTCATTTCATTTTACAGACTGGAGTGTGTGTGTGTGTGTGTGTGTGTGTGTGTGTGTGTGTGTGTGTGTGTCAGAGTTGGTTTTGAAAAACATAACGAATTTGCACGGTTTGAGTTGTTCATTATGGTTTGCATTAGTTTGGGGGTGTGTCTTTCAGATATATATTACTGCATTTAATAAAGAATGAGAAGCTTTATTGCTGTTTTCAACCTTATTTAGAAATGTTTTTACAGAACAAGGTATTATACTGCAAAAATTTCCTGTATGTTATCCACGACATCAGCATTTGGCATGTTCTGACATCATGACCTTGGCCATCATACGAATTTGTGTTTTAACATCCAACACTGTAAACTTTTACTAATTATTTTTATATACATCTTAGTTTTATTCCTGCATTTTCACAACATATCAAGTTCACCAAAAATATGCCTTACTATTGTATTATATAATGCTTTACTCTGTATTATCAATAAAGCACGCAATTATGTTACTTATAAATCAATGTCGCTCTTCTATTGTGTCCTCTTGCGTCCCTTCTTTTTATAATATTTTACCTAGGCTTTATTAGGATTTCTGCAGCAATAAAATAATTTAAAGAGGACCTATCAGTTCTCCTGTATGTATATTCTCTTCAAAAAATTCTGGGAAACTTTTCTTTAAAAAAGAAAAAAAAGTTGTACTGTGCTGTTTCTCTGTTATCCCTCCAAAAAATATATGGATAATTTCACAAAAACTTGTAACCATTCAGTGGGGTGTGTCTAACACTGTCAGTTCTGATGGGATTCATGCTTAGGGACACACCTCCTTTGACTAAGGGAATGGTATCATCTGATTTATTTTATCCATATATTTCTAGGATGACTAACAAAGGAATGGCAAAGGTTGTAGAAAAGATGTTTTTTGTTCTTTTAGGAGACAGCTCCTCTGCAAACAAGTTTCATTAGGGCTATTATCCAACATAGGTTTCTATAGGTTGCAGCCACAGATATAGTATTGATTATTATATACGATTTCCATTTCCGGCTACTACTTCCTCTCCATCCTTCTCCAGTAACAGCTATGAGCAATGCAATGGCTGCCCTTCCTGGTTGGGTGACACATACTTTACAGGCAAAGGGCTTTAGTCAAAATTTGTAATGTATACATAGGTTTCTTAATATCATGCTTATCAGAGCATTAAATATTAATTATATAATACCATTCAGATCCTTCGTGTAACAGACTAATGAAAGAATGGTTTACAAGATGCACTTGGTAGAAGAACTGCCCTACCATCTGTAACTCCATAATGACCCAGTGCTGTACATGTACAGGGCTAGGTGCTGGACTTTAATCCATACATGTGTACCATGCCGCTTCCTCTATTGTTCCTGGCAATCACGTGAGTGCTGAATGTCTCACGTGTACAGGCGGACTGGCCATAGACCCTACAGGGAAATTTCCTGGTGGGCCCATGCCCAGGAGTCTACCCAAGCCCTCCTCACAGCTGCTGACCAGGTACATAAAGATCTAATGCCCTCAGCATTAATTAATGCTAGGAGCATCAAGTACTTATGTACCTGTCCAGCAGCTGCACACACCCTCCTGTATTCAACTATATCACCATCCTCAGTAGTATGTTTTTGGTTTTGCTGGGGTGCTATTTGGTGCTGCACTATGGAATTGCTGGCCCGCCTACATCTGTTGTCCCTGCCTACTTGTGTTGCCCTACCTTGTGTCAATTTGGACCTGACTACAACATGGGGACGATTTTTAGTTTTTTTTTTTCCTGGGCCACTAAGTTTCCAGTCCACCCAGCTCATGTGTAGCACAGCTGCAGGGTCTTGGCAGACCCTGATCGGCTCGGCCTGTGTTCATTGCCCCCACAGGGGACTGTGTTCCGCCTTGGTTCCATCTGTGAATTAAAGAAGAAATGCAAGTTAGAACATAATTTTATAGGGCTTTGTAGAAGTATTTTGGATGCTTTGTGCAATGAAGAGACTGACACAGTTTGCATTAGATGGGTTGTTAAGCGAGGCAGGTACAGACTGGAGATGTGTTATTGTTTGCTGGCAGGCCAAAAGTCCAGGATGTTACAGTAGTAGTTGGGATATTTAACGTTTGATATTTTGGTATTCACCCCTGTGAGTTAGAGACAGCAGGGGTGAGTGGTGTGTAGATTTGAGGACTGAGTCAAACATAACCCCTGGCCAAGCCACTTATATAAAGAGAGAACTGAGCTATTGTTCAGATAAAGTTGTTAAAAAAAAATTTTTGGGGTGTTGGAGCCAATTATGATGGAGGGAGTTGCATTAAAAGCTCAGTCTTGATTAGTTTCAGGAAAGGGGAAGACATTAAGGAAGAGATGGCTGATATATGAGTTAGTGGGGTGTATAGGATGGGAGCAGAGAGAGAAATATGGGTGTCATTTGCATGAGTTTGCCAAGGTCATAGGAGGAGATGAATGGGTGATTACGGAGCTTTGGTGGTAGACCAACAGGAAAAAGGAATGGAGAGGAAGTTAACACATTATGTTGCACACCAGGTGGATACGTTTAGACAGAAAATCAATAAAAGTATACAAACGTATTCATTTTTGTGGTTATTCTTTTTTTTTTTTTAACATATATGTTTGATACGTTTTTATGAAACCTTTCTTTATTTAAATAAAGATTTGAAGGCATTATCTGGGGAAAAAAAACATATATTTAACGGATGGAAACATATTGTTTTACATTTTGATCCATCTCCCATTCACTGCAATGTACAGTAAAAAAAAGTATACTTTTCTATACTTTTTTGTCCTGCAAAAAAAAAAAAAAGGTATGCTACGTTATTATGACCTGCAAGGAAAGTAAACAGTCAAAAAGTATGCACTTTTGAACTACGTTTCCCTATTATGGTCTATGGGTATGTCAAGCCACACGTTTCTATATGGTATTTCTGTTTACAAATGTATCTGCTTGACATACAGCAAACACGAGATGTGAACAACCTAGGAGACACTAAGGGGGAGATTTATCATCCCTCAACACCTTGCCTTTGGCCCGAGACATCATTTACTCAAGAAACTGGCATAAATGTTGAAATCTATGGCAGCTATGAGCTGGAGTGGATTTCAGTCTGGCATACGGACGGCCAGAGGAGGCATTTAATTTATGATTAGGACTATGCCTCATCATAAATTAAATGTCTGCTATACACCGGTCTTGATAAATCAGGGTCCAAATGTCTTGGAGGGTGGGAAAGGGGAGGCAAGAATCCAGAGGAGTAGAGTGATCCAAAATGTCACAGCGTGAGCAGTAAAAGACTTCTTTTTTTGTATTTGTGGTTAAAAGGTAATATAGATATCAGGACTTAAAAGGTGTTTTCCAGGATTTATATTGATACAGGATACTGTAGGCCATCAATATTAGATTAGCAAAGGTCCAATCAGCTGTTCACCAGTAGGTCCAGTGCTGGAACTACACAGCTCCATCCATTGTGTACTGATTGGAGCTGGTTACGGCAGCACTGCTCCCAAGCACCAGCTCCATCCACTACACACAATGGACATTATAAACAGTCATCAAATCTCAATCGTGATCTTACTGATAAGAATGTGGCTTAAATAAGTGTTTATTATCTCTTAGAGATGTGGGTTATTAAATGACCGGTGAAAGTACCAGTCACACAGTTAGAAAAATAGTTAACCTTTTGTGACCAAATGGCTCAATATTTTTAATAAAGGCCAATTTAAAATATGATTTTTAGCCAAAATTAGTAAAATGCCATCATAAACAAAAATTGCCTCCAAAGGTGTACATAGCCTTTAAGGGCACAAATTAGTTTTTATAATTTGGATAATTAATTTGCCATTTGCTCATTAACTAATATGGAAACTTCATATGAAGAGCGTGTATCATCTACCATTCCTAGGGTTTTTATTTTCTTTAACAAGAAGCCTGGAAGAAAGAGATGTTTTTTGTTAATCCTATGATTGTGAAGAGCTTTTATAAATACACAGTTTTTCAGATCCTGAGAGTTTTAAAAAAAATTATCTAGAAAGTTTTCAAGTTTTCATTTACAAAAATGAGCCACAGGAATATATACAATAGACTGAACGCCTGGGAAAGATGAGCATTCGCTTTCTTCACACTGCCCTCCCTCGCTGTCTACTGCTCGCCATCTTTGTTTGGAAGTCAATCTAATACTCAAACTGGTGGGATAATAATACTGATCTTTACACTTTGTGATAACACTATTTCCTCATTGACGGCTGCATTGTTGTATAGGGAACCGCAGCCAGGTTATTTCCTTTAGTAACTGTGTGATTTTCCCTGCATGACTAGTTATTTCACACCAAACCTATCTATAAAATTACCCATCCCCACAGTCCAGCACAAATGTACAATTACAGCATATAGTCAAGTGATCAATATATCTCTTATAGGAGTGACTGTTATGGTAATCTATGTTCCAGAAAGTGTCGTTCATAGGGTTTTGACACTGTGAGAGAGAAACTATTTTATGCATCTACCGCCAGGCAAATAAACAATATCGAAGAGGCTTCTCCACTATTGAGAGACCGTGTGGGTATATCACTCTAGAAAAAAAGATCATACTCAAATTGCCATAATCTATTCACCAATTATTCAATTGTAAGTGGTTATTAAAGGGATCTACGTAGCCATCATGCATATATAGCACTCCATAGGGTTGTGTGTTCATTTGGATGGGTGCTGTGCAATACTACAGTATTGTTTTCCCAATGACAGAGATCAGATGATCACTGGGGGGAACACTTTCATAGCTCCAAAGTAAATATATTAAAATGTTACTTCATGTAGATCTATGAATGGATCCTGGGATGGGTCATCAGTGTATGATCAGGGAATGTTAGACCCTAGCAGAATGAGTGGCAGCTAGAGATGAGCGAGCACTAAAATGCTCGGGTGCTCGTTATTCGAGTCGAATTTTTCCCGGGGCTCGTTTCGAATAACAAACCCCATTGAAGTCAATGGGAGACTTGGGCATTTTTTGCAGGGGACCTAAGCTCTGCACAGGGAAGGTTGCATGAAAACCTGGAAACCTCAGAAAATGATGGAAACACCACGGAAATGGACAGGAAACAGCAGGGGCAGCATGCATGGATGCCTCTGAGGCTGTCTAATCGTACCATTACACCAAATTCTGGGCAACAGCCTGGTGGTGACCCTCAAGACAATTGTGCTGACCCAGACCAAGATGGGCAAGGCACATCCACTGGGACATGTTAGGAAAGCACCCAACTAGGTGCAACGAAGGTCCATCGCCACTTGCGGGTGACACCACTGCTCATGCTGGCACTGCTGTCCTATCCCCCGCCCCAAGACGCAGGCATAAGCGTCTCCCTCTCCGCACCCACCCAGTAGTCCACAGCGTACACAAAGTTCTCCCAGCACAGTGCCCAGCTCTCCCCATCCCAGACGGGCGGGCAAACACGCACCCCCCACCCACCCTGTCCACGGCAGACCTCCAAGCACAGTGCCCGGCTTTCCTAATTCAAGATGGGCTAAGACGCACACTGCACCCACCTATTAGTCTCCACACGTGGGTGGGTGCAGAGCCTTTTAGTGCCCCTCAAGACAATGTTTGTGTGCTAGGGCCTGGTAGTAACCCTCCTTGAAGTTGTTGTAGGAGAGGCCGCCGGTGACCCTGAAGACAATTTTGGCTGACAGTGGCAAGCCTCCAAAAAATTGTGGGTGAGAGCCTGGAGGTGACGCTCAGAAACAAATGGTTTAAAAAAGCATGGTGGTGCACCCCTGAATGACAGTCTGTGACTGAGATTGCAGGTGAACCCGCTAAAATTGTAGTCTAGCACACCTTGGTGGTGAACCCCTAAATTACAAAGTTTGACTGAGATTGCAGTTTACAGCATGGGGGTGAAACCCAGGATGACTTGTTAAGACTGAGATTGCAGTTTACAGCTTGGCGGTGAACCCCAGAGTGGCTTGGTTAGACTAAGATAGCAGCTGAACCACCCAAAATTTTAGCTTGACACAGCATGGCGGTGACTACAGTCCAGTGAAAAATTGTGTGGTGTGCGTTACACTAGCCGGAGTCTAGAAAATATACGTTTTTTCTCTCAGTCATATATACTACAATGCAGTGAAAAATTCTGTCATGTGCTGCACACTAACCGGATTCTACAAAATATACATTTTTTCTCTCAGTTATATATCCTACAGTGCAGTGAAAAATTGTGTGCTGTGCTACCGCTGTACTAGCCGCAGTCTAGAGAATATGTTTTTTCTCTCAGATACATTTAATACAGTCCAGTGAAAAATTCTGTGGTGTGTGGTACACTAGCCACAGTCTAGAGAATACGTTTTTGGCCTCAGATATTAATTCTACAGTTTAGTGATTACACAAAATGTTGAACCCAAGGGCTAAGGGTCGAGGACGTGGGCGTCCAAGTGATGTAGGGGGGCAGAGGCCGTGGTCCTGGGCAGGGTGATACAGTACCTACTGATGAAAGAGCAGTGGAACGCCGCAGAGTTTCGCTCCCTAGCTTTATCTCGCAACTTACAGGGTCACATGGTACACCACTATTGAAACCACAACAGTGCGAACAGGTGATTACGTGGATAGCGGATAATGTGTCCAGTAATTTATCCACCACCCAGTCTTCCACGCAGTCCACCCACGCTAGCCAAGGGAGTAGACCTCTGGCTCCTCCAGCTCAACCTCCTTCCCCCCAGCCTGCCCCCCTTCCCCCATGGAAAATATGGATTCAGATACGGCATACTCACAGGAACTCTTTTCAGGACCCTACCCAGAGACACAAACCACTGCTCAACAGCAACCTGAGCAGTTGCTCTGTCCCGATGCCCAAAATTTTGAACTTTCGTAGTCTGTGGGTGATGAGAGTGTGGACTTAGTGCAAGTAGTGCGTCAAGAGGTGTCGGATGATGATGAGACACAGTTGTCAGACGTTGTCAGGGCAGTAAGACCCAGGGGGGAGCAGAGGGAGGAATCGGAGGAAAAGCAGGTGGATGATGAGGTGACTGACCCGAGCTGGGTTGGTAAGCCTAGTCAAGACAGTGCTTCTGAGGGGGAGGCAAGTGCAGCACCAGAACAGGTTGGAAGAGGCAGTGGGGTGGCCAGAGGGAGAAGCAGAGCCAGAGCAAGTAGATCAGCAACTGTTTCACGGAGTGAAGCTCCCGTGCCGAGGCCTAGATGTTCGCAAGTCTGGAGGTTCTTTAAAGAAAGTGAGGATGACCGACGGACCGTGGTGTGCAACTTGTGTCACACCAGGATCAGCAGGGGAGGCACCACTACCAGCCTAACCACTACCAGCATGCGCAGGCATATGAGTGCTAAACACACGACTCAATGGAACCAAGGCCGTTCACCTCCTGCGGATCACACCACTGCTCCTTCCCCTGTGTCACATGCTGGCTTTGCGAGTCAACCCCCCGCCCAGGACCCCGGCACGTGCGCCTCCCGCCCTACAACCACCCCTTCACCTCCACGATCCTCCACACCCTACACCAATGTGTCCCAGCGCAGCGTTCAGCTGTCTTTGCATCAGACATTGGAGCGCAAGCGCAAATGCGTATACAATTCCACACACCCACATGCACAAGCCCTAAACGTCCACATTTTCAAACTGCTGAGCCTGTAGATGCTGCGCTATAGACTGGTATAGATTGAGGCTTTCCGCAACCTGATCCTATCTCCCTGACGGCACATTGGGTTAACTTGGTGGAGGCTGGGACCGAGTCTGACCCTGGGGCCGCTCATGTACTGCCCACACCAAGGATTGCGGGGCCTACCTCAGTCACGGTTTCTCAGACTTATTATGCCTCTTCCTCCAACCCCTCCTCCTCCTCCTACTCTCAAATACAATCTGTGAGCACAGCGCCTTCATTCGGTAGCTCTAGGCGCAGCAGCACTGCCGTGGATAAGCGCCAACAGGCGATGCTGAAACTGCTGAGCTTAGGTGACAAGAGGCACACCGCCCAAGAGCTGTTACAGGGCATCACGGCGCAGACCGATCTTTGGCTGGCGCCGCTGAAACTCAAACAAGGCATGGTTGTGTGTGACAACGGGCGCCTGGTGGCGGCTCTGCAACTCGGCAGACTCACACATGTGCCATTATACACCAATACTATTTCCCAAAGTAACAACAACCCATATAAACACTGCATATAAAACCTGCCTGGCCTACGTGTTCAATCTTGTGGTTCAGCGGTTCCTCAAGACCTACCCCAATTTGTCTGATTTGCTCACCAAGGAGCTGCCTGAGGAGGTGGTGATGGTAAGTTCACTAAAAGAGTTCAAGAGAGGCTTGGATGTATTTTTGGAGGGTAATAATATTACAGGTTATAGTTACTAGAGAGGGGTCGTTGATCCAGGGCGTATTTCTGATTACCTGATTGGAGTCGGGAAGGAATTTTTTTCCCTAAAGTGGGGAAAACTGGCTTCTACCTCACAGGGGGTTTTTTTTGCCTTCCTCTGGATCAACTTATAGGAAAACAGGCCGAACTGGATGGACAGATGTCTGTTTTTGGCCTTATAAACTATGTTACTATGTTACCAAGGTGCAACGCATCTGTGCGCATTTCCGCAAGTCAACCACAGATGCTGCCACTCTCAGGGCAGTGCAACGGCGCTTACAACTGACAGCTCACCGACTGTTGTGCGATGTGCCCACACAATGGAATGCCACATTACACATGTTAGCCAGGGTTTACCAGCAGCGCAGAGCGATTGTAGACTGCCAGATGACAACTTCCACGAGAACTGGTAGTCAGGTTATTCAGCTTCCTCAAGTCTACAATGAGGAGTGGATGTCTGATATCTGTCAGGTGTTAAGCCACTTTGAGGAGTCAACACAGATGGTCAGCGGCGATGCAGCCGTTATCAGCGTCACCATCCCGCTGCTTTGTCTGCTGGAAAACTCACTGCTCAGCATGAAGTCAGAGGCTTTGCGCTTGTCACAGGAGATGGGGGAAGAAGATACGTTGCTTGATAGCCAGACCACCCTCCGGTCTGTTTCTCAGCGCGTATTGGAGGAGGAGGAAGAGGAGGAAGAGAAGGAGACTGTTGGTGAGACTGAAGAGAGTACCTATGCTCATTTCTTCTTATCTGTTGAGCGTGTATGGGCTGAAGAGGAGGAGTTGGAGGAGGAGGAAATGGAGAGTCAGCCTATTGAGGAAAGGGAATTCTTGCTTGTTGGGACTCTGGCGCACATGGCTGACTTCATGTTAGGCTGCCTTTCCCGTGAC